>OX104069.1:50532773-50641253 GCA_944474145.2 Dicrocoelium dendriticum | reverse complement strand
ACAAAAAGGCTGAAGGGAGTGGTTACAGTTGTCTTGGGAGTCACCAGAGGTGACAGGAATTTGGTAATATGTAGGTATGTATGTGTGCCCCATGCTGAGGCTGATGTTGCTTTCTTGATGCTTCTTCACCGCAGTTGGGTTAAACCACCTTACACATAAACTAGATCTTTTTAAGCTGGATAACTTTCATTCCACTTTATTTGGTTTGTTCTGCCTACCTGCATAATCTTCTATTAAGTGTCCACGTTGCTTATGCTAATAGCGCTAATAGCTAATAGTGCTTATGCTAATAGCGGTAACTTTGTTGCGTTTGTAGCATTTTTAAATAACCTGTGGACATATCTTACTTATCGCGGATTCGTTGCTAACCAACTTACTTCATATGGTAATTTAGCGAAGGGTTATGCCACCGTATCTGTATGCATTATTGGATTTATTTTATTTCAGCTTGTCGTTTAAAGTGAATGGCTGTTGTTTGATATCCCCGGTGTGGCTGCGCTTGATGTGTATGTTGACAAGGTGCCTACCTGTCTATTACCCACTACATCGTTCATACTGGCTCCAGGAGACAGTTGGTCGTTGCTGGAGGGGACGGGGTGCACGGTTCTTGTGGCCGTGCTAGGCTCAAAGAGCGGTTCCATGCACTCAGTGTGGAGCGGACTACGGTCCAGCCACCGCCTTGTGTGCGCTTGATTCCCCAAATACAGCGTGCTTGTGTTTGCCTGTGAAGGAGTGTGGGCCTGCTCCGTTGATGAAACGGGGCTCCCATCGACATGCTTCCCGGTCTTATTCCTTCGGGTTTACACTGGATATGGGGTGTGTGGTTGGAGCTGTGGGTGGTACAGCGCAAGCCATCCATGGTCCCTCTGTAGGCGCAGGCGTCCTGTGGCTTGTCACAGTGACAGGCAAATCCGAAACCAGACGCCGCCAACCATGTATACCCGCCATCCGTCCTCGAATGGCTATGCGTCCATACAGTATGTGCCAACAAGGGAAATGTCGAGATCCACTCCACAGCGCTACCCGTTCTATGGTGTCTCAGTCAGGTTATTCGGTTCTTAGTTCTGTGAATCCACAACTCCTCCTATGGGCAGCTGCCGATGTATAGCGTTGCTCTACCGAACACAACCTGAGCTTTTGTAAATGATCTGTCTGCCACCTTTTTTTACTGAGCTTTCCATTTTGAGCTATATCCTATTATTACTTCTTTCCTTTTTACCCATATTTTACGCTCCACCTGATCAGGTTTCTACTCATTAACTATACTGAACCGAATAACGCTGTTCACGCAAATTATTGTATCAGTGTTTGTCCTCTAAGGTTTTTTATGCACAATTTGACCCTGATCTTCTTCGATGTAAATGATATTCGTATTCTTGTCGACGGACTTCTTTTCCAGAACACTCTAAGTCTAATGATTGATTGGTTTACTGTACATCAAATTTGGCTTGTTCATTTCACATCTGTTTCGATTTATTGGCAAAACAATTTCACGTGCCACTTTAAAGAAAACCAGAAGCATCCGCAGTAGCATTACTTGATCTGTTCGACATGTTTCTGATACATCTCGGATTTTCTTCTACCAATAAGTAGGCATAATAGCGGCGATATCCTGGCAAACGATTGTGCTTATATGATCACACCGTAGCAAGAGACATGCTTTGCATTGATGGCGGATGATACTTTTTTGATTTGTTTCCTTCTGTTATTTACAGATATCGTAAACTGCGCATGTTGCAAGTTTTTCATTGAGCAATGTGGCACTTTTACGGAACAAACCTCCGTTTGGCACTTTGATGAGTGTACTTTGTCCTGTGCCAACTACGAAGCCTGTACTTGTCCATGCCGTTACCTAGGTAACGATCCTGCCCATCCTTCCGTGACGACGGTCTCAGCGTGCCATAGGTCTTTCGGATGGCCATGCGGTCCAGGTGCTGCCATCACAGGTGGACCATTCCCTTGTCCTGGTCGCGTAATCTTGTGTTTATGGCGCGTGGTTATGCCTGAGGTAAGCCTCATCTTTTGGTTCTATTTTTGACTACTCACATATGTGAAAAGTAACTTACAAACGACGCTAAGGCGTAGAACAAGTGTACATCAACTTCCGTATAACTACAATTACCTACGAAATAAAGAACATTAAGGAGAGAGGGCGGACATATCGTAAGTCTAAACACCCTAAACAAACATCTGTGGTCAAGGCGCCAGCATCTTGCGAACAACATACCGTCACAAACATCTGGCTATCGTACAAGGATAAGGCGGCATCGACGAGGCGGCTTCCTTGTTGCCTTCATCGCTCCGCGTCGTAATTAGCCATTACTCCACGGATAACAATGCCAGATACACTAAACAAGCAATCTAACTAGAAATCGACAGATACCCTCCGCTCTTGCCGACTGCGAGCCATGTCCTGCAAGATCTCAAGTCATACGCAAGGCCGGTCACTTGGACTCTGGCCCGGAAGGCAGTTCGGATCATCGGCGCCAAGTTTAGTCGTCAGTGTCTTCATTGCCAGCTATCAAGTTAACATTTTCCCACTTCTTGCTTTACGCCACCCGAAGTCAGAAAATAAAAACAACTCACTCTTAGGTAAGCGATGACCGGGTATACGTTGGACGTGCGCACGCCAACGCAACTTCCTCAACGTCATTTGTTGCTGTAATGAATTGACCTCAATGCATTCGTATAGTCTTCGCCTACTCACATCATTGTTGCAGACAAACTGGCGCCTTTCGACATCAGCTATGCTTTGCAGTTGACGATGAACAAACACTAGAGGGCGCTTGAAATAATCAAACCGGAGGGGCCATGTCTCACTCTCATAGGGTGAGATGGCGCTCACCATGGCGTTGTACACACGGCCTTTTAGGCCGAGAGACCACCTTCTTAGTCCCCAAAGGTCTCTAGCTTAATATGCTGGTTATAGTTTTCGTAATACTTGAATTAACTTCAGCAGCCGCACCCACATTGCTGTTTACGAAGCTGCTATAGCAGATGAATTGGTCAACTTGTTCTGCTTTATTTTTCTCAACCCTTAAGGTTTGTCAAGTGGCTGGTGGTTTTGCATCAATACTTAGCACTTTGAAGGCGCAAAACGCTTGCTAAATGATGGAACAGTTCGCACTTAAACTAATAATCCATCTTTATTTCTTTGGATCCGAACCCTTACGCCCTACTGAACTGTTTAGTAGCTTCGGCTAACCTCAACTTATGATATCTTTCTAGGGTAGTATAACCCATTATTTATATAAATCGCTGTAGCTACCAGCTATCCCCATAAATCTTATCTGAAATACAAGTAGACAACTTCAGGAGAGAGTCAGCGCATTGTTTCGGGTACCATCTTCGACTTATTGTACAGTGGTGTTACTGTCCAAAACGATATTTGCAACTCTGTCCCATCACTCCGCAGTCTTTCTATACGTGGCGGTTTCGGCAGTTTATCTTCAATTTTTATAGAAGTTATACTCTTGCTTGTACATTGTGCAGCTTAGCGTTGCGCGGTTATACTACATTCTCACTGGCTCATTCTCTTCTTCCACTTTTCAATTTAATGGAAGGTTAGTCTATTTGAGTACAGTTTAGAGAGCGTTGTCCTGCACCTCCTCAAAGAGCCTGTGCCAGCATTTTCTTGGGGCCAGCTGCACCAATGGTTTAAAGCATCTACCGGTACCAGTCGGTAAGTACTTCATTTCGTTTTTGGTGTTTCTTACATCGGCTTTGCGGTTTATATTAGCTTTACTTTCTTTGCTTTACTTCACATTTTTCATTGAAACGAAGCTGTGCCATTGCATGGCATATATTTTTGCCTGCCATCATGGTTCGTTGGTCTAGACTGAATGTCTCTTTTCCTAGGAATTTCGAGGCTACTTGTACGGGACAGGTTATTAGTCTCAATCCCAACATCCTGGGTAGAAACCGATAGCCCACATCTTTTAACATTTGAAGCTGGGGACAACCCGGTGTGGTTAATAGGCTCAGCTCGATTGCACAGCATTTGGGCACCATGGATTGTCTATCACGGCGAATGTCAATAATCACCTACCGTCTCCTTTTCGAATAACCTGTCAGTGAGGTACAGGTCTAACAGAACTCACCTGCGGCAGGTCGTGGTCGCAAATGTTCGGCCGGTAACAATGAACGTACATGCGCAAATGCTTCCGGTTATTTCAGGATTGTATGCGACTAGCCTTGTGTATTCCGCGGTGAGCATTCCATTCTATTCACTGCTTCGTAAATCAGATTACTTTGTTAATGTTTAGTGATTTGTGCCCCTTTGACTTAAACCCATCTTTCGTATTGGACAACCGTAGGTTATCATCTGCTCCCAGCGCCTCATCCCCGATATCCTTTAACATTATAACCTTCCAGTGGCTTTTTCATCATTCTCTTCGTATACTAAGCATCTGAAGGTCACTGCTGACTTCTACAGTTATTAAAGCAGCAAGGCGTCCATGCTATCTCACAAACCTAGAGTTGCACACCATCTTGTGTATTAAGCGTTCACATTGTTGTGCGATAAGTCAAAAATTGACACTTATTATTACTGTATATTGTATTGTGGGAGCAAGTAGAAACATTTAAAGAACGATATATGACCCAGATCGTTTTTCAAGTTTTTACATGATATCGTAAGAAAGACGCGTGAATCACAGTACAGCTGAACTCACAAATGTGAGATGTCAGTGACAATCGTTCTCGGAATCTGACGTTGGAGAAATGCACTTTCAACAATGTTTTGAATTGTTGCACTGATTTTACTTCCACAGTATTTTCCGGCAAACTGCGATACACAGTTTCCACTCACCGTTCAAAGCACATCTGGTGGGAACTCGCTTCATATCTGGAACCACACGCTTGTACTGGCGTCCGCATGCACTGCAAAGTGTTCGCATGTGGAGTATTATTCTCGGCATGGGGAAGTCACGTAGATGTAGAATGCTGTATTCCATGGTATAGTCGACTCGCAACCGACCATGGGTCAAGGTGTACGGTCCCAGACTGTCACACCTGTCTTCATACAGCGAACCCCTGAGAAATAGGATGAGCCTGGTAACGACGTGTTGAGCTCATTCGATCCTCTACGTCTCACATCGAGTGGTCGGACGATGATGAAGGAAAGCATGCAAGTGGCAACCGCTTCAGACAGAATAAAGAAACTGAGTTTGATCGTCCAAAGCATGCACCGTCGGTTTCAGTGTAGTCCGTTCGTATTGTTCACGACTTTCAAACCTAGGTCGGTGGATATTTTAGTTGGAACATATTTAGTAGACCATTCTTCTATATTTCTCAGCAACGTTCGCCAAAGTAGGTGTCAAATACATTGGCGTGTGGTTGTCCACTTTTTCAAGGTCACCACTTTACGGAAATAGCTTTACCGCTTCGCATTGCCATTCGTTCAACGATGTACCTTTGGACAGAGGGAATGGTCGCTGAGGCCTTGGGAATCAAGAATCAAGCTCATCAGACCCAACAGGCTTCGTATCGTCTAGGTTGCCAAGTAGTTTATGCATTTCTTCCACATCACAATCTCGACTATAAAGTTCGGTGAGCGTGGTCCACACCGAACTCGGTACAGCCACATGGTCATTTACAAATAGCAAAGCGGAATGTGCCACTAATATTGACGCACGCTCAGTGCTGGAGACTAAGGGCTCTCCGTCTGAGCCCTCTGTCACTAGTAGATCACCTGCAGACTTCTGCCGCCGTTTCACACATACAAAGATTCTCTTCGGGGGGGGGGTTTGCGCCGGTTGCTAGCTGTTTGTCGAAAAGTCGACGCTTGCTTGTTTTCATACTGTTGAGAATATTTTGTTGCGTTTTATACACTTCGTAGTCCTCGACAAGCCTGAGATAATGGATTTGTCCCACAGTCTGCGTCCCCACCGAACCAATTTACTATATTCCTTGTCGAACCAATGTAGTCTGACCTGTCCGAATTTCCAACACGAGAGCCACAAACCGGTTACACATTGACTTTGGATTTGGCGGCGTCCGTATCCGGATTTGCCTGTCACTGTGACCTCCATGGGACAGTCACAGGACGCCTGCACCTACAGAGGGACCATGGGTGTCTTGCGCTGCACCACCCACAGTTCCACCCACACCCCAAATCCGGTATAATCCCGAAGGAATACGAACGGAAGGTATGCGGGTGGGAGCCACGTTTCATCAACGGAGCCGGCCCACACTCCTTCAACAAGCAGAACAGAAGCATTCGTGCCTAAGCGGGAAATCATGCGCACCATACGTACACAAGGCGGGGCCTGGGTCGCAGCTCGTTCCACACAGGATGGAACCACTCTTTGACCCTATCACTTTCACGAGGACAGTACACTCCGTCCCCTCCAACAACGACCACCTGTCTCCTGGAACCAGTATGGACGAGGTGGGGGGAATAGACAGGTAGGCACCTTGTCAACATTCACATCAGGCGCAGCCACACCGCGGAACTCAATCAACATCTAACCTCTGAAATGCAGGAATGCTCATCACGCAGACAAACGTACCACATCCGCCGCCTTGGCCTAAATTAGTAACTCGAATGGGAGCGGACGCATCGAGCTTCTCTTCCAGGTGCAATAGTGCCTTCTCCTGCATCTGGGCAACCGCCCTTTTGAGTAGCCCACGGAATGCGCACTGATCAACTTTGCCTTTGATTCGCAACACCTGAAATCAACCTTAGTTCGTCACAAACTCACCTTGTTTATGTCCTGGTAATGTTATTTTCGGTTTGCCCAACTGCCACTTCCTTGCAATAAGTTGGCCTTACAAAAGCGGCATGAGTGTTTTCGTCGGGTTCATTCCGGATACATATATACATGGCTTGGCGTCATCCGTGTCTACTGGTGGTTCGAATACAACCTATGCACATGCGTTTGTCAAAACTTCAGTATGAACTGACACAAACTGAATAGAGACACGTTAAACCTCATGAACAATGTACTGCAAACCTGCATGGGTACTGTTTGGAGATCAGGCTAACAGCCATTTTGGGCACGCATGAGAATAGGTACCCAATACGATCTGTCGGTGTTTTCTTTAACATTTATACGTGAACATAAGTGGCAGCTTTAAATTTTAGGCCTCAATATTTGTATGAAACCGATATAGAAGTAGTGACGCAACTGCTATCAGTACGGTTACCTGGTAGAATGATAAATAAACGAGTGGTACTTAGGTGTTGCCTCTCATATGTACAACATGGTTTGCGTAGCTGATTGGGGATGATCGCACATCGTGCGAATGCGATGGGGTGTTCACTTCAGGCTCTCCGTGTTGCCGACCGGTCCGCTCATCTGCTGCCCGAGGTACGTGCGGATTCTCAAAGAACGTCTTTTACGCAACCTAAAGTATTAACAGGTGACAATACCACATATTCGCCGTTTACGGGCTCCTTGGCACGACAGCAACCGCAGTACTACATCAACTAAGTCCCGCTGCCCACTGTCAAACATGTGTCTTTCAAAACAGTATTCGCACTATTTTGCAAATGTCCAAGACGTAGCATGGCTGTCATCCAAGTACTCAACCGTTTGTGCATAACACTGTGTACTCTGCTGTGGCCATAATCTATTTGGTAATCATCTGCATCGTACGTCTCGGTTGCGGCCATGCGGTGTTTTTAAAACAAAAAGTTGTCGCTATGCGCCGATCCCTTTTCGATGTAACATACTAAGACACTGAGGTAACATTACCGTTGGCATTACCTTCTTCTTAGTCCACCCAGATGATTTTCCTTGTACAATTCCACTTCTACTAGACACCTCTGTGCTTTCGCCTTCAATCCGCGTAATACCTGCGTTTTCATAAGCACAGCTTTATTCAGCATGACTGACGAACAACGGGTAACGCAGCTATGGTCACTGTCATCACTAACATTTGGAGCGGAACGTAGACTGTCGATATCATGATTAATGGTAGCCAGTTAATGGTCGGGATTATTCACTTGCTACGGATTTTCCAGGGTGATTTCTCTTCGGCTGCATGGCCCAACATGGTCACACGAGGGACAATCATTGAGCGTTGTGTTCCAAATGTCATACTTTACACTTTATGTGTACTGTAAGCGGTCAGTTGGGTAACGTTTTGATTCGCATCTTACCACCGAAACGGAAACATACTCAATAATTTGCCACCATAGCATAGATCCGTATCAACAAATCAGTTCGCTCGGAAACTGCGCGCGCACGTAAACTACGAATGAGCTAATGGATGGACTGCAGCTTTATCCTGCGATGTACCGGCTCTCTAAGCGTCGTGCTAGGTAGTATCGGCCAGCTGGTCGAGATAGGGTCATGTAATCTACCAGTCGATTTCAAGGAGCAGAATGTAGGTAGCAAAAGTGATAGCAGCAGTCTCGCATCATCTGGTGAGTAATACCATGGAGGTTACATAGTGATCTGAATGGCGGACGAATCATAATACGAAGAGGAAAGATGCCGTAGCTCGCCGTCTCAGTATGTCACCGTACTACAATCCACTTGAAACAATCACGAAGAGTGTAAAGTTGTAGTGCGCAACACATGAGGTAATCACGAAGTACAACCGAGTTTTCTAAGCCCAATAAAAGATAAGTTACATGTGGTTCTTCCATCTTAGGCAGGTGCCATAAAGCTACTGCATTGCACTGTCAGTAGTTACTCATTCTAGGGTGAAACTGTACCCGAGCGAGACTTACATTAGCGATGGAATAAGGATGACACAAGAAAGTGCCGGAGCGTGAGTAGGCAACCTTTTAAGTTTGCGGGGAAACGCTGCGCTTGAGTCAACTGATTTTCATGAGCTCAGCTTAGTTAAACTTGGCGGATGACAAACGGAAATTACAGTTCTTTTGACTCTAACAAATAACATGTGAAACAGAGCGTGAAACATCAACATCATCGTGTTAATCGGGACTGTTCACTTTGCACGGATGTTCCGGGGGCGATTTATGGATGCATGTTCCAACTTGGTCATGTCCAGCAGATTGCAATTTGCCACCAAAGCGAGGAAGCGTTATTTTTGGTTACTGTAATAGGTAAAGTGTTTGGAGACTGGTACTGGTAAGGTCCGGTGAGATAAGGTAAGGAAAGTCAGTGTAACCCAACTGCGGTGAAGAAGCATGGTATATACAGCATCAAACCTCAGCATAGGGGCACTCGTATGTGGGCATCTGTGTTCGGATTACCAGTAGGGCAAATACAGTGCGCCTGTGTCTGCAGAAACTAAGGGGGGCTGTCGCTGCGCTGCAACAATTGATGAATTAGTGCAGTTTACAGTCAATATAACGAACCAGCTAGCTCCAAAAGATGCAGATTGCGGCAGAGATCAATCCACTTGGCTCGCGGCTCTAATCAGACCGTCAAAATCCGTCTTTCACTAGTTGTAAGCTGACCGCGGTCTGTGGGATTACTGCAGCGGCAGCTCCATAGTACTGATTGTTCTTCTTCTGCCATAGGTTCCAGGATCCAAATACCGCACGCATGTTGTTCACAACTTGTTAGAATCAAGTCCAAGCACGACGGAGTTGAACGCGGTGTTATACGTGTCTGATGGCAAATGTGTTATGTTGTCCCAGTTTCAAGTACTATTTCAGCAAGCTTTGCTTCAGCCTCGCAATATCCGGTATTAAGTTGAACCTCAGGCCATCATTTTTGAGGACAATTGAATTCATCTATGAGTAAAAAACAAAGGCGAATCATGAGGTGCCGGAAATGTGGTATCTAATCCAAGCAGCAGCTTAGGAGACTACGATAAGATGTACACACGATCGGTTCTCCGGGCTTGAAGCGGATCGAACAGCACAGTTGCTCACACAGGCCGTTGTTTCTTCTGTGAGCGGTCAGTAGTCATCCACACAGAGAAGACGGGATGTGTAGCGAAACGCCGCTATGATCTGTCACAGCGGAAGCAGGAATAGCCACAAAGCTCAACTTTCTGGGTGAATGCCTAATCGTTTAACCACGTCTCTGTGAATCCAACATCTTTTCGCTTGAAAGCAACGCAGTGGTACAGATCCATGCGCTTGTACATAAAACTGCATACATTGGTAAAGGCTACATGTAAACCGCGGTAGGACCTACCAGGTGGGACTGAAGAGTGAGTGACGGCTATATCCGAGTTCGCGTTCGTGTTGTAACCATCCGAAAAGTTGCAGTACGTAGGTTTGTTTCTCCCTCACCAGTTCTCCGCTCTAGCTCGATGATGGCACACTTGAGGCGCTCTCGGTCCGCTTGACTCATATCCGGACGAATATACACCCTTTCGTCTCTCAGCATGCTTAACCGAGACAGGATTAACTACGGACTGACTCGTCGGCAAAAGTTATCCACATAGGTCGGTTCTTCTCAGCAGTTTTTTGCGGAGACGGATGACTTGCCTCACTTTCGCAACGTTCTCACCTACATCCATCAACTGGACTCTCTAAAAACTCGACGCCATGATCATGGTGTACCTGAGGACTTAGTCCGGTGAACTGAGACGCATGAAAAAGCATCAGATTTGATCTTCTTATCGTTCGAAACGCTTCCTTTGGGTGGAGGGTGGTTCCGAGCCTTGTTTGACCTGACTTGTTGCAAGTCAGCAGCAAGAAACTTCTCGTCGTTTCACGGCTCCTTCTGTTGCTGAGTTTCCCAGCGCTCGTCAACCATTGGACATTCATCCGGGTCTTCAGAAATAACAGAGCACATAGCCAGTGGGTCGTTAGCCTCATACACTCCCAACAGAATTCGCTTCTGATGACAGTCTCCACTTATACAGCATCTGCGGTATCGGGATCATTCTTAGTAACCGCGCAGAGTCTATTCTTCTAGAACGAACCCTATTGAACAACTTTCTTTGACCCTGTCAACTTTTGTGGTCATTAAGTGCCCACAAAAATCTGCTTTGGCATGCTGCCTTCTGTTGTCTGAGCCTTTACTCAGATCACTCTATCCTGGAGGCTGTCATCGATTTATGCCGTGGGTAGCTCTCTCTTATTAATCGGATTGCACTAAATTGTAACATCTTCACGAGTAACATGTACTGTTATGTGCATCACCCTTCGAAGCCAGAACATCTCCTCGGGATTATTTCAGAATGGATATCTTATTGACAACGCAACTGTTTTTCCTCATTTCTTTGTCGATTGCAACTTTCATATCAACAATGAAAGTGTTCACTTAATGTTACCTGACAACCGTCTGACCATGGGCTTCCGTTGACCAAAATTAACGACCTCTGCAACTATACTTACCTCGATTATAGTTATGCTCTCTTTCGCCCCATCCTGACGCTCACTTGTCTGTCTCGATGAAGCTTTTGTTTGTCAACTCTACCCGCCATCTACGAGGTTTCCTTCACATCATCACTTGTCATTTATAAACGAAGCACAGTGGCCAGCTCGTAACTTGTACTCAAAGTGTCAGAGTGCTGTTGTTAAAGCACCACGAGCATAACTTAGTGGAAACGCGTCCGGTCATGGCGAACTTCGCACTATGTAGGGGACATGTAAAGCCGTACTTCCAATTGCAGCGTTATCATCTTTTCTTTTCGACACGTCGTCACCCTTGCGTTGTGCTGCCTTAACTACAGTTTGCGTAGTATTCTAGCAACCGAATGGTGAAATTGTGAGAAGAATTAGGTCTCTGTTTGGTACTCGACCAAAGTAAAAGCGTAGGAACTGAAGAATCATTCTCCGGCTCACAAAAAACGCGACTTCTCGGCTTTCGCCCCTTTTGGCTTGTTTCTTAAACCAAAGGTTTGAGGTAGTGTCCCTTAATTGAACTCCCTGCTTTGGCTTAGGAAACCGAGTAGTATCACACCTTTTAACAAAATCATGAATCTTACAACTAATACTACCTAGCGCGCTTCCGTTCCTGCGTACTTCACTATTCATGCGCTTCCATCACGTCAAAATGTCTTTCGGTAATAATGGTTCTTCTGAGGCCAGCTTTGCCGATGCCCTCGTTCTACTCCGATCTTTATTCCGTTTGGTAGCATTTAGTGTACACAGGGTAACAGGCCACTCTAGTGCGTTGTTTGGCGTTCCTCGGTACCGATATTTACTGTCTGGCAGACCAAATTACCGGACTCCAACACTGTGTTTAAGTTGGTATCTACTGACCAGGTAGCCAAATATTTCCTCTGCATATCCGGTGACACCGAAGCTACTGAAAATGAGCGATGCAACTTGTTCGTGATTTCTGCTTCTGACTTTTATCGCGGACTATGCTTGCATTCGAGTAAAGCTGAAATGTCAAGTGTCGTCATCCTTGCGTGAGACGACAGTGCGCTGGTCGGTCTCTTGCTGCTATGCGAACGTTGTCTTGGAGGTCGTTGCGCCATAGATACTGTTACTCTGATAACGCGAGTAGACTTCTCACTTTCGCTGGAGTACAAACTTCAGACGTTCGGTCACTTCACACCCCCTCCACCAGCCCACAGCTGGATCACATCGCAATCAGATACAGATCGCGCTGTACGACATAGGATTTCAGATCGATTTGGTTTGTCTTATTCAACACAGGTCATGCTCTAGCTTCTGCGGTCGTTTACATGCGGTTCGGGAGATCCTCGAAACCACAGTGCCATATACTCGAGATTAAGGTAGTTTGTGGATCACATGTTAACACTCCACTAACTCCTTGAACATCGTAACCTTTACCGCTAGCCTACCATTTTCGCCTTTCTGGTCATCTGGGCTGCGTTCGACTCCGAACATGGACCTGCTTTATGACGTTACCTGCAAAACAACGAGATACCGGAAAACTATGCCGCCATCCTTCGAGCATTATACCACATTATGTCAAGTCAGATCAAGTCAAGGGTGTGCCTTATGTACCCATGAAGAGTGAATATTCAGCTCTAACATGCACGCCTCGTACAGGGATAAATAATGAAACACACAGTACCCCAAGCGTTAAAAAATGTTGACAGTACTATTATACCTGGAGTAACTTGCCAATCAGTTCTTGAATGACTAAAAATTTTTATCCTTTGGCAAACGTGACAAGCAAAGAACTACTTATGTACCATAGGTTATTGAAGAATAGTTTTTCTCCCAAAACCTGATAAATTGGGCACACCTAGTAAAATATTCTTTCGACAGAACGACCGAAGTTTGAACTCCAGAACCTATTAGATCACTTAACGGCAGTTCACGGTTCACACAATCGGAAACGTTGCTCAATTCTAGGAAGCAGATGTGGATGGATTTGTCTTTATTATCCCGTGAGGACAGCATGGCATGTACCAGACAAGGTACATCTAAGGGTGTACGTTGAGCTGCGATATGCATAATCATGTGAGTCATCCCAATTTGTCTGGGCTGAGATCCTTTTAAGAATAAGCCTCTCAAAGGGCTTCAAGGTAACCGACGCGCAAGCGATTTGCCAATATTTTTCAGGTTCCTTTAGCACTGGCGTGATGCTAGTACTTCACCAACTGTCGACTATCTTGTGTTGTTTGAAGTACAGTGTGTACAAATCGTCAAGAGACTGTGCCAAATAATCTGCACACTCCTTGAGAATGACAGCAAACAATTAATCCAGACCAAGGGGTTTGTTCAATTGCAATCCGGATGATTCCTTGCGCACTTCTAGACCGTTCTCTCAAAGTTGGATATCTGAAGGTAGTTGTAACTCAGCAGATTGAAGTACAGTCCTGGTCACAAAAGTTATAGTTTAGTTCTTCCACCTCCGGAGTTAAATGTGCGACCTCGCGGGTGATTCCGCTTAACTGTTTTAGCATTTTCAACCTCTCACTATATTTATTGTCTCCAAGTATGGTTTTAACGTACATATGGTTGAGGCGACGCAATTCGATTTCTATGGCAATCAATGGAGACTTTACTGATGTGACATCTTTGCGTTTAAACGCCTTTTTGTTAGGCCTACGCAGTTGTTTGAGACGTTCAGACTCGAAAATTTATCGACACGGATAAAAACTATTCCAAATTGGCAGTAGGTATCGAAGTAAAGGCTTAAGTGACTACTTAACTGGTCACAATATTTCGATACGTCCATATCGTAAAATAAACTATATCCGTGAAGGCAATGGTTTCTCGCAGTCGCTGGGGAGGCATTGTCTACACCTGAACTTTCGATATTCGCAACATCTTGCTATAGATGGCATGATCAGAACTCCTAAGTGGTGCTCGATCACACACAAAAAATACTTTCAGGTTGTTAATAAACACTATGTTAAAGATTGTATCTAACCTGGTTGGGGATTGCACCGTGTTTTGTTTGGTCAATGATTCGCAATGAAGCTGGTGTCAGTTTTGTTAAATTTGCTGACAACTGTGTACAACGAGAGTTCCAGCCATTCGAAAACCTCAGCTATAAATCCGTATTAAATTCTTCGACTTCGGCGCCTGGATAGCTGTGAAAAATATAAATGTTAGCCAATAAAGTCGAACGATAACCGTTCATGTGTCTTGCTTTACATTTCACGATTAAATAACTGATGCGTTGCGGGCTGTAGGAAAAAATGC
Organism: Dicrocoelium dendriticum; assembly: GCA_944474145.2. NCBI lineage: Eukaryota > Metazoa > Platyhelminthes > Trematoda > Plagiorchiida > Dicrocoeliidae > Dicrocoelium > Dicrocoelium dendriticum. The sequence continues at coordinate 50,626,795 of OX104069.1, read as the reverse complement.
TTTTAGTCAGCGTGCTCCATGAAGAATTAATGTAAATGGTAACGCTACCACAAGCGGTTCCTCTGTGTACATTGACGGCCAGTACTAGAAGAACTTAATCCACCGAGTTCCACAAATGCATCTTCAATATTAATTTGAAGTCAGGCTTCCTGCAGCATCATTATTCCCACGCGAGAACATCTCGACACTTGAAGTCTTCTAAGTTTCCAAGTAGCGATCGGAGATATGCACTGAGTAAAAATAGTGGTGACTCATACTTCCCGTTTTTTTCTCCGAAATGCAACCCGCCATCCTGCACGGTGTTTTTGTGTAGAATGCTTTTGCTACCTTTTGTTTGTTTCGTATAGCTTGATCAGAAAAAATTGACCAATTCATATTCATGAGAACATGTAAAGGTTTCAAGATATCGCGAGTGTAGACGATCATGTCATTAGTTGTAGAACTACACATTGAAATGTTAAAACAGAGTGTTCCAATGCAGTACTGAAAAGTGTGTGTGTTAGTAAATCCTTTGGATAGGAATTATAGGGCACAGACAAATTTGTACGTCCTGTCGCTGAATGAGGGCTTGTGACCAACTCTACCTTTTACCATCCGTAGCATTTGAGGATGTCCTATTGACTGCTGTGGTAAATCTCTAGGCCTCTAGCTTAGATCCTGTTCCAGAAAACCGCGCGACATACTTATACCGTACTACTGATCTCATATTGCTTGGTGACAACCCCCAGAGTATTCAAAGGATTTTAAATCGATTAGCGTTTGAACTAAGTATGGCGTGATCCTTGCCCACTCATAATACGAAGTACTGCTCTAGAATTGGCATTTATCTGCCCTAATGTTCACTCTAAAAGTTACTGAGCTTGAGCAAGTTGACGTATTTGTGTGCCTCGTGAACCCCCTTTCTGCTGGTATCCCTATTGTGCGAGAGATTTCTCTTCGGTTTGGCGAAGCCTGACTGCTGTTCACTAGTCTGAAGCATCTGTGAGGTCGTATGGACGTTTCACTCTCGGTAAGGGACGGGGTCTACAATGCCTGTGTTCACGCGGTGCTGTTTTGCAGAATTAAGTATTATCTGATCCAGTTTGTTTTGTTGAAGTGTGTAATCTTTCGTCATTTGACAACAGTTGTTTGGGGAGCATAGCTCCTGTGTGGTGGGAACGCTACGTTTGCGACGTCAACGTTGATTGCTGTACCAATTTGCCCGTGCGAGCGATTACGACGTCTCGCTTTATTCTCTCGCATAGGACCGCGTGGTTACTACAAAACCTTAAAGCGCCGACACATCGTTTAGCTATCCACGGTCCCTTGCGTGTTCCGGAGGCAGCGTTCAGGTCGCGTCCGGATGTGTCTATATAAGCAAAAGTAATCAACATTCGACAAACTGCCTAATTTTTGGGTATAAAATGAAGCTATAATTTTGTACTATTTTACACACCGTATGGGGAGATCTCCCGATTGCTGCATGTTCAACTCGTACAGTGTTTCCCCACAGATTCGCGTCCACGGATAGCCTTGACCTTTCCGGTGAACCCTTTCTTCACTCGTCCACATATACAAACACGTATCATGCATACCCTTTGGAGAACGTGCCCACTCATTGCACATGTCACAGTCTGGAGTTTGGGCACCTGTCTGACCCTCGAGTGCCCGTGTTTAAATTCATCTGTTCACTTACGATTGTGATAAAAAGGAAACAGTCAAATATGGTTTCTTCCCAAAGATGGTTTGACTTCTAGGAAAGCATGCCGCTTGTCGTATTATTATGATACTGTATGATTTAATTGTTTACTGTTATGTAAAAGCCCATCGAATATAGTCGAAGCAAGATGTGGTGGAAGTAGTTTTTATCGTACTACAATAGGAATGTCAGGTACGCCAGTCTTTTGTATAGGGCATCCACATATTGACCATCATTCTATGTGAACCACTTTGGTGAAGACCCTTGATTGGTCAATTTACGGAGGTTTCACTGTATTATTGTTTTGACGAAGTGTTCTAATGATATGGAGTCCACCGCGCCTCGGTGTCTACGTCGTCTTTTTTCATAGAGCTGTTTCACGTATCATGCGATATTGTCGTTCCTAATCTGTTTTTGGCCATTGCGATTCTCCGGTTGATGCGTGCCCAGTATCGTTGTTCTTTCATGAGTTCCCTCTACCAACCACGCATTGTCACTGTATCACCAAATGATCCTGTCGATGCTGGTTGTCGGTGCTCATTTTTCCACCTCGCTATTCCGCGAATGCGAATTAAGTTTTAACGACAGACTAGCATTTGAAGGACGCTATTGATGACCGGTTTCTCACTAAGTACTGTATTTAGCGGATTCGCTGAACTGTTGCGTCAGTAGTCTCCTATCGCGTTTTGCCTCATTAGGGCGCAGTTTGACTCATTTTCCTATGGTTTCTAGTATTTCCCCCAAATTTTACACTCATTGCTAAAGAAACCATCAATCAAATTATGTCATTGAATGGGATTCACGCTGTTCAGATGCTTTATTTTACCCCTAACCGACATCCTTTTTGCGTTAATAAGAACGATTTTGTAGTCTGTGATAGTCATGATGTCTAGATGGCCTATCAGATAATGCCTCGGTGCTGGTGCCTGACCAACTCATTTTGCTCCGCAACTTCTACGCTTGCGTTAACCAATCTTCCCTGCCCATTTATCACCCCATGCGCGTCCCCTACTGCCGTTACAACGGCTCTGTTTTCAACCTTGCCTTTGTCATGCTTGTTAGTCACCCTCAGTGTTTTGGGCAAGCTCTCTGTCCTATTCTCCCTGTCAGTCCACTCTGAATTTTCTTCCTTTGGATTTGCAATAAATGTTTGCTCAGCGGTCGAAATCGCTAGCAATGCAGCACTAGCCGCTCGCAGTGCCGAAGTGCATAATCGCTCCGAATACTTGGCTGTAGAGATGATAAAGAGTAGTGCACGCCTAAGTCCAAGTTTGATAGACAGGGCACCAGCAACGTTTGGTTTTCAATCATTTAGCATGCCATGACTGCTGAGTCGTCTTATCCTTTTTCTCCACATTACTTTCGCTTACACTCTGCTCCAACTCAGGTGGAGGACTGTGGATTATTGGATTTACCGTTCTCAAGTCAACCTCCGGATAGTGGAAGCTCTCGACCTCATTGGTCGCACTAGCGAGTTTGCTCGCGTATTTGGAATTGAATTTTTCCACGTGTTGTCCCGTGGATCTCAGGTGAGTTTTACTAGTTGCTGATTGACAGTTCATTCCCCAACATCAGATTCTATGATGTAAGTTTGGATGCTTTTGCTTCAGTATCGAGTGGAGTCGATGTTGGGTCGTACTGCTAGACGCGCGAATTTTCTGTTGCCCAGTCCGAGCGTAGTTCAACGGGCGCACCAGAGAGCTCCTGAGGGGATACCGTTGAACTTGGAGCCCGACAGCCGGCTATACATCGATGGTCCAGTGGCCGTGCTGGATTTTCAATCGCTGTATCCATCCATTGTGATCGCGTACAATTATTGTTTCTCCACGGCTTTGGGACGATTGAGCTGTTTGACTACGAGGTACTGTTTTTTGTCCTTCTTGTGACACATATACTGTTTCGAATTAACGAGTGACCCCCGATATTCGCGTCGATGTGACGCAGCAAATTGTGCTGTGCGATCTAATGCTTTGTAACCTGATGCCCAAAAATTTCTTGCCCACACTCCACACCGATAATAAACTACTGCGGCATCGTATCATTTGACATAGTAATCCACGCCTATCTTCGACAGAGTACCATTGGTGCCGATCTCGACTAGTTTGTCAAGGTACCCTTTCGTCTCTTCATACAGTTTCCTTACTTTATCGCAACGAGCTGTCATTGTCTGCGTGCATGTCGCTTTTTGAGACATGCGAGGCGCCATTCACCAGCAACAATTGTGGAGACTCGTCTCCCGTTGATTAGTTTTCATCTCGCATAACTTGGCTTTAGTTTATGGCATTTGTCTGCATCGGAACCACTTTAGTGCCCTTGTTATAACCTGTAGTGACCCACCGATAAACGTCTGCTTCATGCTGTTGGGACGGAGAGTATAGTGCAAATGGTGTGTTTCTAGTCATCTCTATTAAAGCATGGCCTCTTTGTTTGATCCTCAACATTTTACAACTTCACAAGAATCCGATTATCAGTTCTCACCTTAAATTCATTCACCGACGGAAAATTTCGAAACTGTTTACTGCAGTGTATTCATGATTGCATTCGTTTCCTCATCACATTACTTAGGTCCCGGTTGATCCACTCGGCTATCCCTCTTGACAGCAAATATCTGCTATCGGTGTAACTAGCGTCTACTCCCTTGGTGGAACCGATCATGAATGCAGATGTCTTATTTTAGCACTCCTGTTTCAATACGACTTGTTCGATTACTTTTGTAAATGTATATTGCAAATTTTTTATTCGCTCTAGATTTGATTTGTGCGAGTGGTTTCCCTCGTGAACCACATATGCCATGACCGATCCTCAGTGTCAAAGCCCTGTGCCTTAGCTGTGTGCCTTATTATATCGAATAAACAAATCCAACCGATCATCTAGATGCAGCATGGGTTTGAGTTTCTCTCCGACTCTCTCCAATACGTTCCCACTTCTTTTTCACAGTGCTTTTTACCATGGTGATAGAAACTATAGCAGTTGGGTTCACCGTATATTTGTTCCTCAGATCATACCCAGGTCACTGGCTTGAACTGGGCTGTAGCGTACGTGATCCACTGTACCAATCTTTACTAACTGACAATCTGTACGGACTGTGTGGGGTGAACCAGTCTAGGTGTTCTCTCTACAACTCATTTTGTGCGGTTCACCAGCGTCTTTTTGCTCATCCACTGCGCTATTGCTAGCCATCGCAATCTTCTGTTCCTCCTTTCACAGCGGTGGTAATGCTTTCGCATTTGGTTGCCTAACGCATTCGATTCCAACCGACCTGTTTCACGTGAGTGACATCCACATACGTTTCGTCTATCCTTTTGCGCCCCGACAACAATTGCCGGGGTTCCGGACCGAGTTCGGGGCACAGAGTTGAGTCAATCATACTTCACCCACTGGTTTTCCTAGCCTATCGATTTGCTTGTCAGATTCGGCGACATTTAGCTTCGAATCGCAGTTGTTTAGTCGCCCATCATCAACAGACTTATCATGTCTTTTTTCTTTCCTATTTGCACTGGTGCTTGAAAATTCGGCTCCGTACAAATGAACTGAATGAACTTCCCATTCATCACTAACTAAACTCAGTTTAATCTACAAATAAGTGTTCTCGGCTATCGCCGATTTCCAATCCTGAACTTACCTCGAAATGGACTTATGTCCATTCAGTTTTTCATTACTACCTAACACAACAATTGATGGAGGATGAAATTTGCGGATTTGTTAATTTAATTTAGTATGAGTTGTCCAGAACTACTGTCAAGAGATTGTGTGGATAAGATCTTCTTGGTACTGAATACTGAGAAAACGCAACGGGTAGAGTTGCCTCTGTGTATCTACATCTAATATTTTTTAAGCATATCTACCTATTATGATGATGCTCATTCTGGAAATCTCAAGTCGGCACAGTGCGAGTCCAGGAGTTTCTTAAGTTCCGACACCGACTTTGCTTCGTTTATATCGGTATGCAAGTTGTTCTAAATATTCACCACCCTCCTCTCGAGGCAGAGTTGGTGAGCGACCTCCTCAAATCCGGTACGACAAGCTTGTACCGGTGTCCTCGTGTGCTGCTTGGTGTGCACAAATGAAGCAGCGACCTCAACATGGGTAGTGACCCTGATGACCCTGATATTCGGTGCACCGTAATGAGGTCAACACGCATTCGAGAATAATACAGGGTGTACAACCCTAGCCTCTTGCACCGGTCTTCATATGGCACACCTCGTAAACCGGGGATGAGCCTTGTGGCCACATGCTGTACCGGCTCAATCTTTTGCACCTCGCCCCGGGTGCACAGACAGTAGGCGGGTGAGCTGTACTAGCATTGATCTGCTAATAGAAGAGAAGAGGTGGGTGGCAACCTCTTCGGACCAAATGCGGAAGCTGCGTTTGGGCGCCCGGAGCATGTGCATCCTGTTTCGCTAAAACATATTCGTGTTTTCAACGGGTTGCAAATCGCAGCGTGACAGCACGCCGAGAGCTTTCACGGATGGCGATGCGTGTAACGGTTGCTCGGTCAGGTTGTAGACTCTGCCATTACCACCCTTGTCCAGGCGCATGAATACCGACTTGACTTGATTGATCGGACGGTTGCCCTATACGGACCACCTAGAGAGGCGGCAAAAGTTACGCTGAAGCAGGTCGCACTCGTTGAGCGCCTCAATTATCCTCCATACCTTAAGCTCAGCTGCAGAGAATGCGCAAGGTAAACTGAGAGGCTGAGGTAAATCGTTGATGTGCATCGGAAACAAAATGGTCCTAAGGACTGGTCTGAAGATACCACTCGCTTGAGTGGTTGTCCACCTGCAACCTCCACGTCCTACCAATAAGGAAGTCACTGATCCACTGGTGCAGTAAGCCATCAACACCGCACCTCTTCAAATTTGAAAGGAGGATCTCATGGTTTACCTTTTACTGAAGTCGATGTAAATGACGTCAACCGACTTCCCTTGGGTTAGCGCTTGCAACCATTCGTGCGTCAGAGCAGCAGGTTTGTGATTCATGACTGACCTTTCATGAAACCATGCTGTACGGACGGCAATATGCTTTTCTACTCGAGATGCTTTGAAGACCACGCTTCACCATCTTCTCGAGTGTCTTAGCCAAAACAGAAGTTAGGCATATCGGCCGGTAGTTGTCCACCTTGCTTGCATCGCCACCTTTCGGAATCGGTTTCGCCACTGGGCATTTCCAGTCACTCGACAGTGAACCGGCGGACTGCGACCTGTTAAGTAGCTCAGTCACCGAAGGCAAGATGATGGCCGATAGTGATTTGAGGATCAGCGGATGGAGCCCATCAGGCCCTGCGGGCTTGGTATCGTCAAGACTGGCGACCAATTTGCGCACATCCCCAACGCTGCAATCTAGGCTGTCCAGATCCGTAGGGGTGCTATGCGTCAATCTCGGTACGGATGTCTGGTTATCTGCAAAACGGAAGCGAAGTGCGCCGCCAATGCGGAAGCACGTTCAGTACTGGGAACTAGGGGCTGTCCGTCCGAGCCCTGCAACACAGGCACCTCACCTGTCGACTTCGGGCATCGCTTCACGTATGCAAAAATCCTTATGGAAGCAACTTTTTACTGCGGTCGCAAGCTGTTCTTCGAAGCATCGATGTTTGCTCCTTTTCCAGCTGTTGCAAGCATTTCTTTGCCTCTTGTACGCCTCGTAGTCTTCCGCATAGCCAGATTGCCAAATTTATTCCATAACCGGCATCACCGTCGAACCAGTTTGCCATACTCCTTGTCAAACCACCGTGGCTTGGCTGCTCTAGCTTTCCTATATTTTAGGGACACAAATCCGGCGCCCAATGATTTTACTCCCTCTTATGATAGATCAACTGGCTTCAATTAATGAATCCTGTGATAACGACCAGTCCATCATGCTGGCGGCTCAAGTGCGGCCATTAAAGTCCTCCTTTCAGTAGATGAAAGATGGCTCCAGCGGAGGAGTAAACGGCAGTGGCAGGTCTAAGCTCGCCATGACCATCGAACGGTCACTAGCTCCCAGGGGCTGCAAGACCTGAATATCATATACACGTTGCCCACAGCTGGTCAACAATAATTCCAGGCACGATGGAGTCGAGCGCGCGATTATGCGCATCGGCTGCTTGATGTGCTATGTGGCCCCAGTTTCAGACATCCTCCCCGCAAACTTCGTCTCGACTTCGCAGTGGCCGGGGAGAAGTTTGACCTCGGTCACGGTATTCGAGGAAGGTTGAAATCGTCCATCAGCGGGAATTGCGGACGACTCATGTGATTGCGCACATGAGGCAACCAGTCCAAGCTGTGGCTCAGTGGATTGCGATACACAACACACACGAGGAGTTCGCCTCCTCCCAAGTAGATCGAACACCACAACCGCTCACACAGGCTATCACCGTTTCTGTAGATGCTCGCGAGTCTTCCGCGAACAGCACGCCACCGCAGTCATTTGATAGCTTATCACAGCGGAAGCAAGAATATCCGCTGCTTTCAACTTCTTGCGCGGTTATCTCTGAATATAACTTGGTTTCAACTAGTCCCAATACGTCTGATTGCTTAGAGACAACAAAGCGGCAATATATATATATATATATAAATGTTCAACACTATACCAATTAAAATATAATTGGTTGAGTGCCACAACCTATGAGAAGAAAAAAGGAGAGCGTGAAAGGGAAAACAACTGTTAGGGTAGAAGAGTCTCACAGTAAGTGCGCCATTGCGTATGGTCCTTGACCATATCCTCCGGCGTTTGCAACCAGATGTGCTCGGGGTCCTTTAGGCGCCAACCCGGGAGTCGGGAACGTTCGACAACATCCAGATTCAACGTTTGCGCCTTAACGCATTGTATCCAAGTTTTACATTGCCCTCCTTTTCGTCGCCTCCAAACCACGCCTGTGCTCGCAAATGGGGCTCGTCGTGGTAGCCGCTGTGTAGGCATGCGAAACACATGTCCAAGCCAGCGAATCCTCCGCAGTGAGATGATGCTATCAGTCGATCGGCGGAGTTTGTTAGATCTGAAGACTAGCCGACGGATTTCCTCATTACTGCTGTGATGTTGCCATCGCACACCAATAATGCTCCGCAGGCAGCGGTGATCGAAGACAGATAGCCGCTGAACATCGCTTTTGCGAACGGGCCAAGTCTCACAGCCTTACAGCAGAATCGCTCGTACTGTAGCATTACAGACTCGTCTTTTGAGAGCCGGGCTGAGATCACGACGAAGCCCCAGGTGACGAAGGTTAGCGAAAGCGACTCTAGCCTTGGAGACACGCAGGGAGATCTCATCTGTCAAACCGCCAATACTAAGAAAATTCCCAAAATAAATGAATTTGTCGACCACTTCCAACGGATGCCCCAAAAGGGTGAGAGAAGGACATGCGCTTGGCCAGTCCTGTAATAAGACCTTACATTTGGAAGGGGCAAAGCTCAACCCTAATTGGGCAGCAGAAATCTCCAGTCTGAGCAACACATGCTGGGCGGCTTGACAGGATTCGCAAATCCCAGCGATCTCATCGGCGTACTCTAAGTCCCGAATGCGGTCATCAGGTAACAGTTCACCATTGCAGAACTCAGTGTTATCCAGTGCAGTATCCGGGATCTCGTCCATCACGAAGTTGAACGAGCACGTAGAGGCTGGGCGACCATGTCTAACACCGTTAGTGGTACTGAAAGGGGGCGAAATTTTTCCATATGCTCGCACGCTGCCCGAAGTTTGATGGTTAATAGTACGGAGAATGCTGGTGTAATTGTCAGGTACTCCCCACTTCAGTAAGCAGTCCCAAAGAGCCACTATCAACAAAGTCAAAAGCGGCTCTAATATTCAAGTACATAACTATAGTTGGTCGACTGAACGTATGGCGATGTTCAAGTATCTGTCGTATCGTAAAGATATGATCGACGCAACCGCGACGCGGGCGAAATCCAGCTTGTTTTTCACGCAGCTGCTATTCCCGTACGCAACTGAGCCTCGGTAAGAGTAGGGCAGTGAGCAGTTTGGACGCGACACAAATGAGACTGATGAAAGTTGGAGCAAATGGTCCGATTTCCATTTTGTAAACAGGTGCAACATCCGCTAAATGCCAGTCGGATGGAATGGTTTCAGTAGTCCAAATATGATGGAATAGAGATATCAGTTCACGAGTGAAAGCAGGACCTCCATGTTTGAAGAGAGCAGGAGGAAGTTCATCTGGGCCAGTAGTCGAAGCTCATGGGAAACCTCAGTCTCTGTCGGTGGAGAAACATTCACACATCAGATAGCACTGTGAACCCCTTAACATAGACTCGGTTGCGCTGCTGGCCAGTTGAATTTCTTTTCAAAGTGCTCTGCCCATCCTACCAGACGACCGAGAATGAGTTCACCGTCATTTTCACGTAAAACCTTGCTCACTGTTGGTCTTCTTACTCCCGTGGAGCGAATAAGTTGGAAGAGTTTGCTGGAGTTTCTTCATGAGGCTACTTGCTCCATCTTAACGACGCGCTGTGTCCACCAAACCATGCGATCCTTCCTGAGGAGCTGTTTGAGCTCAGAACCTGTGGTTCTGCATAGTGCGTTGTACTCAACTCCGGTGGGAATTGTTCGACGATTTTCCATTAATTGGAGAAACTGTGCGGAAATTCCATGACTAACAGTTCGTCTAGTGAAGCCACAGACCAGGGTAGCGTACATTTGTAAGGCGCTCTGGATCTTTACCCAGTGTGTCTCAACATCGGAGGATAAATAACCTAGGTTGGAGGCTAATGTGTTCTGAAATGCGCCGCGAACATTTTGAGCAGCGAGCTTATTTGTGTCAAACCGTTTCCGGCGACGCTGTTGCGTTCCTCCAAAGCGCAGAACGAACTTAGCACACACGAGCGCATTATCCGAAGTCAGGTAAGGATTCCATATTGTCTTGCAGTCCGTTATGCAGCCTCGCTAACGGTAACTAACAGCGATGTGGTCGATTTGCGTCCAAGATTGACCGGGCGCCGGAAGTCGCCAGGTGGCTCCTTGGCGCCAGGAACGTCGGAAATTGGTGCTGGAAAGAAACAAGTTATGGTCGATGCACATTTGCAGGAGTCGATCGCCGTTGTCCGTCATGCGTGTACCGCGGCTGTGTTGACCCCCAAATTTGCGCTCATTAACCTCTAGTCTACCGACCTGCGCATTTAGGTCAACTGCGAGTATCACAATGTCCGTGCGGCGTTTCTTGCTGAAGTCGGTGATTTGGCGGTAGAACTCGTCTTTAGCTTCGTCCGGGCTGCAGTTCGTTGGAGCGTACGCCGCCACAATGAATAAGCAGGGCCTACTAGTCCCGTAGCTGGAAGATCGCACTGACCTTTCCAAGCAGACTGCACAAAGACGACTGTTGACTTGGAACCAGTCAGTGAGCACTGCCTCAGCACACGCGCTTAACGCAACTTCTACGAAGGCGCAACCAGAGGCTGCCGCTATCGCATCTCCAGATAAGCACAAGGTGAATGTACAATTGGAACTTGGGGATGGTGAGAGCAATCGCAGCATTGTGCTGGGGTCTTGTAAACGGGTTTAGGTTATACAGCAAAAGTCGATTGAGAGGGTTTCCAAGGTTCGCGCAAGAGCAGCTTGCGAACCAATCTACATGAGCGATTGAACGTTGCTAGCTTGAAGAGCGAGCGGGGTACAAAAAAGCCTTGTTGTTGGTATTGGAATGTGTGCGATCCGTTTTAAACGGTGCATTGAGGAGGCCAAAGGTACCGTTTTTATTTGCAATGCACTTTTGGAGACTCGAAATTGAAGGGGGTTTGCCAAGAACAGGAGGGTTGAATAAACGTAGAGCGAAGAACGTAGTTTGCCGTGCGGTAGTGTGTGGTTTACCGTGCCCGGCCGCCAGCATCCCGGCTAAAGAGAGAGTTCAGAGAGCGCGAAACATGAGCAGAGAGTTATAAGTCTATCATTTCATGTGTTTTTTGGGCCTACAGCTTCCCGGGTTGCCCAGGCCGACGAAAGGGGTTGACTTAAGGGACCCCACCCGGAGCCTTTGGTCATAGGGACCTGACCCGCAAGGCAGCGGGGCGAATTCAGGGAGTCGCGCCCGATGACCGATTGCTCAGTTCATACGCCTTTCGTTTAACTGTCTGTCAAACAGGGGCCCAATGCTCCCAGTAATTCCGCGTCAAGTAGCATGATTACAATGCTCCAGCGAGGTGAAGCAAGGGACAGTGACTTTATTTAGTGGCGAATCACATACGCCACTTCACAGTGGTGTAAAACGGACATATGTGGCTTTTCATAGGGAGAACGCTTGCCATTCGAAAACCCACCACGTCCTGGAACACTGCCGCCGAACCATTTGCTGGAACGGGAGACTCCCGAACCACCCAGCTGGCAAACGTCGTCATATTTGTTCGTTAGACTACAAACATTCGTAAAGACTACACGCAGGCCGCGGTAGGAACCGTCGGCGTGCGTGAGGCATTAGCGACCTGTTCATCCAGATTCGGGGCGGAATCCGAGTAACTATTCGAAGATTTACAATGCGGAGCTTTAGTTCAATCACGGTAGACTTCAGTTTTCCTCTGTCTGCTGGATCCATGTCTTCGCGCACATGGATCTTCAACCCTTAAGTCTACCGAGACACGATAATATGAAGTACGGACCAGCGTCGACAGCAAAAGTGACTCTCATGGGTCGAACTTTTGCTTCAGTTTTCTTTCCCAGACGGGCAATTTGCTACACTTTCAGCCCGTTTTCACTGACGTCGAGCAGTCTATCAAGCAGACTCCGCAGAAACTCAACCTCGGGTTCATAGCGAATCTGACGAATCAGGTGCATGGAAGACCATCAAGTTGCGACGCCTCAGGCCGCTGGACGTAGTTTTCGGTTTCTTTGGCCTTTGCGTCTGCTAGAGGTTGTCACTATCTGGCCACACATTCGAGTTGCAGTGTCCATGGAGGCAATAACATCTGGTAAAGTGGGGTTACTCGGCGGTCTAAGGACTCGCTCAGCGGAGCTGTTGGTAGGCGTGCAAGGTGCTTGTGTCTGTTGCGCAGAGCTTCGGGCCTTGGAACGCCTCACTTTACCGGTCCGTTGATTAGTTTTCCCAGGGGGACTTTGGCCGCAGTTGGCACTAGTACTCCTTACCTATAATCTGGACAGGATCGTGCTGAATCTCGCGGATAACGCGAGACTGGTTCGCAGAAAGATATACACGCAATGTGAAACTTCACCCGGCAAAAGCAACATGAAACGGCGTTTGCGCGAGGCCCAACGCTCTTTGAGCAACTTCCGCAGCAGGAGACTGCTTCACCATATTAAACTTACCAGCGATCGATATGACAGCATATGGGGAATAGACTGGGCTAGGACACGTATTAATGACAAATGGAATCGGCATCACAAATCATACTGAATTACACAAAAAGAGACGGATAAACTCGACTTTCCTAATGCAAATAACGAGGAAAACCAGCCTAAGAAAGCCGCAAGAGGGCAGACACTATAGGACGGTAGTATAATTGCAGAAAACAACGATATATTACTGGATAAACCAGAACCACAAAGAATACAGTGTACAATTGAAGACAAAAATTGCAATATGTGTTATTATTACTATTCAACACTTGACCAATGTACAATTGGTAGTGCCACAACACATAGTTAACAACAATAAAAGGGGGAAAATGGATAGTCAGTGAAAGGATTTCGAGAGTTTAGGAGGCCGATATGTAACACAGAAATACAGAACAAACTGGCCTGGGAGCAGAGGGACTTATTTCGAACCGGCCGCCGTGACCTTGCCCTTCGAGAGCACATAATACGAACAAAAACTTTGCTGCGTGTTTGACGATTATTCCAATTGGTAGCGATTCTGACACTTGCTTTGCATCGGCTTGTAATTATGCTTTCTGTCATCGCTCTTTTCCCTTTTTCTAGCGTTTGGGCCCGAATGTGAATATCTCTCCCAACGGCGTGGTTTTTGTCAAGGCGTGTGTTCGCGAAGGGATCCTTCCACGGTGCGTGCTCCGGCAAGCTTCTGATCTGTGCATTGGTATTGATTTTGAGCCACACCAATTACACCTGCTCGTAGTTTTTTCCCCCGATATATGCTTGTGTGACCTTGCTTAAGGTAATGGTACAGATGCTGTTGCCACTTAGTTGGAATCTCACTTGATGCAATATTTATCGAGCAGCCGCACTCTAGATTCATTCATCTTCTCGTTGGTTACCTCTAGCTGTTCACATTTTGGTTTGGTTTGCTGCAGACGTTTCATCACCAATCGAGGTGTCTTCGTCATTACTCTAGTGCGCAGTGGGCAATCTCATTGAATCGTTTACTTCCTTTCCCCTCTAAACTGGTTGAATTATAGCATCTAGCACACGGTATCGCACACTTTCCTTTGCATCCACTCACCTTTTATCAAACAGTTCGGTTACTGATGAACTAGCAGTCTTCAGCGCTTCTTGTGCTTCTACATCGACACCTTACTGTTTTGGTTGTACGAGGTGGATCAAGTAGGATAGGTAATCGCCAACTCTTGATTGATGTGTCGTTGTATTGACAGAACACGCGATACTGGCCAAGTAGTGTGTGTTGGCGAAGTGAACACAAAACCGGACGAGGCAAATGCCAATAGCTCGAAACCATTTTGTCTGATAATCGAAACGTGTGTTATTTTATAGGAGGCGGGTTTTTCACAAGTGTTGCATGTTGTGTGGGCCAGGTGACGAGAACAGCGTTCTGTTACACAAAAAACAAGATCCTTGACTTTTACCAACTCTATATAGACTCATCTATAGTCATTTGTTAACTCGACTCAGAACAAGCAGTTGCTTCGCTTTTTTGTTGCACAGTAACAAGTTCCAACACACTTCCGTGGTGCCGTCTGGCTTTGATTTTCCAAACCTTGTTTTTACTCGAGTTAGCTTGGATCTAATCCTAACACTTACCAATCCACAGATTGGTGATGCATCCCTGCTTTTCGTTATGTCTTAAAACAACTGTGTGTTGACTCTTCGTAATGCTTTGTGACACTGTGCCCAATCTTACTGTCAACCTCTAAACCACCATTCGAGAAGCCCGTGAAGTGGCAACGTCACACCTGCACTGTTTTCATACGGCAATTTGACATTCTCCAATTCAGCACCTAGCTGCTTTGGTTGCTGATAGAACCGTATACTCCCCCTCATGATTCATTCAATTCCATCGGATTCATTTTCTCCGCCTATTTTATGTATCTCTGATCTGATGGAGCTGTTTAGTTAACTACCGGCAAATCCTGATGAACCTACCGCTTTTCCCCGCATTACCCCAGCTACTGCGTGAAACATCGAGTGTCGCACTTTGCAACACCTGTGTTATTGATCGCGTTGTCGCTGTCGCGTTCTTAAGGCCCTTTCGGGTCTGCGTGTCTGTTATAACGCGTCCTAATATTTCGACTGTTAGTTGGAAAGCACGGAAGTTCTTTACATGTAGAGTAGCCGATCGAATTCGTAACGTTGCAGACTAACCAGACCTAGCCACCAGATGAACACGCAACCTAACATTGTGAACGAATGCGCACAACCTAGCACAACCGTTACCAAGTCAATATAAGTCAAAATGGGCTTTATGAACCCGACTGAGCAAGAGTTTTTTTGTTAAATCAGCCAAGGCGAAAATGTCTTCTACACCATTATTTTTATAGCTCAATGGAATATCATAAACCATAGAGAAAGGTGGATGTTAACAAGGCACATAACTTGTCGCCCAGTGATAATATCTTGAGGAATCATGGTTAGTGTCACTATGGATTTGTACTGTAATTGCCACAGCAACTGCGGCGCTCAAATGGTTTACTGCGGCATGACGCAATAGAGACCCGAATAGTCAACAGAAGAGTTCAGTGGGTTCACTGCACCGTACACAACAGATACATGTGTCCTGAGGTGGTTCCTTGTCGCTTGATATTTATCTCCTGGGGGGTTCCATGATGAAAGCGTACACGAAAATTGCATACAACAAAAAGCGTACATGCAAAGTGCATGCGCGGAAAAATATGTATACGGAAATTTTCACCCTCGGAGAATGACGCACACGGTATAAGGCGAACAGGGAAATACACCAGTACGAATGCTTGGCACATAAACGACTACCCAACATGCCAAATCCAACATGATTCATTCAGAATACTAAACAGACAGAACACTGCTCACCGACTGCAGTTTGCCGAAGCATCAGCGATTCGATTGCTCCAATGCACTTGGTGTGACCAGACCGAGTTCGTGAATATTTTATGGCGGCTGGCCCAAATATCAGTCTAGACGAACGGAATCATAAAGGTACACGCTTTTGTTTTTCGCACGCAGGTGTCCCCTATGTAGTGATACCAATAAGCCGTGCTGTTTGGAGAAGCAGGAATAGCAGCACGTGTCGCAGATGTGCGAAGGATCTGACCGTGGGTGTTTTTCGGTTTAGTAAAACGTATACAAGTGACAGTACACCTTTCTCATCAGTCGTCTTAGTGTGCAACGAAAGAAGTAAGTTCAACTAAAAATGTACACATTGTACTAAAACAAACCGGGTACATCTGCAGACTGTTAAAAGTTTTCCGCTTAAACGATTTTTTATGGGAAATGTATGAGCATCCTTTCATGTGCAGTACCATTGTGAGAAAATAGTTATCGGTCATTTGACGAGGTCACCAGCCTCATCAAGCCAAGAAGAGGCTAGCCACAAACTCGATCTGGTCACACCAAGTGCGTTAGAGCCACCGAAACGCTGAGGCTTCGGCACTGTTGTAGGTGAACAGTGTTTTGTCTTGAGCATTCTGAATGAGTCATTGGGGATTTGGCATGTTGGGCAGTGTTTATGTGTCAAGCGATCGAGTTGGTGTATTTCCGTGTACGCTTTTTGTTGTACGCAATTTTCGTGTACGGTTTTTTTTACGGTCACCGTTCTGGGGATGGCTCGGTTGTTTCTAGTGCAATATCAGCGCATGGTGATTGTATGTCTGAGGTGAACTCGGCGAAATCTGTGCAAGTTTGGCGGAGCTATGCCAGTTCCGTATCTGCATCCGATCATCATTCCTTCAGCAGTGGTCATCTGCCCCATCAGGTGGTGTCAGCGTCATTCATTTTCCCCCTAGTTACATCAGTAGATCAATATTTCTAATTAAATCTTGAGTCTATGTTTATTCATGCGCACGGATGTGTATCGGAAAAAACCCCATGCTTAGGCTGATGTTGCATTCACGATGCTTCTTCACCGCAGTTGGGTTAAACCAGCTTACCCTTAAACTAGGGCTTTTTAAGCTAGATACATTTCATTCCACTTTATTTGGTTTGTTCTGCCTACCTGAATAATCTTCTATTAACTGGCCAAGTTGCTTACACTAATTGCGCTTATCTTCGTTAACTTTATTGCGTTTGTAGCATTTTTGAGTGACTTGTGGACAAATCGTACTTATTGCGGGTGCGTTGATAACCAGCTTACTTCATATGCAAATTTAGAGAAGAGTTATATCTTCATAGCCCTCTGCTTTGACATATATTTTCTTCGATAATGTTATTTCAAGTGCTTGGTTGTTGCTTGTTGCTCTTGATGTGTATGTTGACAAGGTGCCTACCTGTCTATTACCCACTACCTCGTCCATGCTGGCCCCAGGAGACAGTTGGTCGTTGCTGGAGGGGACGGAGTGCACGGTCCTTGTGGCCGTGTTAGGCTCGAAGAGTGGTTCCATGCAGTCAGTGTGGAGCGGATCACGATCCAGCCACCGCCTTGTGTGCGTTTGGTTCCTAAATACAGCGTGCTTGTGTTTGTCTGTGAAGGAGTGTGGGCCGGTTCCGTTGATGAAACGTGGCTCCCGTCCACATGCCTCCCGGTCTTATTCCTACGGGTTTACACTGGATATGGGGTGTGTGGTTGGAGCTGTGGGTGGTGCAGCGCAAGCCACCCATGGTCCCTTTGTAGGCGCAGGTGCCCTGTGGTTGGTCACAGTGACAGGCAAGTCCGAAACCGGATGCCCCCAACCATGTGGATTGGCAGTGAACTTGTCGAGTTCGAAAGTTGAGCCTTCGCGCATGAGAAGGTAACGGGGTGTTACACGACCCAATTTTAGTACGCTCACTCATTAGTGCTGATTTTGTGGGATACACGCTTGTACCATAAGTAAAAATCGTCGTTTCTGATACGGCATTAGACCGATGTATTATTCGCACTACACGCTTCCGTTTGTATCTCGCGCTTACTCGGCAGATTGGGTTTGAGATTTTAAAGATCCTACCTTGAGGGTGGGTGCTTTAGCCTGGTTTTGGACCTAGCATATCTTCTGGTAGCGACCAACAATGTGCGTGAGGTGAAGGTTATAGGCGCAAGAAAGGCGCCACTGATTTCGATTTTGCGCACTTTACGTCGGTTGCTCTACGTTCCTTACATTGTTTCTTTCCTCTTAACCGTAACTCTCAATCTTCGTGAACTCTTTTTTGTGTAGCATGCTAAGAAACCTGCTGACAACTCGCCTCATGGTCAAGGATTCGATGAAGTTATATAAGGATAGTCGAGTGAGTTGTCACGCCATCGGATTATCGTTTCCTCATCTCACATTCCATTGTTTGTTGAATTACAATGTCCGATAGACGGTGGCGCAACTCTGTCTTCTGTTACGGGTAAGCTCTTTCTAAATTTTACACATCTCACCTTGGCAAATGTGTGCCTCTACTTCGACCTTGTTCACACAAGCGTTTACTTGAAGCAGAAGGCAATTGAATGTTGCACGCCCGAAAACATTGCACTACTATGACGCGTTTCGATGTTATGTCATCTCATCAGATAGGGGTGGTGGTCACAACTGACATCCCAACGGTCCCGGGTTCGATAGCTGCTATCTCTATCTGATGAGATGAAATAACATCGAAACGCGTCATGGTGTGAAGTGTTTTCGGGCGCGCAACACCAAATTTCCTTTTGCTTCATTGGCTACGGTCCTCTTGATCGAAAGACCAAGGTTCACTTCAATGGGAATCGCGGTCCACTTTGAGATTGCGCGTCGCAATCCATCCACCCAATATGTACTTCAAATTGATCCTCCAATCTTTTAGTAGAAATCGATCAAGAATATGGTTCATACATTCGGAACGACAGGGATTTACTCCTGTAGATTTCCTGAGCGTATTTGCAGTTTTGCTTCTATATGCAATAGGGCAGATTATCTCTCAGCTTTCAAGAGTTATCACACTGACTTCTGACTAGCATCTCTACCTCAGCAGTTGCAGCCTTTAGCTGGTAACCATAACGATTACTGGTTTACATCTTGGTCTGATTCTTTCACTTAAAGAAATATCATTTACGCAGTACAGTGTCGATAGCCCACAAAGGACTATTGGGTTCATTTTTCGAGGGCTCACTGTTTCAGCGCTAAATCCAAGCAACCATTCAATTATGTCAAGTTCATCCTTCATGGTGAACAGCCTCAACGGTTAAAGGAACCGCTGTCCAACTCCTCACAGATGTTGGTGATGCCATTTTATCCATGTTTCCAACATTCCCGTTTCATTTGTGTCCCATAACGTCACATTTCCCTGGTGAATTGTGGACCATCATTTTGCAACAAAAGCATTCATCCACTAGTACTTTTGCTCCGGGTTATCTGTGTCTTATTGCTATTACATTGTGTTCACTGATGTTAGCCGGTTTCTCCTTGTATTTGCTCACAAATCGAAACTGATGCTACCCCAACGAATCTGCAATTCATTTTGTCGTCCATATGGAAAAGAAACAACTTCACGTTTCCTTCTTCGTTTGTCCTTTTAGTCCCTAACCCGTCTGCTAGATGCCCGACAGCTTGCCCTGAAGCTAATGGCTAACGTGATCTACGGTTACACTGCTGCTAATTTTTCCGGACGAATGCCGTGTGTAGAGGTATGCAAGCATCTTGACGTACCACTCTTTCCTACTTGCAATATCTCTGCAATGGACATTTCTTTCCACTTCTCTAGGTTACATGCCCGGGTTCGCACCGAGTAGTAGCGCAGATTGCTACTTGTACTAGTCTGAGCCTTATCTGTTACTCAAGCTGTTTGTATACTAGCTCTTGTTGCGTTCTGGTTACCGTCCTACACTCCTTTCCCTACGCTCGCCTCTTCTCTACATCCATATTGCTGCTTTGTCATAATGATCTGTCTTAAATCCCTTCGAATACTCATCTCAGTTGTGCCCATCACAACACATGCGTACTCTTTTTTGATCTTAGAGACATTGCTACCTTTCCTTCACCAATTCAGGTTGGAGACAGCATCTTGCACAAAGCTCGTGAGACGCTGGAACGAGCCATTGACTTGGTCGAGGCCGGTCAAATTATCTTACCGGCCTCGTGTGCCGGTCGCACCAAACCGCGCGTCGTGTACGGGGACACGGATAGTCTGTTCGTTCATCTACCTGGGTGCGGAAAGACAGAAGCATTCGATGCAGCTGCGGCCATCGCAGAGGCCATCACGTCACGTAACCCCGCACCAATCAAGTTGAAGGTGGAGAAGGTATGTTAAAAGTCGCGTTCTCCTCATTCGTCAAACGTGCTCCCTCCAGATCTACTACCCATGCCTGCTGGAGGCGAAAAAGCGCTACGTTGGCTATGCCTATGAGTCAGTCACTCAAACGGAGCCGACATTCGACGCCAAGGGGATTGAGACTGTTCGACGTGATAGCTGTCCGTTCGTTGGAAACGTGAGTTTCTAATCCATTTCGTGGTTTTGCTCCTTAGCTTTTTATTATTTTACCTGTTTCGATCCCAACGAACACTCCACCTAACTTTTGGTTGTTATTTAAATTTCGTCATAGTACGCAATGCATATCACACTTTCAAATGCTTGAAAAGAATCATTCATTCTGCTTTATTATCCACGACACCTACCTAGGTATGAGTAGGTGACGATGGTGGTCGTGATAATGGCATCACACGAACCGGCTCCAATATTTTCTTTAGGCTCAGATGTAACCTACATTCCGCACTTAACGCGAAAGATCGCACAAATCTCCGATGCAAATGTAGGGGAATTGGTTTATTAACCTTTACGAAAGAGTAATAGGGGGAGTTGAATGGTATAAGTAGGAGTTCATCACATCTATGTCGTTACCGTCCTCCGTAGCCCTGCCGTCTTCATCACGGATTGCGAGCATTCCGGTTGCGCGTTCTATCCCCACAGTAGCCTGATGGAGTGCGCACTGCTGACAATTCTCGAAACGATGAAATGACCGTACGGTGCTTTTCCGGGCGTGCGATGGCTGTTTGACTGAGTCTGGATATGACGAACTCCTATTTATACCATTATTGGCCTACTTTATTGCTAGTCTCAAACATCGTCCCCTAAGCAATACCATATTTCACCATCTCGGGATAACGAATCTTCATCCTCCCACGACACAAATGTCGTAGCCGTCCAATCTACTTTGTATAACTACCATTAGGCTTAGCATTTCATGGTCATTGGAAACGAGTGTGCGTACATAGATGAAACATCGACCAGCCAGGAATGTTCAGCTGTCCTTTGCATACGAAGCAGTATCCACGAAATGGATGTCTCACAGCCTCTCGCTTTATTTCATGATTAATATAACCCTGCTGTTAAATTAACTGGCACGAATTGGGTCAAATGTGTACTCTGTCAGAGAACACACCAACTTCGGTGGCGTCGCTGACGGCATTTTCGCTCCATGCACCCGGACAGGTCTGATTATGATCGTTCTATGTAACAATAAACTCGCCTCTAGTTTAGCCTTGTGCACGTTGCCAATCCAGGTTATTTACTTTCCCACATACTGTGTAATTCCACCCTGTTTTTCTCATTTGACTACTTTCAGGTACTTGAAGAAACCCTTCGGCTGTTGTTTGACCACTTCACTCTACCAGAATCGGTTGGTCTTCAGGGTGAAACAGGTGGGTCTTGTGTGTTTTTGTCTACTTTCACGTAATTATTATTTCTCCCAACCCGTGTCACGATGTTTCGTGACTTACCGTCTCATCCAATCATCGTACTGCTTGTCATATGAAAGAAACTACTCTGATTGAAATAAAAATTATTTCGCGCCTCGTATATGTGGCTTTTATGAAGAGCTAATGACTCTATCTATGCGGACATTTTGCATGGGTCCGCTTTAACGCAGTCTGGTTGAAAGGCGCCATATGCCACTAGATACTATTTTTGACATGGCCGATGTCGAAGAACTCATCTCACTTGGTTATCACTTCGGGTTCATTTGAGGCTTGGATGACTTTTGTGGATTTCTTCAACTTTGACAGCTATCTAATCACAGTTGTCCCTCCTGCACTGCGTTTGTATCGTTTTTCGCATTATTATTTACCTAGCAAATCTATACGAGCGTTGCCTAGAGCAGTTTTCGCACACTGACGCAATAGCGTTTCCGACGTTTGCGTTTGACCCGTTCGCCATCGGTTAGAGGCGGCTGCACTGCAGTTGGTGGATGAGGCAGGCTTGAAACGTCAGTGAATTCATTTCATAATTGATATGCCTCATGCACTGCCCTTCCCTCTCAAATTATCATTACTCTGGTCACGAGCGTTGTCTAACATGGTCCTGAGCAACAGTAAGTGGCCTACATTTGCTGAACTTTAGTTCGCCGCCTCACTTTTTGATGTGTGTATCCGTTTTTCTACTCTTACACGCACTTCCTCCTCTATTCTGTTTTGTTAGCATACGCCCACATAGAGCAGTGCCGACAGATCGCTGAGGTCAAGGTGCGCCAGTCGATCCACCAGTTCGCGCACGATCTTGCGCACGGACGGATCTCTTTCGCTGATTGCATTCTGACCCGCCCCTACCGTGGTATGGCATCGTATCGTTCATCCTCTTTCGCTCCAGCGTTACAAGTAGCGCGGTGAGTGTTACCACTTCGACCGCAAACTAGTAGGGTGTACCTCAGCTCACTTGGCTTTCTTATCTACCTTCCACTCTCCAATCACTGTTTGCATACGAACCATTTTCTAATGGACCTGATGAATGACCAATTTGCCGCTTTCTGTTTGCAATATTCTCATCCCCCTACCTTTCAGTCGATTGCTTGCTTTGGATCCCCGAGCGGAACCGCTTGTCAATGAGCGCGTGGTGTACTTTCTCGCTCCCGGACGATTGAATCAAACCCTGATCTCGCGGGTTCGTGCGCTTCCAGAACTCTATCCGCCTGTTGTCATCTCCTCACCCATTACAGCAACCCGTCGAGCTTTACCGCCGCGTTTACATCTTGGTTATTACCTGGACAAACAGCTCATCCCGCCTTTGGCACGAATGGCTCAGCTAATCGGCTGGAACGTTCCTCTATGGTGTGTTTTTGATTCACAATCTTCTTATGTTCATTATATGGTTCGCTGCTTCTCACAGTCTTTTCTCTATTCCCCTTAGGCTGAACGATGTACCGCGATATCGAAACTTCAGCCATCAATACAAGATTGCTTCTATCTCATCGCGGGAATCCCAACCTCCTTTCCCACTCTCATTGAATCATCTTGGTAGTTTCGGGTCTTCGTCCCCTATGTGCAGCCAATCTTCGGTCATCCCTAGACGAGGCACGATCCTCACTTACAAATATCGACGACGACAATCTGCTTTACTGCGTGCCTTCCTCGGACAGCCAGTACGCATTTGCCACAGCTGCGAGACTGTTGTTCAGCCTGCCTCCATCGGTGATGCCTTCGGGCACTGTCTGTCTTGTGTGCAACACCACTCTGGACTTTCGTCCATTGGGGCTATCCGATTGGGCACTCAGGTAAGCACCTCTGACTGATGACTCACCAGTTGTCGTCACCTTTTATATTGTTCATACGTGATTATCTCAATTAGTTATGAGGTTCCAGTGTTTTCTTTCCTCTGGCTATCGATTATGTGTAGGCGCTTAAACAGCGTCTGTTGTGCTCTAACAAATTTTTCAACGCTGTTGTGCATGAACCCGATCCATTTCCTCCAGCGATGTGTGGCCATTGGGAGACTACCAGGAGCGACCACCGTGGCTGCATCTACAAGAGCAAAACTGCAGCCATTGGTTGTGGGAAGTCATCTCAGTGCATCATGCTAAATGTTCAGTCCATCTGGTCGTCACATTTTCTCATCGATGTAAAAACGTGATTGAAACAGCTCCTCAGCTGGTTACACGTACCAGGTCTTACATTTGGTGCCTCTAGTCTCCGAGACAGACGCTCGGTTAATGCTATCAGGGTTTGTGCGTTTTCTTCATCCAGCCCCTTACTACAAGATCAGTATTAATTTTGACTTCTTGTTGCTTTGCTGTATCTAGTCCCGGCCTTTGAACCACTGAATATGCGTCAAAAGTCGATCAGCTGGTCACTACACGTTCTCCAATCCACGTACGATCGACGTTATGATCCCGCTATTTGGAATGTTATTTGAGGGTCAACGGGTCACTGGAGCTGTCAGAATCCGGCACTGTAGACTGAGTGGCATTTGTTACACTCGCGATCCTGTCCTTCCCAGCGCGTCATCACCACGACGACATCAAAAAGGCTTATTTATTCCAAAGTGTTTTGGATGCAGTTTACTCCACCTAGACCAAACTAGTCGAGCACTAAGGACTCTGCGGCCGTCTTTTGCTTTAGCGGCTCGTGAACAGTGCGTTTTTCTCTGGTTCATTGAGGAACTGCTACTGACGCATTAGTGCACACACAGCGTTTGTGCCTTGTCACTCGTCGCATGAAACACCCGTTAAGCGTTGCTCTGCACTAAAAACAATATAACTACCATTCATTTTTTCAGCGTAAATGACACTTTTAAAGGGGCCGCTTGAAAAGATGCTTTGGGTCAACCCACGTGCGACCCTTTTCTACATGTGCATTTTAATGCATTTATTAAGCTTCTCATAGCATTATCTCTGTCGTTAGAATCTGTCCTACTCTGACTTGCATTAGCCCTTTTATGCTTCGGGCTGCACTTTACCACCGAATATTCTGTAGCCGATTTCGGTGGTCACATCTGCAGTGCTTTTAAACCGAGTCTACTAGTCACTTGGTATCATCTCTTAGAAACGTTCAGCTTTGGTTGGCACCGTGGCCAAGGCAACCGAAGCCCCCGACACCAGTAGTCAAAGTGGAGGATTGCAAAGCCACCGAAACGCCAGACTTTGTGTCCAAGATCAGACCGCTTGGAGGTGTCGCAATCTTCGAGGCTCAGGTGAACGGTAAACTGATGGTCACTGTTCACTATTTCCGTGGTGGGTCTACTTGGCACCGGGACCAACGGTGAGTATTCCGCCTCCCGGACCAGATGGGGTGAAAGTTCTGGAATCTTCCGGTCTGGACGACAGAGCCGGTGGTGCTATCACCGGAAAGAATTTTTGTTCAGCTCCACTAAAAGTGCTTCGTGTTCCGCGGGCACTTTCGGGTGAACGACTAAGTGACCGTAGAGGGAGACTTGATAAAATCGCGATCACGACAATATCAATTTGAAGGTGAAATGAAGTGGTCGAGTCTCCAAGAGTGAGACCAATGGATTTGGGCCAGATGGCCTCTGTACAAATGAATGATTTTACTCATGATATGCGTACAGTTTATAAATCGGCAACTAGAGCGGCTCCATCTCTTCTCCGTTTAATATTCGCGTCTTGGCCCCACCGGGTGAATGTCAAAGCCCACTGGTCACATCCGATACCACCTCTTTTTGGTGCGCGACTCAGCTGGAAATCTCCACGCTCTGATGACGGCTGCAAACCAGAAGTATTGTCATTGACATACGCCAACGGAAGAAGCGCTGTCATTAACTGGTTTGGTCCGAGCTTCTGCTGAGGCTACATGCATGGAATCAAACTTGAAGGCTTCTATGTGCAAACTCTTTTAACAGTCTCTATTTGTACAGAGCTTATTGATGCTCTCCGATTTCAAACTTATCGTCTTCGGACCGACACGTGTTTTATGCTACTAAACCAAATATCAGATTAGCGTGTGTAGACTTCGTTTAGCGGCTTCCTCTGTTCAACTTGTGATCCGTTTTCCACCTCTTATAGACACTTTAAAAGGTTGTGGTGCCATGAGGCACTTTCGCTGTCACCTGCCGTATACCATGACGGGTGTTTGCCGAACTTTTATTGAAACTTGTGCAGTTTTGCAACGTGACTTTAATTACCTGAATCAACCTTCCGGTCTTATGTGTGCTGAAGGTGTTTTTATTGACGTACCCCTCTAATTGCACCCTATCGTTTCCTTCCTTTGGCCTTCACTTTCATCTTTGCTTTTCGCCCCTCCAGCTTAATCGAACGAATGCAGAGCTCACTATGGCTGAACGTATTTGCACTGGTTGTCTTGGAAATCGAGGTAGTCAGTGCGACGCAGTTTGGTTGTGCATCAACACCCAATGCCCGGTGCACAGTTGCCGCCTTCGAGCCACTGCGAGTCTAGCACAATTCTGGGCTTTGAATGCACACCAACTGTCCAACTTGGACAGCCTCCTCTCCTGGTAGCCTGACCGAGCGCTTATGTTTCGCACTCTTTACCTTTCTTTTCGCCTCTGTCTTTCTCATGATCATGCATCCTGATTTCTCATACTAGATATACGGTTTACCGGTATTGCTTCGTTTCTCTTCTGGCATTCACACAACTCCTTCTTTTCATCATTATGGCTACAATGTGCTTGATGCTTCGATCGTTTCTTTTTGCATGGAATCAATCAGTTCTTCATAATGTCTTAAGCTTCGCTGCACCCTGACGCTCCATCCCATTGGAAAAAGATGTGAGGTCTATTTATACGTGTTCCCATTCCGAAATATTCTTACCTTCACACGCTGCATGCTTATACTTTGACCCCGATTTCATTTTCGGATAACTGACTCTCCTCTTTGAGATGTGTTCTTCTATCTACCGATTCAGCATTGGTATTCCACATTTGGACGTCGGTCTATCCCTGTCCATCATAGGTTGAACGAGTCTCCAAGGTCCATGGCTCGTGAAAAATACGTCGTCCGGTGTACCCTTTTTATCTGTATGTTATAAAGTCGTTTATCTGGACATTATCTTTGTAATGTGACTATCCAGAATCAGATTGCTTTATCTTCCTGATTTACTTCCGCTCAGCTGCCATGCTTACACAACAGTCTTTATTTTCTCCCATTCCTTCCCACAACACTCGCTTTGTAGCAGTTTATGGACCAAACTGATTCCTACTTATCTCCAAGGAGCCACTCATGCACCTACCATTTAGGGACGATTCTTTAGCCGATATCCTATCCCGACGCCTGAAAGATGTTGTTCAGAAGACTTTTGTGGCCCACTTGAGAATGGCTTATTACAACTGGCCATTGCTTGCGAAACCCTTGAAATATTGACTGCTCTCATTGACTCGTTCAGTGTTCATTGGTCAGTACTCTTGCTCCTGCAATGCACGGGTCGCACTACGATGCGCTTATCTCAAGCGGTTCGCTGGCACAACCCGGCCTGGTCCAACTTTAGGTATTTACATCCTACCACCAGGCGAAGTGAAACCGTGAGATAATTCACCAGCCTATGATTTTGCAAAATGCAAACACGTAACTCGAGTAATACCTGTCCTTATCGGTTAGAAAGTACCGCAAATGGACGGGCGTCGGTTCGGCATGCATATATATATATATATATATATATATATATATATATATATATATCA
Source organism: Dicrocoelium dendriticum (assembly GCA_944474145.2). Taxonomy (NCBI): domain Eukaryota; kingdom Metazoa; phylum Platyhelminthes; class Trematoda; order Plagiorchiida; family Dicrocoeliidae; genus Dicrocoelium; species Dicrocoelium dendriticum. Next base: position 50,599,572 of record OX104069.1, on the reverse strand, counting down.
CTTAGCCTAAGCAGTAGACATGAAGCCATCAAAAGCGAGTCACTTATTTATGACTGACTAGCCTCATGGTACTGAGACTGCGCAATTTTCCTCACTTCTGACCAGTGTACTTCCAATTTTTCATGCAGTCCGAACAACTACCACATTGCGATGTGCTATGACAACCCATCCATAAAACGACTCGCCTACTTGGAACGATCGGCGGCCTCCACAAATTCTGCCCCAGAACCGAGCGCCACGGCCCTGCCGAACATTCACTACTGACGCACCTTAACCCAAAAGAGCGAATGCAAGCCTTTCTGCAGGAGGCTTTTACTACCTGGGAAATAGCCGAATACAAATTTGCAGTTTTGATCACATAGCGTGGAGACATGTATGCATGGTCAAAAGTGGCGAAGAGTGGGCGTAGCGCGTAACATCTGGGTTCACATGAATGCGAGGAGTCGGCGGGAACGGTCTCGAGACATGTGCGTTCGCATGGCGGCAAGTGCTCGTTCCGAAAGTGAGTAGGCGGAGGCGTAGCTTACTTGGATGAAGCTTGTGTTGTCTCGTGAGGACTTACATACCCCGAGACAATGTGCCCTTTTTAAATCGTGCTGTGAAACGGTGTGTAGATGTTTGTGGGCTATAAGTAGCTTACAACAGTGACTTGCCGCCTATGCCTACTTTATCGATAACAGACTCAACACAATACAAATTGGTTCCTTAGCTTTTGTGACGACTTACCCATATCTTCGAGTGAGGATGGGGTTCCTCGTTGCATCAAGGGTCATTGAACTCATCGATGTCTTTGGTGGATTCCCAGTTATGTAGCTGTCGTTCATCTGCGTCCATTTGTACTTACCGATTAATTGTGCACGTGAAAGGGTGGAACATTCAGGAACTCAAAGTTTTGGAGACCAGTCCTTTTCTCTGCCTTCATAACGTGCGTGATAGTGGCGAATAAGCCGCGCCATACCGTAGTTAGTAATTGTCATGGCAATACGCTGCCGTCACCCATAGCTCAGTGACTTGAGTCGCTGGTTCGTAGGAGTAATGTCATGGGTCCTGTAGTATCCGGTGTTGCGCGTCACTGACGTGCCCCAGTTGGGTGAAACTACGACCTGTCGTCACTCTAAGTCGTGTTGTCTGTCTGAGTCTACGACGAAGCCACTCAAAAATAACAAATCCCTTTACTACTCTGCGAGACATTCTGGATTACTTATGCTATTCATGGAAGGATAACTTTTTATCATGCAATGAGAACGCCGGTCTACCTTCCATAGCACCATATTGTTAGATCAGTGGTATGCAATCCAGTGTCAACTGGCTATCTCGCATCAGTGGCTGAGGTATTGGTGACGCAAATATGTTCCGTTGTACATGATCATGCTTGTTTAGGCGTGTCACGTGTACTTTGGGAATAAATTATTTATTGCAGGCAGTATGTAAATAAATAAATCCTCTATTTCTCGACGATGCGAGAGACTATTCCCACATAGGGAAAGATCAAAATATTTCCAGGTTTTTTCATATAGTCCCCTCTACATATTAGATCGGAATATGCATTATGTTACATCCATGTCAGTTTCACACATGCACGTTGTTCAGGGGGAATTGCAGAACATTGTGCTTGGGTTACATCCTCCGTTAACTGATGTCCCATCGATTTGTACTAACGCACTCTGAGCAGAGGGCGGAAATGGGATTTCTTTTATGAGCCATTCTTTCAAACTCCCGCTGACTCGCAGTCCAACTTCGTCGATCGATTAAAACACGTCCCAGTTTGTAGTGCACTCAGGAAGAAAACAAAATAAACAATAGTATCCAGGTAGGTAAGGAAGGCTATGAAATGATTCCCAGTAAAAATAAATAAAGCTTAAATATCTGGCAAAGAATTATCCAAACATATAGACTTCAGTTTGCACGGAATATATAAAATTTGGTAAGCGTCCTTGTAATTTCCCCAGTAGTTGTTTTGGGACATTTAAAAATACGGACTCATGCCGGATGCCTTACCCTGTGAGAAAAGTACTTCAGAATGAAATGATGATTCGAATACCAACAGACTCTGTCGCTAAGTACAATGACAGCGAAAGGTGCATTGTTTGGTGGATGACAACATTTCGGTGCAACGCATCTGTGATAGGAGAAGCGACCTAGATGATGGCAACATAATTTATAAATTGTCAAACGAAGTCTAATAAGTGTGGCATAGCACAGTAATATTTGTGGTCACGCGTTGTAGTGGAAAGCTTTATAGCCGCCATACTCCGGAATAATAGTATAAGCGTGGAAGAGCTGGTCTGTAAAAAAAAATAAGAACTGGATGTCCACCCATCACAGCCTAAAATTTAACAGGCGCGTGATGGGAAATGGAGCCAGGTTAAAGAGAATCTCATGCAAATGGCCAAGGTAGTGTGTGGAGGCGATCGAAAATCCTGGAAGTCCGGCTATTCGAGAGGACAGGGGCCACTCTGACACACGGTTAACTTTCAGGTCAGGTTAAATGAATATGAAATATTGATGAGCAAGATGATAATAATGTACAGAACAGGATCTGGCTTCACCTTCTACCAATCTGCCGATGTTTACGTTAGCAGATGGCGAGCGTTCAAGTTTGATAAAAGTTAAGAGATAGTGAGGGCCAATATGAGGTTAAGTGGAGTAGTAAAAACCTGGGTCAAATTTGTTGTTTCATCAGAGGAATAGTTAACCAACTATCTGGAATATTATGATATGAAGTATAGGGGGTGAACCTATTTTTCAAACCAAGACAAGGCAAAAAAGGAAATCCGATGATCATTAACCAGTGCAGGATAGTTAGGAGAGCCCGTGAAACGAGGTGAACCGAAACCTTCAAATGCTAGACAACCCGGTAGCCCAAGTGGGGCAAATAAAACCTCGAACATAGAAAAAACAAAATAAAGTGATAGATAAGCAGGGTCATAATTAATGTACGAGATGAGATTTATGCCGAGCAGAAATTCGAATGCGGTAGATGTGAGGCTCGACCTTTAAAGTTCTATGGGGCCTCTCTCATAAATATCGTCTAGAGTTGTAGATTCGCCCAGTATACGTAATACCTCCTCTACGGTGAGGTGGTTGAATACTTGAGCTCGAAATATATGCTTAGTGTTGTTACATCTAATGGATTCGGGCAGCTTATTCCATAACGTTGTATACCTTATGAGAAAGAATTTGGCGCACAACCTTGTACGCACTCTAGGGACGCAAAAGCTGGATGATGTATTTCTAGTTGGATATTGATGGAAAATGCCAAACTGGACATTATCTGCTTCCCCAGAACTGGTATGAGCTAAATCAAACAGAAAGATAAAATTAATCTTAGATCTTCTCAACCAGAATGGCTCTAGCTTCAGCAGTTTACACCGTTGTTGATAACTCAAAGATCCAAACCCTAGTTAGCGTTTGGTAAGGGAACCTTTTGGTTTTTCAAGATTGATTTGTCGTACATTTTTTAAATTTGTGAATACTAATGGGCAATATTCTAAGACTGGACACGAATATGCTATATATATAGCTAGCCTAGTGTCTTTTAAGTGTAAGGTATTGAAAATACGTGCTGTGATAAATCTCGCTTTGGCGGTGACATGATGTACCTGTTCGGAGAAATTGAAAGAGCTTGAGTAGCGAACTCCGAGGTCACGAATCGTTGTGCAGCAGGTAATTGGTTTGTCATCTAACGTCAGTATGTCATTAATAAGGTTGCATCTGAAGAATAGGGCTTTACATTTGCCAACAGAGAATGTCATTTTCCACTCTCGGCACCACCGCTGAAGGGCGAAGAGCTCCATCTGTATTGTTTGAGCACCGTTTGGTTCATTTATGCTTTCAAAAGCGGACACAACTTTGATATTATCCGCGAAAAGAAAGAGTTTGTCATGTCAAAAGATTCAGAAAATGTCATTCATGTATAGTAGGAATAGCAGTGGGCCTAAAACGCTTCCCTGTATGACGCCGCTGGTTACTGGTATATGTGAAGATACGCAGTTTCCCACTCTGACACATTGGGTGTGTGTAGATAAGAAAGATTTCACCCATGCTAGTAATGGTTTAGCAAACGCATATGAGGTTAAGTTTGTTAGAAGTTCTGCATGGGGTACACCGTCGAATGCCTTTTCCATGTCTAAGAAGAGAATAACCATCGACTTGGTTATGCAGTCCAGAAATTTAAATTGGCAAGTTTGGCATGTAAGCGACCACGGGGGAATCCATGTTGGGACCTGCCGATCAGATTTTGTGAATTAAGAAACTCTATGACTCTTTCTTTAATTATTCTTTCCATAATACGAGTCAGTGTGGAAGTATGGCTAATGGGGCAGTAATGTGATAGCTCGTGACGTGATCCACCTTTGTGTCGGGGTAGGACGGTGGCCCGCTTCCACCTAGCAGAGTATACACCAGTCTTAATTGACATGGTGAATATGTTTAACAGGAACAAGGGAATATCGGGCCTGACGAGTTTAAGCAATGCTGGTGGTATGCTGTCAGGTCCAGGGTGAAAAGAATGCTTTAGGGCGGCTATTTGCCTGCTAATGCTATACAGGTTGAACTCAACTGTATCTGTTGTTTCACTGGTGAGTAGAGGCAATCTTTCTTGTGCAACACATGCGCCTGTATTACACGATTAGGAGACATTTTTACTAAATAATTCACAGATCTCATCGGGGTCGGTAGTGAGACTGCTGTCTGATGAGGCAATGGTTATAGGTTGTTGACGTTGTGCTTCGTATCTGACTCTTACTAAGCGATGTAACATGTGTTTGCAGCTGGGAGCTGCTAGCGCTTGTGCCTCTTGTGACATAAGCTTTCTTTCATGTCGGTCTTGCAAGTCCTTGAGAATTTTATCAGTTTGTATGATCGCACATATATCATTCATTTTCTTAAACCTAAAGCGCAAGCGTTTTAGACGCACCGCAACAGCTTTAGGAATGGGATTTTGAGGACGAGGCAATGGCTGCTTTCTATATTGCAGTGGTGCAAGCAGGTCAGTGCAATAGGTCAGATGTTGGTAGAACTCATCAGCGGCGATATCTGGACAGTCTGTAAGGAAAAAGCCATCCCAGTCAAGGGATCTAATAGTCAGACGGAAGCTGTTCCAGTCCAATTTGCGATATGGTCGATATTGGTGGGCATAGTGAGGGTTCGTTGCCGTTATTTGGGCAACCTTGAAGGTTAGTTGGATAACCTTATGATCGTTCCCAGGGAGATTACTAAGAGTCTTTGTGCATTGGATATGCCAAACGTGAAATACAAGTCTAAAATGTTACTGCCTCTAGTAGGAGAGCATACTTACTGTGTCCATCCACGAGTGACTACTGACGAAAGAAAATTCCGATACTTAGCGGGTATCCTTCATTCCTGCCACGAACCATCAGGCAAGTTGAGGTCGCCACCTAAAACTTTTTGAAAGAACGGCATCTCAGATGCGCATTCGAACAATTCAGTCAATTAGATTAATTTGGCCTTGGTAGCGTGGCGCGGCAAATGCAACCAACAAGAAAACGGCAGGATTTAGTCTTTACCTGTATCCAGACCGAGTCGTCGAAGCTGACTGACGAATGAGCCTCCAATCTATTTGCTTTCAAAGCATCATTAATGTACACAACGCAACCACCACTTCGACCATTAAGACGGCCACTGGCAAAAGTAGTGAAGCCAGGAACAAGTAGCTCTGTGCACTGCGAACCAAACCATGTTTCCGTTACAAGCACAACATGTGGTCGAGAGAAGGATAATAAGGGTCGTAGGTGATGCATCTTGTTCGCCAGCGATCGAGCATTCGTTAGAAAAAGGTTAACTACATCATTTTGGGATAGAAGGCTTGCTGCCCCTAACATCAACCTGCTGGGGCTAGAATTATCTAATCCTGTATTTTCTAATGATTATTGGGAGGCAAGGTCACGCTCAGTTTGGCTGTATTCATCGTTGCCTGTATCACAGGACCTATGGGACCTTAATGCTTAGACTGATGTTGCGTTCTTGATGCTTCTTCACCGCAGTTGGGCTAGACCAACTTACACTTAAACTAGGTCTTTTATGTTGGATAAATTTCATTCCACTTGTTCTGCCTACCTGAAAAATCTATTAACTGGGCAAGTTGCTTACACTAATTGCGCTTATCTTCGGTAACTTTGTTGCGTTTATAACATTTTTGAGTGACTTGTGGACAATTTGTACTTATTGCGGGTGCGTTGCTAACCAAGGGACTTCATATGCTAATTTAGCGACGAGTTATGCCACCGCATCTGTATGCATTATTCGATTTATTTTGTTTCACCTTGTCGTTTCAAGTGATTGGCTGTTGCTTGATATCCCCGGTGTGGCTGCGCTTGATGTGCACGTTGAAAAGGTGCCTACCTGTCTATTACCCACTACCTCGTCCATACTGGCTCCAGGAGACAGTCGGTCGTTGCTGAAGGGGACGGGGTTCACGGTCCTTGTGGCCGTGCTAGGATCAATGAGTGGTTCCATTCACTCAGTGTGTAGCAGACTACGGTCCAGCCACCGCTTTGTGTGCGCTTGGTTCCCAAATACAGCGTGCTTGTATTTGCCTGTGAAGGAGTGTGGGCCGGTTTCGTTGATGAAACGTGGCTGCCATCCACATGCCTCCCGGTCTTATTCCTTCGGGTTTACACTGGATATGGGGTGTGTGGTTGGAGCTGTGGGTGGTGCAGCGCAAGCCACCCATGGTCCCTCTGTGGGCGCAGGCGTCCTGTGGCTTGTCACAGTGACAGCCAAATGTGAAACCGGATGCCCGCTAACCATGGGACCTTAAGCCACTGTATGGTGTGCGGTTTACAGACACCGTGATGCAGGCCACTGATGTTGAAGCCTAGTCTGTTAATGCGTGGCGGGAATGGGAACTGGACTTATTAAACATGAGTGAGGAGGTTTGTCGCAGTGTACAGGGCTTGAAGAACCATGTGGTGCACTCTGCCTCCCTACTAACTGGTTGATATGCGTTGGGAGAAGGAGAGGTAGGAAAGGCGCCGAGTTCCCAAAAAAGGGCAATTGCATATCAACCGCATTTTTGTAATGGTTCCTCAAGGGTAGAAACATATTGCGATGGTCCACTACATGAATGCGTGGATACTCAAAATGTGGTACCGGTTGTGAGAGAGGGATTCCATGATAGAGTGCAATCTTACAACTGTAGTTACCATCATAGCAAAGATAAGCATATATATATATATATATATATATATATATATATATATATCACGTATTCACATTTAACCAATTTCTTCCATATGCTCATTTGGCGAGTATTTGTGTCGTCATATGCGTTTACTTTATTCGCTATCGGCATTTCGAATGCTTGGCTGTTGTTTGACATCCCAGGTGTGGCTGCGCTTGATGTGCATGTTGACAAGGTGCCTATCTGTCTATTACCCAGTACTTCGTCCATACTGGCTCCAGGAAACAGTTGGTCGTTGCTGGAGGGGACGCGGTGCACGGTCCTTGTGGTCGTGCTAGGCTCGAAGAGTGGTTCCATGCACTCAGTGTGGAGTGGACTACGGTCCAGCCACCGCCTTGTGTGCGATTGATTCCCCAAATACAGCGTGCTTGTGTTTGCATGTGAAGCAGTGTGGGCCTGCTCCGTTGATGAAACGTGGCTCCCATCCGCATGCCTCCCGGTGTGATTTTTTCGGGTTTACACTGGATATGGGGTTTGTGGATGGAGCTGTGGGTGGTGCACCGCAAGCCACCCATGGTCCCTCTGTAGGCGCAGGCGTCCTGTGTCTGGCCACAGTGACAGGCAAATCCGAAACCGGATGCCGCCAACCATCTAAACATATATATATATATATATATATATATATATATATATATATGTATATATTGCAACTGTCTACGAAAAGACATAAAGCCATCAGGAACCATGGGACTAAAAGAAGGTACAGAAATCGTAAAAGAAAACACCACACGTCAAAGTCCATGGTTTCGTCAGAAGGCGAGATACTACCCAGTTACCCAAGCCAAAATAGGTGTTAACTTAGCGGACACCACCCCGAGCCTTTGGCCGAATAGCCTGCCCGTAAGGCAGCGGAGCGAATTCAGGGAATCACGCCCATTGGGAGCCGATGACTGATTGCTCAGTTCATACGCTTTTCGTTCGTTCCTTTGTCATACAATGACCCAATGCTTCCCAGAATTACAGCATAAATTTGCTGGAATACTATACTTCACCAGGATGAAGCAAGGGACAGTGAATTTATTTAGTGGCGAGTCACATACGTGACGTCACGGTGTTGTTAAACGGACATATGTGGCTTTTCATAGGGAGAACGCTTGCCAGACGAAAATCCACCACGTCCTGGAACACTGCCGCCGAACCATTTGCTGGAACGGGAGACTCCCGAACCACCCAGCTGAAACCTCGAGGAGGTTGTTCTGCAAGACAGCCGATAACCATCTGTGCCCATTGAGAACGGAAGGAGAGGAAAAGGAATGAGCGCACAATGAGTTGGGGCATCACGAACCCCTTTACGAATTGGGATAACCCTGATCTTAGGAGATGCGGTCGAACCATTTGTAAATGCCTTGGGTAGTGATGCCCTTTGGTCTGGCGTCTTTCGGAATTTCTTGAAGACTTTTCTTTGATAACTGACTACTGCCATTTTTTGCATGCATTCCTTTAGATTTTGATTCTGTTCCAACAACTGTTGTCGCAGCTTTGGACATGGTAGGGCTTACCACGTGATTGGTCTTTAGTTTTACTACGTATCTGGAAAGCAAGCGGTGTGTTACATTGTTACGCTTGTGATTTATTTTGCACTAATTTATGTCCGACAGTGATTTTACCGTTTATAGATATGGTCTCCACAGGCTCATTGTCTCTATACTGTCCACCCAGTGGCTGAGCAAACTTTGTGGAGCGTGAACTGACACTGTCTTTTTTAGAGGGGGGGACAAATTTAATATGATTCTAAGGACTATTAGGAGAAATGTCACTCAAAAGCTGAACTGGGTCAGTGTCAAACATACTACCTATTCCTGGGGAAAGTTTTGGACGGACTAGATGCTGCCGATTTCATAGGTGCAACACCCACTTTAGGTGTTACATTGGAGTGGCTATTGTCAACGTCCACTTCGGCATCTGAGCTTACGTGGCGGTGCATATTTACAGGAGTATGTTCTTTCGGGCCTACCAGAGATCGTCTACTTCGAATCACTACTCTTTGGCGTGTTGTCTCGACGTGTTTAGGAATTATCCTTTCGAAACCGGGTCTTGCGGCTATGAAACTTTGAGAATGAATGGGTTTTTCGGCATTTGCTTTGTCAGGGAGCTTGAACACGACTGGGCAGCAATGCTTAGACGAGTTCTTCTTTAATTGTAAGGATGTACGATGTAACTTGCTGGCTTCAAACATGATCTTTTCTACGGTTTCCAGTTTGGTCTTATCAAGCACATTGAACGCGACTACATTTTTCTGACGGCTTGTACGTTCATAAGCTTCTGATGCAACTACAGAGATGAAGTATGAAGCCTTGTGCAAGTACTCTAGTTTGGGTTTATCAAGCCTACTACACAAGTTGGAGAAGGGACGCAGCAGGTTGCGGAAGTCGTCTATCTCCGAGAGCTTTTCATTGATGGATTTGACATCCTTTTAAATCCGATCGACTCTGTTGTATCCTTCTGTGGGACTGTTGGTAGTAGAATCTAAACGTTCTTTCTTTATTTTAAGAGCTTTCTTCGGTTTACGTAATTTATAGCTTTTTTGGAAGCCTCTAAAACCGTTGTTTGGTAGCAACACATTTGTGGCCGAGTTTTTCATCCTGGAGGTTGGCGATACCAGGGAAGTGGAAGCAAGTTGATCTACCTTCACAACTTTACTAGAAACCCTTAAAGCTAGCCGGTTTAATATCACTTAGTTGGTGGCTGAACCTTTCTTCTTAGCGGCTAGTGTTCCAGTAGTCATTGATAGAGTGTGAGATAAATGTAATCGATAAGCAAATGGAGTCGATATGGCAAACGTAAGCAAGAGGGAAATTGGTGAAGCCCTAATGGGTTGGGCAGCTGGGAAGGAATAAGTGCGGCGAAATAAGGGAGAAAGGGAAAGTGGAGTACCAGGGTTGAAGTGTGGTATGAATACACTAAGCCTATGCCTATAGACTTGTAAAATTGTTCAAAAAGCAGTTAACCGATAGAAACCAACCGTTTAGAAAATTCGCTATAAATCCAATGCACCAAGATATCCGAAAAAGAACCTTGAAAACAGCAGCGACAGTACGATCAGGCGTCGCTATTTGCAGTAGCCTGGATGTCTTTTCTTCTCTTCATCTGGAAAACTGATTGCGGACTTAGTTTCTCGCCTTAACGACACACTGAGTGAAACTAGTGGAGTTGAAGGAACAACACTCTTTCCTGTTTGGTTTCATGGATGCACCTTGAGAAGGATTGATACCCCACGTGATCGGTTCACCAAAAACCGGCTTGATCAAGGCAGTAACCGTAATGCTACTCCCCGAAGGGATACGTCAAATAATTTTGCTTGATCGTGCAAGCAAAGGTACACTAATTATTGTCTGAACGAATAACAATCAATGTACTCATGAAAACTATATAGTCAAGAATGTTTGTCACGGAACGCCGTCAAGAGGTAGTATTTTGTGCGAGGACATTCAACGTTGCCCGGTTTGAGATTTCATGGAGTTTTCATTTAGTGACAACTCAGTGAGAACAGCTCCTCACATGATTTATGTCCGGATGTTTGCAATAAAGCTATAACTTAAACCCTTAATTGACCCGTAGACTACTTGTCTTGCAAACTAAGGTGAAACTGTACCATCTCACCTCGTGTGCACCTTTATGCTGAACGAACTGCGTGGGCAGTGCCAACTGTATGTTGAATTTCGCTGCTCGGATACCAGGGCAACAAAACCCTACCTCATCATGTCCTCTACCAACGAAAGCAGCTCGCGTCATCCCTGGGTTGACATATACTCGTTTGATCCAATATCCTCGTTCAACACCTTGTTGAGGCCTACTAATACCCATGTTCTGCGTTTTACTGAGGAAGTCGCACTGAACAGGAGTATGCTCTCATTGAATAAGTAAAAATGGGTGTTCGCCAAAGTCGCTTGGTCGTGGACCTTAAGATATTTCTGGGTTTTCAGTTCTATACTGCATACACTTGTCGACGATATGACTTGATTTGCAACCAGTTCTAACTGTTTGGAGTAGCACTAAAATGCCTGCGAAATGTCATAGATAGGACGAAGAATAAGCGGGAATCAATGGCAGTCTGCGGCGACAAGGCCACTAAAACGAGAAGTGCCTCAGCTAAGACGACGATAATACCAAAAGCGACATTTTACCGCTCGTGAAAGGCTTCCAGGTACATGGTAAATGGTTTGGAAAGAAAAGACAGTTACTAAGCTTCTACGGCGCTTGAAACAGGAAAACATGATTGACACCGCCACGTTCGAATACATTCGTCCCACAGGAACGGTGATCCCGAGACTCTACGTCTTACCGAAGGTGCATAAGGAAGGACTTCCACTAAGGCCCATACTAGACATGTGCAATTCACCGTATCACGCAACAGCCAAGTGGTTAGCTAAGCTTTTAGAGCCGGTGAGAAATATCATCTCCAGGTACAACCTACGAGACACATTCAGTTTCTTAGACTCCATAAGGCGGCTTCAGCTAACCGGAAGAAAGATGTTTTCGTTGGATGTGGTGTCGCTCTTCACCAATATTCCGTTAGAAGAGACAATAGGCTCTATATGTGACACCGTTCGAGACCACCAATTGAGTATCGGCTTTTCAAGTGATCGAGTGAAACAGCTACTCCTGCTGTGTACTAGTAACATCCAGTTTCAGTTTAACGGGGCCATATACAGACAAAAAGATGGGGTAGCAATGGGTTCACCGTTTGAACCGCTACTAGCTGATGGGTTCATGAGCAAATTAGAGAATACTTATCTGAGCGGAGTCATTACCAGTCTACCATATTACGGACGATATGTGGATGACATATTTTGCGTGACAGACAGGCACTGCTGCCCAGTGACAATTTTATCCCAGTTTAACTCAGCGCATCCTAATGCCAAGTTCACCCTAGAAACTGAAGGCAATGACACGATGTCCTTCCTAGACGTTCAGCTAAGTAGAAGACCAGATGGATCGGGCCAACGGAGGGTACATGGAAAAGCAACGTGGAACGGACAATATATACATTTTGCCAGTTTTGTCCCAATAAATCAGAAGCGCAACGTGATTATATGTCTAACCGAAAAGTCCAGAAGGATTTGTAGTGAGGACACACTTGCGGACGAGCTCAGTTTCTTAAGTGGCGTTTTCGAGAGAAATGGCTATCCAGAAAAATTTGTTCGGAAATATATGGAGTGCAGATAAATGAGAGCTAAACCAGCTTCGGTGGAAAAGAAACCGGTTTATTTGTCGTTGCCATTCAAGGCGGATGGTATAGCGTAGGCAACATCGAGAAGATTATCCGACGCTATGCGCCATACCTACTACGCAGCGAGCTTGCAGCTAAATTTTAACACCAATCGTGAGGCCTCAACTCAAAGACAGACTTCCTTGGTCGTTTGCTTCTTACTGTGTCTATTCCTTCTCTTGTTCATGTCGAGCAAGATACATCGGAAGAACTACTAGGAGACTGTCTGAGAGAATACGTGAGCATTGTCCAGCTAATCTGCGCAATGGTGGGAGAAAAACTGTGATGAGCGCCGTGTTGGCACACTTGGTTGATTCTAATCGCCAAAACAAGAAGTATTGGCTGTCTGCTCTGACATAGAGTTGATTTAGTACCTGAAATGCAAGGCTGCATCGTTGTTCTTGAGGAAGAAGTTACATCACTGGAAACTGAACTGCTGCGCTTTGGTCCCAAATGCGATCGTCTTGGCTTTCGGCGAATTTCTTAAAGGTTCAAAGGTTGGCGTGCCAAACTACCTCCTCGGAGTGCCAGCTGGGTGGTTCGGGTGTACCGCGTTCCAGTTAAGTGTTCGGCGACAATGTTCCACTATGGTGGGGCATTGTATTCCAGCAATTGTGCTGATTCCATGGGGAGTATTGGGCCCCTGTTTGGTGATCTACCAAACAAAGACACATGAACTGAACATTCAGTCAGTGCCTCCCAATGGGCGCGATTCCCCAAATTCGCCCTGTTGCCTAGCGGGCTGGTTATTTAACCAATGGTCGGGGTTGAGTCCCCTAAGTCAACTCCCTACTTCGGCTTGGGCAACCGGGTAGTATCACGCCCTGTCACAAAACCATGGACTGTACTACAACGTGCTCATCAGCTACTGTTCCTGCTTCTCACATTCACGCGACTTCATCACACGTCAATTGTTTATTTGCTAACAATCCTCACTTCCCGTTACCCAATTCATGTGTTCAACAATCTGGCTGCGATTCCAGTTGCGCCGCGGACCAAGGAGTTTCACCTATGGCTCGTTTTCGTCCCCGATCCTCGTTCCATCTGGCGTGCTTTAACGTTCGGACACTCATACAGATTGGACCGCAAGGCGGTCTAGTCTCCTTCGATATTAATATCTGCTGCCTTTCAGAATCTTGATTGCAAGGTCCCAGCACTGCGCTTACTTTGACATCCCCCAGTGACTACGAAGCCAGATATCACCTGCGTCTTTCTGGAGATCCAGAAGCAACTTCAGCGGGTTTGGCTGGTGTAGGCATAGTACTAAGTGGCAAGGCCGAGGCAGCAGCACTGGACTGGTTCCCGATTAACAGCCGACTATGTGCAGTTCGGCTTCGGCGTTCATGTAGAATCAACAAACACCGCGAAGAGAGACTTTAATTCGAAGTTGGAATTGGAGAATCCAGTGTGTGGTTGGGTTGCTACGAGCAACCCCTATTGAGACCTCGGTTTACTTGAGTTGGACCTCGGTCATTCCGATCACAAGGACCGGATGTGCAATGGAAATATTTTGGTGTTGCTCATCCCAACATTTTACGGTCAAAACACATTCGGTCATTGTAATCGGAATAACCGATTTCCACCTCATGTGAACCGAGGTCTCATTAGAGGTTGCTCGTAGCAACCCAACCACACAGCGAATTCTCCATGTCCAACTTTGCATTCGTTGCCGCTGTACCCAGCGTTGCTCACGGATCTCAATGGCAGTGTTTATGGTGTCAGCCGTGAACCACTATGCTCTGATTTCCACCCCACCTCAGGCTACCTCCACCTGATGAGTCCAAACCAGGACGAAATCTCGGTCGCGGGGTGCCAGTGTTAGGATGAGCAACACCAAAATATTTTCAGAGACGCAGCTTGTTTGTGATCTCCGTGTACGCTCCAACTGACTGCGGTTGCGACTCGTTTAGTGACGAATTCTACCGGGATCTACATCAGCTCTTGACTAATGCTAAATAGTCGGATGTCGTTATTCTTGCTGGGGATTTTAATGCACGGGTTTGCCACATTTTCCCATACGAACGCCACCTTGGTGGTCATCACGCGCTCGATGAGAATCGTTCTGATAACGGAGAGAGGTTTCTCACATTGTGCGAAGACAACCGCCTGTTTCTCTCGAGCACTAACTTCAGGCGTACGAAGAAGCGTTGCGCAACGTGGCGTCCCCCTTCGCCAACACATCCGTGGTCTCAAATTGATCACATTGAAATTAGCTTCAGATGGCGGCGGCAGCGTACTGGACTGCAGGTCCTTTTGGTCTATCTTGGTTGACTCAGATCATGCTCTGGTCCACGCGAAAATCTGTATTTGTTTGGGGGGTCTCGAAACACGAAGCCCCGCAGAATTGATGTAAACAGCTTAACTGATTCCTCTGTCTAGGCGAGCCATCAGTCTTCACTGGCATATGCACTCAGTTGCCATCCACCGCAAAATGTGGAGCAACACTGGACTTGTCTACGGGAAGCGATGTCCATTTCCGGACAGTCATGCTGCGGCCTAACGCGACACCCCCTAATGGCTTGGATCCCTGCTCGTTCTCTGGAGCTGTTCGAACACCGCATAGATATCCCCGCGGAATCAGATTGCAACGAGCGGCGCTGTTCTACCAACCGGATGCTTAAGGAAAACCTACGCAAGGATCGCGAGGCACGGTGGTCTGAGCGTGCTTTAGAGATGGGGACCGCTGCCCTCTCTGGAAACACTTGCAGACATTTCCAACTCACTCGGTCCACTGGCCTCAGGAAGCGTGGTGTCAGTGAGGTCATTTGCGAGGTGGATGAGTCTCCGATCACCAATCAACAGGGGCGTATGGACCGCTGCGTCGAGCACTTTCACTCGCAGTTCAACTGGCCTCTACCATCCATCAGTACATGCAGTACACCTTGTTGTCCAAGCTGGCTCGTCCCACTAAATCCACCCAGCTAAGCGGAAGTCTGTCTCAAGGTTCGACGCTCGAGGCGGTTCAAGGCTGCCGGCTTAGACGGACTTCCTCCGGAACTGTTCAAATGCGGCAGTGAGGCCATCATTAACCAGCTATCAGCGCTGTCCGCAAAAATCTGGCATGAAGAGAAAGTGCCTTCCTCTTGAGGCGATTTTCAAGAAAGGCGCTTGCACTTCATGTGCAAATCGTCCTGGGATTAGTCTTATTTCGGTTGCATCTAATCTGTTGGCATCCATTCTGCTTCGTAGACTATCCTCAGTACGTAAATCATACTATCGTGAAGAACAAGCTGGTTTCCGTCCTAACCGCGAATGCATGGATCAAATCTTCACACTCCGCCAGCTCCTCGAACATCGCCACATTTATCACAGGCCCACTATCGTTGCATTTCTAGACATACATGCCGCTTTTGACTTCTTTGCTCGACCCGATTTATGGCATTGCTTACTGAAGAACGGGGTGCCAGAAAAATATATCGCCACCTTACGAGCACTTTACCTTCATACATGCGGCAGAGTGAGGGTCTATGGCAAGCTTTCCTCTTCATTCGTTGTCAATAGCTGTGTGCGACAGGGCTGCCCTATGCCACCTTTCCTCTTCAACTTCGCAATCGAAGACGTTTTGTCGAATGCTCTAGAAGGTTTCCAACATTTTGGCCTAGAGCTTCTACCGGGTGGGCACACGACCGACAGATTATACTGATGATATCGCCTTAATTGGTGACGATCCTCAGGGTATACAACTCATTCTGAATCGTTTGGCGGTTGAAGCATCTAAGGATGGCATGAGCTTCGCCCCATCGAAATATAAAGTACGGCTCAAGGATTGGCTTTCACCTGCTCCCGTGTTCACTCTCGAAAGTGCACAACTTGAACAGATAGATAGTTTTGTCTACCTTGGAAGCTGTGTTTCTGCTGACGGCATTATCAACAATGAAGTTTCTCTTCGTATCGCTAAAGCTCGATCATCATTTGTCAATCTCAGGCACTTGTGGCGTCGTCGCGACGTCTCATTCTCACTAAAGGGCCGCGTTTACAGCGCATCAGTTCGCTCAGTGTTGTTGTATGGGAGCTAGTCCTGACCGATTCGCGTGGAAGAAATGCGTCGTCTTTCTGCCTTCGATAACGGTTGCTTAAGAAAGATTTCTCGTGCTTGGTGGCAAGATTGAGTTAATAGTAATGACGTTCGACATCAAATCTTGGGGAATGCGATTATTCCCTTCAATAAAATGGTTTTGTTGCACCAGTTGAAATGGCTAGGTCAAGTCCTACGCATGGCACCCAAACGTATACCTCGTCGCGGTCTATTCACTCGTCAAGGACCTGGTTGGAGGCGACCGCGTAGTGGTCAGCCTTCTACATGGCAGCAGCACATGAAACCGCTGATGTCGTGCCTAGCCGCTGTTGGATCCGTACGTCTTCCAGGATGGGGACCCAAAGATGAGGAGTGCCAATGGCTTAACACTCTTGAAGAAATGGCCCGCAACCAGAATCAGTGGAAGAATTGTGTACATTATTGTATTGATTCACATGTTTAATTCTACAAACATTAAAATGACAAAATAAGAACAAAAGCGGCGTGTGAAAAACAAACTAAAAATGTTTTGTTCTGCTTTTTATCAAACTGTTCCATTCTTCCTGCGGCATATTAGCTGAAGTGTGTTGCTCACCTTCAACTACCATGCCACGATGATTATGATGAGATGATTTTCCCTTATCCGCTGATCTCCATGGTTTTGTTTTGGCTCTTTGTCTAGTTGCTAGACTGCTGAGATTACTTACTTTACTTCAAAGGATGTGAACCTAGACACACTACACAAGGCTGGATCTATTTTTATCCCTAATCACAACTGAGATCCAGGAACGTTGACGCAGAACAAAGCACGTGCTTGTGTTTAATACAGCTGACCGATTGAGCATAGGTGAAGTCCAAACTGTTCTATCGCCGCATGCAATAGCATTTGCTCTCTGTCTGTGTCTCAGACTTCAGAAGAAGCCGACAATTAGGTCATGCCCTCCTCCTTAAATTCCCGGATGAAGCAATGACAGAACGTCTTATACGCAGCAAACGGCTCATTGCAACACGAACTGACTATATAAATATTTTTGATCTGGACCGACGAAGCGCCACTACATTGGCGGTTTTGACGTATCATTCAGACGCTCGTATTTCTCGCACCGACGCCACCGACAGACCACTAACACCGCTCCTATCTAATGACACTCACAAGCCCCCAGTCCACCAACCCACCCATGAGGTGCTATTGCACGGCCTGGCCAGATGTAAGTACTATTAAAAATTCCTCAGAAGTTGCTACCATATCATGTGCCTTTTCTGCAGGCAACGACCCCATGAATAATGCGGTATCAACTCAGAGCTCAATTGCAAAGGGTGAGGCTAAGAATATTGCAAATTTGCTTGAATTATCACTTAGTGAATTTCACAGAAACTATCCCACGTCCCAACTAGGCCTAGTTGACATTGCAGAGCGCCGTATCCCTACAATACTCCTAACAACCGATAACACCTAAACAACCTCCATCAGAGTTGTTTCGGTGTTGCTCTTCCTAACCATAGCACCTCCATCCGAATATAAGAACCACTAATTAAATCAAATGAAGCAAATAGTACGCTGTCGCACCGCAAGATATGCTGTTGGAACCGATTGTGAGGTCAATAATAACCAACCACACGACCTACTACCAACCACCCCAAATGTTTTGGTGCCTACCTCTTCGAACCGGAGATGGCAACATCCCAACCGGAATAACGAATTAACTGATGACATACTTGAGGATAAGTATGAGGGCATACGTCCTCATACATACACTACCTCCCAATGACAGTATCAGTTTCTAGCCTATCCTCCGCTTCTCCCTACGGAATATTCTTACCGCTTGCTAGGTGACCCTATTTTAGGAAAACATCCGCCCCCACCAATAGGGCCTCTATATGATTTGCCGGCATCCGTATCCGGATTTGCCTGTCACTGTGACTTCCATGGGACAGTCACAGGACGCCTGCGCCTACAAAGGGGACCATGGTTGGCTTGCGCTGCACCACCCATAGTCCCACCCACACACCCCATATCCGGTGTAAACCCGAAGGAATAAGACCGGGAGGCATGTGAATGGGAGCCACGTTTCATCAACGGAGCCGGCCCACACTCCTTCAACAAGCAGAACAGAAGCATTCCGGCCTAATTGGGAAATCATACACACCAGACGTACACGAGGCGGTGGCTGGACCGTAGCCCGTTCCGCACAGAATGGAACCACTCTTTAAGCCTAGCACCGTCAGGAGGACGGTGCACCCCGTCCCCACCAGCAACGACCAACTGTCTCCTGGAACCACTATGGACGAGGTAGTGGGTAATAGACAGATAGGCACCTTGTAAACGTGCACATCAAGCGCACCCACACCGGGGAGCTCAAGCAACATCTACTTCTGAAATGTAAGATTACTCAACACGCAGGCAAACGTTTCACATACGCCGCCTTATTGGCCTGGATTAGTAAATCGAATGGGAACATACTCATGGTGCTTCTATTCCGCGTGCAATAGTGCCTTCTCCGGCACCTGCGAAACCGCTTTTTTGAGCAGTCCACGGATTTCGCATCGATCAAATTTTACCTTGGATTCGCAACACCTGAAATCAACAGGAGTTTATCATAAACTCACCTTCTTCTTGTTCTGGTAATGTTATTTTCGGTTTGTTCGAATTTCGTTTTACTGTACTAAGTTAACCGTACAAAAATGGTATGAATATCCTCGTCGAATTCATTCGGTATATATATAAACATAGATTGGCGTCATCCGTGTCCAATGGCAGTTCGAATACAACCTATGCACATGTGTTTCCACGTGCTTCATTTTGAACTGTCACAAACTGGATAGAGACACCTTAGTCCTCATGAACAATAATACTACAAACGTATGTGGGTTTGGTTTGGAGGTCAGGCTAACTGTTACTTGCACAAGCATGCGACTAAGTACCCAATAAGAACAGTTGGTGTTCGCCTCTTACGGCCTGTATGACACGACAACTACCACAGTACTACATCAACAAGTCCCGCTGGCCACTGTCAAACTTGCGGTTTTCCAAACAGTGTTCGCACTGTTTTGCAAATGCCCAAGACGTAGCATGGTTGTCATCCAAGTACCCATCCGTTTGTACATACTGTTGTGTATCCTGTTGTGCTAGAAACTATTTGCTTACGATCTACATTAGTACACGTGGGGTGCAGCTATTCGGTGCTCGTAAAGTGAACAGATTTTCCCTATGCGCCGATTCCTTTCCGATGTAATTTACTAAGACACTTACGTACCATTTCCGTTGGCATTACCTTTTTCTTAGTCTACCCAGAAGATTGAGCCCGTCTAATACAACTTCTAGTAGGTGCCTCTTAGACAGGTGCAATAATGCTACTGCGTTGCACCAAGTCCGTACTTCCTCATTCCAGATAGCAATTGTACCCAAGCTATACTTACATTAGCACTGGAATAAGGATGACACACAAAGAAGATGACAGTTTGTGAGTAGGCAACTATGCAGGTTTGTAGGGAAATGGTACGCTGGAGTCAACTGATTTTCATAAGCTCAGCTAAGATAAGGTTGTCGGATGAAGGACGGGAATTACAGCTCTAATCATTCTAACAGATTTAATGTGAAACCTAACATGACACATCAACATCAGTATGTTAATCGCTAGTCATTTACTTGCCGGCACTGTTCACTTTCCACAGATATTCCGGAGCGATTTATCTTTGAATACATGATTTAAGCATTTCCATTCGGATGTCACATCGTGTTGCCGCTGTCCGTGAATCGAAATTGATGACTCGTCGCAATCTTAGTGCGCAGTACAGAGACACTTAACCTGGCTACATTGACATCCGATTGCAACCCGAAATACTACAGGAGATGAAATGTACTATGATCCATCTGTCAAGTGGGAACGTAACGACGCACGAACAGATGTTAGCGAGATTTGTGATTTAGGCGAGTCCCATTTAGGCATCGAGCCATCAGATAATGGTTTTACGCGAGTGAAAATGACATCAGTCTGTCAGGCTGAAATGTGGTGTTTATAAGTGTTTGGATTGAATGAAACAATAACAGCCATATTCCACTAGATTTAGAAAATTGCACGTAGAATTATAAGTAACCAATACGACTGTCAGTGGTTAGTTAGCGTTTGGACGTGAAGCTAAACGTCAGCCATACATTTATTCAGAAGTGTGGAAATCAACAATAGATTGAGACAGATATGGAAATACGGAAGCAGATGCCGTGAGTATGATTACCTGGTAGAATGACGCACAACTAAATATACCGTAAAACACAGAAGACTTATGTTTCCTGTGTAGTCTAGATGCAGTCTTGCTATAAGCGTTAGTAGACGATAATATCATACATTTCCTGATGGCCTCTTTGACGCTATCACATCACTAACACATGTACTAAATTCCGTCGCTCCCTGTTCTATCATCGGCTTTCGAAAGAGCGTTTTAGTAAATTTACAAAAAGCACTTTGCACAACATTTGAATAACTAATATCTCAAATGAGTATGTCGTTGGACACCTGGGCACGATGGTACCTTCACCGCAGGGCTTGGAATGGAACCACTTAGACATCGCTGGGAAAACAATGAACGAGTAAATCTTCATACCCATGGTGTGATTTGCAATGAAAACATTGAGCATTGCATAGTTAATCGTATGAGGGTAGGCAACTAATGGGTATCAAGAACCTCGGCAGATGGCGCAGATAAGGTGCTTAGCTGAACGTATGATATCCCCATGCAACCTGGATTTCTCATCGTAATTTCATCGCTTACAATTTACTAACAAGCTGTCACCATACATCACGGTTACAGTTATTCTTCGCAACAAATCGATTGTTTCTGTACCGGATTTATTTACCGATTAAGTATTTATTTAAACACTACCGTACCACCACAGTTGGACTAACCTATTTTTAAGTCAATCTAGATAATTGGCCATTTCTAATTTAAATGGTAGCATGAACGTTTGCTCTTCCGCACCTTAACTCGATAAGAATTGACTTATCCTAACTTCAGTATGAACGATGTACATCGTGAAATATAGCTACACTCATTCTTGTAATATATGAAACAGAACATGTAGCATCAACATCAGCATGTTAATCGCTTGTCAGTGAGTTACCAGGATTATTCAGCTTACACGGACGAGCCAACTTGTAGACATTTTCAACAAAAGTTGTTGGGTCTTGAACACCGAATTTCCATACTGCATTCCAAAGCCAGGAAGGTTTGTAGAGTACTTGGACTCCAGGGATAATTGTTGATCACTACACCCAATTGTTCAATCGAATGTACGAACCATCATACATAGCCACTTACGTAAAACAGATAGAATTGCTTTGGAAACCGTCCAAGGCTCATTAACCAAAATGCTCATGTGGCGCTCGTCAACGTTTACCTATGAGGAGCAATGTTCTCACCTCTAGCTCGAGGCACTCTGGCTTCGATGGCTGAAAATCAATTCACTCATCTCTACAGCTTGATATCCTCGCGAATTTGCTCAACCAGTAATGGGAAATGTCAACTATCCTTATAGCGGACGAAGAAAAATATTCGTTTAACATTCTTCTTGCGAGGTGCGCCCATCTATGGTATAAACTACCGTTGTGAGGGTATCCGGGTGTTCTCCGATTTGGCTGATTTGACGTTTCATTGTCAGGCTAGACGACATCTTCAGTGCGATTTATGCGGGCCAATACAGATCCGAGTGATTATTGATCACTTACTGATTCTTACGTCAGGAGTCGATTGGTCTACCTGGGCTGACCATGTAGTCAGCTTATTGTTGGCCATAGTCCGCCTCAATGACGTTCCTTTGTCCTGTTGATCTGGGGCGGTGTATTGATTTGACCCTCAGCGCTTCATAGGCAGTATCTAGATCTAAGTGTCTGTTGATTAAGTACTTCCCCAAGTACCAAGCCTCGATGAACTCGCGTGTTTTCGAATTTTTGCCCTGCCTATGATCCTGACATTCTCCAAATCAAACTGATGATTCTCGGCGTCCATATATACCAACATCAGAGAGTTCTGGTAAAGTCGGCGGATGGCTAGGTTGTGTTCATATAGCCTGGTGTCGAGCTTCCTTTCTGTCTGTTACAATTGTTGCAGTGGATTTTGTAAACCACACCACTGGTTTCTTCCTTGACAAGCCGGTCTTTACCATTGAATAGCTTGTCTCGAATAGTTTATGTCGGCTTGTGAGCAACTCTTATTCCGAAATGTAGTAGGAGTCTCGCCTGCATCTCAGAGACGCCGTTGATGTACGGTAGAATAATCGTCCTTTTATCCGTTTCTGATGTTTGTCTAAGCGCCGGTCGTTTCATTGGTGTTAAACAACGTAGAACGAAATTCCTGGGATACCCATTCCGTGTAAACAGATGATCTTCCTCAGCTGGGCGGTGCTGCAGTGTGTCTGAGCTCTTTTAAATAGAGTTGTTACGTAGCTGTGCTTGTAGATTTTTGGATGATTGCTGCAATAATTCAGGATTTGATCTGTATGCGTCGCTTTCCGATAAACTGTTGTCTCCAGTTGTCCAGGAATATGTCTTTTTACTAAAACATCCAAGAATCACAACTGAAAATTGCTCTCATCTTCCTTAGTGAAGCAGTTGCCAGAACACGTGCTGTTTATTAGCTGATGTGTTTCTTCCAGTTTCGAGCGATTTAGGATGACAAAGGTATCGTCCACGTAGCGTAGCTAGTTTAGTTTTTGCTACCGGGAGTGCGATTTCTTCTAATGCTTTCAGAACTACCCTTGGAATTAAAGTCCTGCGTGAGCCTGTCCATTTGCAAAAAGTAATTTAGAACTTTCTTTCCTTTCGAAATGTGGTCAGGCTGTTCGACCTTCAGCAATCTACGAGCACGTTCATGGAATCGGCCCCGAATGACAGATGACAATATTAACTTTCAAATGACATTCTTTATTACAAACGCAACAAAACATTGCACAACCGTTCCAGATTGAATGGAGCATATACCTGAATTGTTGACGAAACTCGCGATACATATGATCGTTCCACAAAGGGGAACGCATCCTGCTCGTAGGGAAATATACCCACTTATTTATTTATTTATATCAGTTGCCTTCACCGACTCGCTGCTCATCTAAAAAGAGTCCGCCTTTCACTGTCATGTGCACATGCGACGCAGGTGAGTCTCACTTCTTCCGGTGTCTCTTCAATGTATCATTTACGTTCTTACGGTAACATTCGTTGTGTGATCATTTCGATGTAGTCATGATCAGTTACTCATTTCCTTGTGGTTTAGAGCGTCAGTGTCTTTGACAAACCGACCTAACAATGCCTTTAATAACGTATTCCAGAATGCATTCCGCCTATCCGTCCTACCACATAGCAAACTGTCAACGACACCTCGATAATCATTGGGAGCAAACGCTGTAGCTTGCCAACATTCTTCGGTCAAGTCTTACTCTAGCCTTGGTTGAACACTCACATCCATGGTGAACAAGATTAGACGCATTTAGATTATAGGTTGATTCCCCCTTTGTGCAAACAGACGGGGAATTAGCCAACAGTAACATTAGAGAAGCTGCATCAGCTTCAGTGCCTATCCTCCTTCACGTAATCTTTTGAGTCATGTGTTTTGCCCGATCCGATGGCTTGGTGACCAGCCTTTATCATCCCACCACTCAACTAAGTGGCTCATTTCCAATGGCATACACAGGCCATCGTTGTTATCGCGGCCACTGAGCAAGTACATCAAGCTGGTTCCCAGTGAATCTGAATGCGATACCTTTCCAAACAAGATGTTGCCTGGGCAGATCAAACAACTTGGAGTATTTAGCTCCCCTATATCAACGCAATGGTTAGAAGTCCACTGTTACACATAGGTGCCAGAAGGACTTCTGTTAACTACATTTCAAAGGTTGTTGTCGATGCATTGATTCATTATGGCAGTGGAAAGCTGGACCAATGAAGCCACACTGGTTCGACAGAGAGTGTGGCCAATCTGCTCACCCGCGATGTGTATTGTGGAATAAATTCCTCGTGCTATCTAGCATGATTTTGTCCAAATTTGGTGTAAAATGTGTCAGCATAAAATGCGATCATCTGCAGTCGATAGAACTCGCGAGAAAGTAAGGCGGGCGGAAGGGTACATAACGAAGAGCTCCGTGGGTACATCGCATGCGTCAGAAACTGAGCCACCCTTCGTTCGGGACGAGCCCACTTGGTTGCCGGCTGTGAACTTTCCAGGGCGATGTCCATCCGTTTCTAGAGACTCAGCTGGTCTGTCTTTGTCTGTGTTGCCTCCGACAAGTACTAGCAACTCGGTGTGCTATAACTCAAGCAAAGGATGCGAATAGGGAACACAACGAACTAGGAAAGAGAGAGCAACTGTCAGCGACCAGCGGCGTTGCAACCTAATTATATTTCGCGCACCTAAGTCAACGGATACAAATCCTCAGGATCGTTATGTTCACGACGTCGAATTTCTACAGAGCCGGATTGATAGGCTCCTCAACGTGAATGCACAGGGGTTGAGAGTGAAGCAAATCACTGGTTTTGGAAAATAGTGGAGGGTAAGATTCCGTCTCCACGAGTCAGCTTTGCAGTCCGAGGGTGGTACTATCCTGCCTCGGTAAGCTAAAAGGCTTAAAGATCCATATTCGTCCAGGTTTAGATCCGTCGGACCAAGAGAAACTGAAATCCGTTATCATTGTGTGGAAGCGGCTTACCGATAACGGAGAACGTAACCGTCGCACTGTAAATTTTCTGGTAGTTCCCAAGGGTCCACCGAAGCCGGATCTACAGGTTCATGACACTTCATGCCCGCCGACCGTTCCAACCGTGGACTGCGCTTAGCTTTCAAAATTTTTCTATTTTAATGGACAAACGTGATGATATATGTCGCCTCGTTGCCTCTCGTCGTCCGGACTTACTGGGACTGGACGAAACCCGGTTAACTCCTGAGGTCACAACACAGGAAGTTCAGATTGGTGGGTACTCGTGCTTCCGGTGTGACAGATTATCAAACGAGTGCAGTGCTGTGCTGTTATTTATTCGGCCTTTGCTGTGTGAGAGATTAGTGCACACCTACCGCAGCGAAGATAGCCTGTACGAGCAAATATGGTGCTCGATCTGTCTGAGACTGGGTGAATCGTTTGTAGGTGCAGCTTATCGCAGCCCGCGAAGTCGATGTCTGGTTTGGTTGCCATATGTACGAAACCATGTATCGGCCCCGTTTTCTGCGTATGGGCGATTTTGACCTCCCCCGAATACTGCGGCCTGAGGCCCAGCTTCTCCCCGGACACTGTGAAATCGAGCCGCAATTTGAGAAGATAATATTTAAGACTGGGGCAGCACAAAACCTTTGCCAACCGACACGCGTTACACCACATTCCGCTCCATCGTGCTTCGACCTAATAGTAACTAGCTGCGAGCAACGTGTATATGAAATTCAGGTCCTGGAACTTCTGGCAACTAGCGATCACTCGATGGTCTTAGCTAACCTAGAGCTGCCGCTGCCCTACTCGCGTCCGCTGGAGCCGACCCACGATTATTGGAAGACGGATTTCGAAGGTCTCAATCGAGCCGCCAGTAAAGTGAACTGCTCGCTGCCGCAGGATTCATCTATTAAAGCCAGTTGGTCTTTTATACAAGGGGGTGTGCAATGGTTACTCGTACGTTTCGTACCCCTCAAATATAGGGACGCTGAACCAGTGAAACCATATTGGTTCAGTAGAGAGTATGGCCAATTGGCTCGTCGGCGACGCGTATTGTGGAATAAATTCCGCATATCTGGCTCTGCTGACGATTATGAGGTGTACAAACGGCAACGGAATTTTTGCAACAGCGCAAAAAAGCGAAAGCGTCGGCAGTTTGAAGAGCAGCTTGCAACCTCAGTGAAGACAGACCTCAAGAATATTTTTGTCTATGCGAATCGGCGCCTGAGGCCCGCAAGTGACGTAGCTGTGTTGGAGGGCACTGACGGACAGCCTCTGACCTCCAGCACTGAATATGTCTCCGCATTGGTAGAGAACTTTGCTTCCGTATTTAAAAGTGCGAATGCGCCTATACGGAGCTCGATGTATGCATCCCTACTGAACTGGATAGCCTGGATGGCAGTGTAGAAGATGTCCGCAATCTACTCGCCAGTCCTGACTGCACGAAACCTGTCGGACCCGATGGACTTCATCCGCTTATCTTAAAGTACTTATCGGCCATCATCTCGCCGGCCGTGGTGTATCTGTTCAACAGATCGTTGTTCAAGGGTGCATTGCTGAGCGACTGGCAATGCTCGGTAGTGAAGCCGATTCCAAAAGGCGGTGACACACGCAATATGGATAACTACCGACCCATTTATCTCACTCTCTTGGCGAAGGTGCTCGAGAAGATAGTGCAAAAGGATCTTCTCTAGGCTCTGGAGTCGAAAGATATCCTAACGCCGGCGCAGCACGGCTTCGTGCATGGTCGCTCGTGCATCACCAACCTGCAATTGAAGCGGCAGGAATGGTTGCAAGCGTTGAACCGTGGGAAATCGGTGGATCTTATCTACATTGATTTCAGTAAAGCTTTTGGTAAAGTGAACCGTGAGGTCCTGCTCCACAAGCTGAGGATGTGCGGTGTTGGTGACGCATTTCACCAATGGATCAGTCTTCATTCTTGGGAGAAGATGGCGGATTCATGTGGATGACTACCTAACGGAATGGTACCCCTCCACCAGCGGTGTACTTCAGAGCACAGTGCTAGGGCCAATTTTATTCCTGACCCACCTAAAGGAAGTGCCTCACCTTCTTCAATCGCCTTGTGTACTGTCTGCAGACGACTTGAAGCTTTGGACCGTTATTGATTCTCTCGACGACTGTGAGGTCCTACAGCAGGACCTCGACCGCCTATCCCAATGGTCTGCAGAAGTGCACCTACCGGTCAACCCGGCCAAGTCTTCCTTTATGAGCCTGGGAAGGGGTGGTAATGGACGTGCGTACACCTTGGCCGGCAACCCGCTGCATCTCACCAGTTCCGTAAAGCATCTAGGCGTGCTTTCACGCTATGAGCTGAAGTCTGTCGACAACATGAACAGACTGTACGTAAAAGGATTACGCTTGCTTTTGGCACTTAGACACAGCTTTTGTATTGCTCCGAAGAGATTGGCACTCGTATTTTTTCTTCCATGATAAACCGGTGCTTGAGTACGGCTCACCCCCATATTGTCCGATCACAATAGGTGAGGTGCAGAGACTGGAACGGGTCCAGGTTGTAGCTAACCGTCTCATCCCAAGTTTACGGAATATGTCGTACAAGGACCAGTGTAGGAGACTAGGGCTTTATACCCTGTCATATCGTCGGCTTCGAGTTGATCTCATAATGACGCACTGAATATCGCATCTGGCTCACTTCTGTATGTCGAGGCCGCTGCTGCACGTCCGCGCACCAAGCAGCACACACGGATACTAGTACAAACTAGTGGTACCGGATTTAAAGCGCGTCGCTCCCCCTCTAAGCTTCGAGAGTCGATTGATGAAATATTGGAACAACTTGCCGGAGACGTATCAGCAGAATCGGTATCGGCATTTAAGAGATTCCTAGAGACCCACCTTGCGGACTACAGGTATAGGAGCTCGTCGCATCCGGATAAGATGTAATGCAGCTGCAATGTGCTGCCACCGCACATGAATCAGCGACGTGATTCCGTGCATGTGCCCGATCCACCTACGATGGAACAACACATATTTTATCTTCTCGCTCTCTATTCCCAGTATGCAGTCTTTGTTCGATGGTACATCAAGTACTTAAAGGTGAACACCGTTTCCGCGGGTTAAACGTGGATATGAGGCGAGGAAAAGACGCATGAGTGTACTAAACTGTAGTCTCTGTTGTTGGCATTTTTCTTTAATGTCGTACCGTTCTCAGGTCTGGAGATATAGTCTAAACCAATGCACAGATATTGGAAAGGTTGCTTTCATACCAAGCGCTTCACGTGTGGTGCATAAGCTTGTGACTAACGTTCGGATCACTCGCGTAAACAGTGGAACATCTGTCCGACATCGATGAAACTATCTCCTTGCATGTTACTTTGCAGGAGTTGCACTTTATCCATTTGGCGATGATGACAAAGTGCAATTTCGCTGTAATTGACCGTTTTAGAATTCGCGCTCTTTTAGATCCTCCGTTGGGCAGCTCTTTGGCAAATATGGACTTACTTTTACTTTGCTTACACATTTCCTATGTTTCGTGTGTTCGGTTTCTTTTCCTCTTAGCCACGGCCAGCGCGTTAACGCACGGTTTGGTTTCTGAGTCTTCTTTTTTGCCGCCTAGTTGTTTGGTGCATCAGAAGCAGCTTATCCCCACACAAAGCAAACTAACTTTGTTGTTCGTTGGGAATATTCCAAACTACAAACTTCCGCGTCCAACACGTCTAGCTCTACGTTTCCTCGACACACAGACAGTTAAATGACCTACCTCTGCTGGTTTTCATCAACATTTTTCCCATTGTCTGCGCCACTTTCGTTCTGCACCAAGCTTCCCTTTGGAAAGATGACCAGCAGCCTTGCTCGTGCTGAGGCATACCTTCATTTTGGGACACGCGCCAACTTGTAGGCGTGGCGGTTGCGTTCACGCGGCAACATAAGTAAATCCTCCTGACACACATACACACGCTTAGGCATGCTCGCATCAGTCGACACATGTCCAGCAGGCGTTGTTCATTCCGCCCTCCTATCGATCGCACCTGACTGGACGCTTCTGCTTTCTCGTTCTGCCAATTCAGACCACATTTCTAGAGGAATGAAAGGCGGTAAGGACACTGTTTCAAGTCTATCCCCACACCGGACTGAATCGATTTCAGCAGAAGTATATAAGCATGGTTCGCCTGCGTAGCTTTGGGACGTGGCAAACGCCCGTCACCCGTTTGGCATCATGCAATCAGCGTCGTTTTACATTGCACAGGAGCGCTAGCTCACCCAAAACTCCACAACCTTGTTCTTGCCATTTCCACACAATGGATCTATGTACCATTTTTCTGTGAGCAATTCTCGTTCTTAATGCTATTCTGCTGGTGAAATCGTGCAATAAAAAGGCTGATGGGAGTCCTCGACTATCAATAAAGCCTTTGTACAAATATTCATATATGCATGCGTTCCAATTTACTCCACACGACTTTAACATGTGAGTTTTTCTAGTCAACTTGCACGGAAAATTCGATTTTCCCCATCTTAGTGGGAGAGCAATATCATGACATACTATGACATATTCATCCAGCTTTGTGTAAAAGCGATCTCCTATGTACCGAATGCTTGACTATAGCAAGTCTACTTTTAATAATATACCTTCGTCGTTATTCCTTCTGAAGAGTAAATGTCTCTTTCTTACTTATCAAATGAGCAGGGTGGCGATGGATTATCATTTATGTATATCACTCTCACAAGCATCAAGTAGTAGGTAACGCCAATGTGATCTAGCTAATTAGTCACTGAGTTGGAGGGACATGCGTGGTCTAGAGCAACTAAGCTTCTCCACACAGCTTTCCTTTTTCTCACAATCACAGCTGTTAGCATGATTTCAACTATGAGTTGAATATTTCCATTGTGCTACCACTCTGTAAGGAAGCACACAATGTGCCACGAATGATTATGGTATTAACTTGATGGGTTCTGTTGAGAAGGTAAGAGTACTAATCCTGCTCACCGTCACGTCACTCGGGTCGTTGAACCGAAGGTGGGGAAAAGCGATTCAGATTCCGTTCGGGTCGCAGCACCATAGTTATGGCATTCGCGGCTCGTCAGTTGCAGGAGAAATGCAGAGAGCGACAACAGCCATAGTTTGTACACTTCACCAAGGCGTTCGATAAGATGAACCGCGAGGAGCTGTGACTAGTGTTGGGTATGCTTAGTTTTCTGAGTAAGTTTGTAAGCCGATAGATCAATAGTGTATGGTGTGATAGGAAGAATAACTTTACAAGACGCACAAGGTAGCAAATGCAAAAGGAAGTCAAGGCGTTCTGGCATAAAATGTGCAGTATCAGTAGTCTAGTCACTATATTTCATAATACTGTTGTGTAGTGCTTATCACTCAAAAGAAAGTCGAATAGCCTTTCGAATATCTCGATGTCTCGTGGGTTCATCATATGTGCTAACTATGCATTCTATTGTAAACTGACTCCATGTGCGTAGAAAGTTTATACAATTCAAACGGAGTTTTTAATTACTAGTTTCAGGTTGTGAGCTGGACAGTGTTTGTGATGGGCTAGGGTCAGCAGTGATGTATATTTGTGATCGCTTTCTGTCAGTATCCGGTATGTGAGCGGAGCCGTCGGTATTCTGAGATGAGCACACCGATTAAACGAAGGCGCATTTGAGACCGGATAGTCCACGTGTTGCCTTAGTGGTTATTCTTTAGGGTAGCTCCAGTGGACGAATGTCTCGTTGTAACCTTGGAGGTCAGGCCTTAACCGCATACTCAACATGAAGAAGAACATTTGAGTGGATCAACATGTGTACTGTACGTCGCTCAAATTCACCAAGAGCTCGCCTCAAAGGTCTTACGCTCAGCTTCGCCACATTTGCTGCCCTCCAACATTAGAGCGAATCTATCATCATTTCACGTACGATGATATCTAAGTCTATTTCAGTAGTCACATGTTACAGCCCATGCTGTCCCAAATGATATGGGTTATTGAATCTGCTGCACAGCGTAAGTACGTGGCACTTTGCATGGTTCCGCTGGAGCTGGTTCTTTTCAGTCCATTTGTAAATCCCGTCCAAATCGTCCCGGACATAGACTCGGTCCAATGTTTAGCAAGTAGCATCATCGGCACTTATTCGTCTCGGGGATTGAACATTTGATGCGAGGTAATGTTGACTTAAGACAATAGCAGGCCGAGGATGGATCCTTGTTACAGACCACTATAGAGGTACAGGCTTATGAGTGGATTTCGGTTACTCTTACCTTGATTGTTCTGTCGTGTAGGTAACTTTCCAACCAGGTGACAGGAGAACCATTGATATCGCAGGCGCTAAACATTCGGAAGAGAATTAAGTAATTGATTCTATCGAATATCTTAAAAAGTTCTAAATAATTCACATATGGGGCTACCACTTCGTCTGCTGCCATGGTAAATGAGTCCGGACTAAAAAGTGGGTTGCCGTGACAAACTGGTCTGCGTTTGAAACCATGTCAGAGCTTAGAAATGATTGGTTGACAATAAACATATGGCGTCAGTCCGTCTGCAATTATAAATTCCATCCTTTTTGATAAAACTGTAAAGATAACAATAAGTCTGTTGTTGACAGGATCTGATCGCTTACCTCCCCTGTATATCGGATGTTGTGCGGCGCCTGGAATACTAGTCAGTAAGAGCAGCGTCGAATACGGGATAGTATAGAAGTTGGAGGCGACTGAACCCAAGGTGCATTGTGCAAGCTACAAACATAGGAAGCGAATCAAACCAGAGCGAGAAACGGTACGGAAGCATACTCACCAAAATAATTTGTGTAAACGGGTGCCGTCAGTAAAACAAGTGGACGTTTTGAAGATTAAAACAGCGGTAAAATCCATTGTTGCAACATATTAAACCAACGTGTTTTCCGATAGAATACAACGGCCTCTTCCTAAAAGACGGAAGAATGAAAGCCTTCGATGGAGCTGTTAGTGGGAGAAAACGGAAGGTGAGGATGGGTGCGAATAGTTGCATGGGCTTGAACAAAGGCTTCCAAGCTGGGGTGTGTAGCAGAGTTCGCTGGGTCCAGGCTTTTGTTATTAATTATTTATGATGATCGTGTGGACCAGAGTGCATCATCGGTGGGCCGTCGGGGCTGGCTGGTCGGACTGCAAAAACTGGCTAGTCCAGAAAAATAGGCCGGCAAGACATTCCCTCCGCTGTAGACCCGACAGTGCGTTTGGGAGTTGTCACTCCCCCCACCGCACTCCAGTCCACGGTCCTCGTCCCACGAGAAAATCCCGCGTCCTCGTCGGCAACGCGTAGCCGGGCGATTGGGGACCAACCCCTTCGTAGCTGTCCGTGGCCGAATGCGTCTGACTGTTCCTTAGGTCAGGAATGCGGCCATGGGTCAGCTGACAAGTTACTCAGGGGTGCATTGAGCCGGTTGGCGAGTCTCTCGAGAGTTGCCTTAGCAGTTCCGGCGTTGAGTTTGTGGAAGGTAGTACTCAGAAGAGGTGAGCAAGGGTCGGGGGAAGTGGCTTGAAGCTGGAGAGGGTACATGCCATGCATGGTAAAAACAAATACGCTTTTTAAGTTTTCAAAATGTTTTGGGTATTTATTGTCGAGTTTGCAAAATGATTGTGGACGAGACGTACGATTACCACTAATGACGAAAAGGGCGTGTTAATGGAAACGGCAAAGGTTTACAATATCTGTAAAACGGTCTACCGCGTCGGTCGGTTGCCTGGGGCTGAGTCGGGGTAGGTTGGGAGTCAAGTGGGACGCAAGATTTCCGGGTTATCCAGTGCTCGGAAAGTCACCGCAAGTGTGGGTGACTGTGTGATAGCATCAGGATGGGTTGCAAGTAGTTGGTCAAAGAAAGCCACTTTGTGGCGGTCGATGGACACCGTTGTTCCGTGACCATTCCGGTCTAAAGTGAAATGTTTCGAAGTCTGTTACAGGCATCTGCAAGGGCCAGTGTAGGGAGACTGGAGAGGGCGCCGCACTGCGTCACTGCGGAGAAAGACGTGGGTGCAGGTAGAGAGTCCGCTGTGCATTTGCACATCTCTAGTCTGCTCACGGGGAGGAGTCAGGCGCAGTTAACGCATACGTTGAGCTAGGGAGGCTGCAAAGTTAGGTGGAGACATACCCGAAGAAACAGGAGGCGACACGAATTCTCCTGGCAACTTTAGCATTGTGCCTTAAATCAGCTCTGCTAGTGAATATTGCAGGTCAGCTTTGATGCCACGGCCAATTCCTAAGAGTACGAGCGAAATGTTTTCGCTCCAGCTAGGGTCGGAGGAGACGCAGGGCAAGGTTTTTTGATGTCTATTGAAGCGTTCAACTAACCCGTTGGCTGCTGGGTGATCCGTTGTGGTATGGATGTGGCCGCAGCCTAAAAAGTTGCAAAAGGTATCGAACTGTGAAGAGTTGAATGGCGTTTCTCGGTCAGTTGTAATGGTGGATGGGCATCCGTAGTGCGAGACCCGTTGATCTAAAAAGACCCGGATAACAGACTCAACTATGCAGTCTGTTACAGGAATGGCTTCTGGCCATTTGGTGAAGCGGTCGACACATGTTAGAATGTATAAGAATCCGCTTGAAGGAAGCACTAGACCTACCAGGTCTACGTGTGCACGCGAGAACCGAGAGTTCAGGGCTGGAAATGCACCAAGAAGACTGCGGGTGTGACTATGTATTTTGGAGCGCTGGCATTGAAGACAGGTGCGAGCCCAGGTACGAACATTTTTGTTTACGCGTGGCCAAACGAAACGTTTGATGTTCAGTTTCAAAGATGAACGGATACCGGGATGTGATAGTAAGTGTAGTGAGTCAAAGACTGTGCATCTAAAGGGGACGGGCACCAGAGATCTAGAACAACCTGTGGAACTGTCACGGAGAATGGTTACTTCCGTGGTTTGGAGAGGAACAGGTTGCACATGCAGCGAAGTGGACTGCAGAATGCGCTGTATATCTTCATCTTGAGCTTGAACCGATGCCATGGCGGCAAGATCGACGGTAGGAAAAGACTAAACAGTGAGGTTGACGGGTGAGAGAGCGTCGGCGACGGGATGGCCGACACCTGAGACATAACGTATGTCAGCAGTGAACTAGGTTACAAAGTCTAGATGTATTGTTTCCTGTGGTGAATATTGGTCGCAAGCAGAGTTGAAGGTGAAACTAAGGGGCTTGTGAGCAGTGTGGACCTTGAAACTGCGGCCATCGTCTGTGTGCCGGAAGTGACGTATCGCTAGGTAAATGGCGAGCAGTTCTCTGCCAAACTTGTTGTAGTGGGATTCCGCTGGCTGCAGGCGCTTGGAGAAGAACCCTAGGGGTTGCCAATGCCCAGCAACGTGTTGTTGGAGGACGGCACTTACCGCGACTTCTGAGGTACCAGTCGTAATAGAAAGAGGTGCAGTCGATTCGGAATGAGGGAGGAGGGCTATGTTGGAGATAGCATCCTTGAGGTCTACCAAGGCTGTCTGTGCCGTGTCAGGGAAAGCGAACTTACGTTCATTCCCTCTGAGTAGGTCTGCCAGAGGCTGCATGAGCTGAGCGCAGCGCGGAATGAAGCGTCGGTAGTAGTTGACTAAACCACGAAATCGACGGAGGTGCATGAATGAAGTCGGAGCTGAGAAGTCCTTTATTGCCTGGATCTTCTCAGGAAGGACTTCGCTACCAGACGATGAAAGGAGATGGCCTAGGCATTCTACCGTTGATTTGCCGAGTTTGCACTTAATCGAGTTGACTGTGACACAGTGTTGCGTCAAGCGCTGGCAGAATTCGAAGTTGGTCGAGGTGCTCTTGTTCCGATGAACTGGCTACTAAAATATCATCGAGGTAGGAATAAGCGAAGGCTAGGCCGCGAATGACATTGTAGATTAAGCCTTGGAAGATTTGTGTTGCATTGCACATTCTAAATGGTATACTTAAAAATTCAAACAAGCCGAAATGAGTGATAACGGCTGTTTTAGGAATGTCATTTTCTTCTATAGGTATCAGGCGATAGACGCGAACCAGATCGATCTTTCTGAAGATCGTCCTCCTTGTGAGGCATGCGTTATGGCCCTGCGTGTGTGGGATGGAATACCTATCTTGGACGGTTAGCCAATTGAGCGTACGATAATCACCGGAAGGTCGCCAGTCACCAGATTCCTTGGGGGCCATCTGCAGGGGAGATTACAAACAGCTGTCTGGAGGGCGGACTATTCCAAGTTCGAGCATGTGCTCAAACTCAGTCCTAGCTACCTTTAGTTTCTCGGGCGATAGTCGGCGTGGACGGTATGAGACGGGGGGTTCGTCCGTATTTGGTGCGTGACTTGGGATGCCACGGGCAAAGCTGCGTTCATTGGCTGAACGAGCTTGGAATACTGGGAAAAGAGCTTGGTGTAGTCTGACGCCGTCTGTTTAAATGCCTTGACCGGTGTTATAGAGGCGATATCGGTGGTGATGTCACGTACACCCAGTTTTGTTGCAGTGTCGACCATCATCTGACATTTCGCATTGACCAAGAGTAACAAATGCCTGAGAAAGTCAATGGCAGAGAGGATTGCAGCGACTGAATACCCAGCGGGACATGTGCCGAAGACCTAGGTTCAGGGTAAGCGACCGATGAACGTAGGTGGCTCTTGGCATGCCATTGGCGGCACTTGGGCTTGTCGACAAAGAAGCTAAAAGCTCCCCTGACATAGGGGAATAACGCTGACTTTGGGCATTGCTGACACTGTTAGTCGCCTTTATGGACCCGCCTGCAAGTTTCCCTGCTTGACGACGGAGAAACCGTATGGTAGCTCGCACTTACGGGCTTCGTTACCAAAACACAAGTGGTAAAACCACAGGCTGACTTGTTACACTTCATGCGACGGGGTGATGAGCTAGAGCCGCTGCGCTGCTTACGGTCTGGAGAGAGTTTCTCGACTTGGCATTGTATTGATGATGATTAAGCGATGATGAGGCGTCGTTTTCTGACAGCTGATATCACTGCGGCTGCAAGAGGGTTAAGTCATGTGAATGTTATAGAAGCGTTCGTTGATTGATGTCATTCAAGGATTACTGTCCACTAGTTCTGCAACTGCTGCGAGATGCAGGGTGCTTGCCAATGCAAGGATGGCCCGTCTGTTTTCCCCGAGATGTTGCCTCCACATTTCGAAGAGAAACCCAGTGTCCATGCTTGATGTGCCTAGGAGCTGTTGCATTTGTCGCAACAAGGATGAAGGCTTTCTGTCCCCTAGTTGCAGATCCCTAAATAGTTATTAGTGTTGGACATGGTCAGAGGACGTGATTCGCTGGATGATCACTTGCTTTAAAGTCTCATATTTCGCATTCGGAAGGGGGCAAGCTATGAGGTTTCTCAACTGGGAGGATACAGATTGCGGAAGCCGAGACATAAGTTCAAGATACTTTTCATTATCAGAAGCGATTCCACAATTTTAAAAAGTGGATTCTAATTGCACAAACCATAACAGCGGGTCATTCTTTACGGCACTAACCACGTAGGTAGGTGGTTGATCATCAGAACTATACGTCGGGAGAAATATGAATAAGGGTATGCGTCAGGTGAGAAAACAAAAAGATAGAGAGCAATGAATCAAAATCACTAGAACGAGCATACCAGAAAGCAAATTCGAAATGGCGAACGGCGTGTTCTGGACTGGGGTCACCAATTGTTGGGTAGCGCCTGGGATACTGGTGTGTAATCAATGACACGTAAGAGGAGTGTCAAATACGGAACAGTATAGAAGTTGGAGACGACTGAACCCAACGTGTATTGCGGAGGCTACAAAAATAGTAAACGAATCAACCAGAGAGAGAAATGGTGCAGCAACATACTCACCAAAACAATGTGTCAAAAGGTGCTGTCAGTAAAACAAGTGGACGTTTTGAAGATTAAAACAACGGTAAAATCCAATGTTGCAACATATTAAAAAACGTGTTTTCCGGCACAATATACGCAGCGATGATTCTATTTTCCATTCAGATGGGAGTGTACCTAATGCAAGCATACACTGGAAATGGCTGCGCGACGCACTGTTATGGTGGGGGCAAGCGTTTTAAGATCATTTAGACTGATTTTGTTTGATAACCGCGGCAGTGTTTTCTCGAATACATCAATTTGCATACGACCGCTGCTGGGGTAAAATTGACACTGAATGAGCTGACGATATTTGTTGCGTGGTGATGCGGTAAATGTTCCTTGGTGTTTTGTATCCACTGCACAAACGGCAGAAGCAATGCTTTATCGGTATACACAGCAACAGTCGTTAGGCCACTGTCCGCCCTGAGTGGTAGTATTCCAGTCTCAACCATTGTTTTATCGTCCACATACCTGTAAAGCAGTTTGTTGTTACCGGTAAACTTAAGTACCAGGGTCTTCTGCCATTCGTACTTGTCGGTCCTAATGAATACTGTATTGCGGAACAAGCAGAAATTAATTCTGTACGACTTCGAAATAAGGTGGAAAACGCTATACGCATTCTCATCCGTGAATATCGTTCTCGTCCTCCTATAAAATTGAAACCTTTGACTCACGGTACTGCAGGACTCACAAATATGAGATGTCATCGTAAATATGCAATCTTAATCTGAATGGAATAGTGGTAAAATATAAATCCAACAACATTTTTGAACTGCTGCACAGATGTGGCCTCCACCACATGTTCAGGCAAACTATTGCACGTAGCGATTTCTGATAGCATTGTAATTTTTTCACGTGGTATCACAAGGCCCTAGTGCATGATATCTCCAACTATCGCCGTCGTTCGGCGCGACGATCCAGTAAAGGGGGCGGGGTGGCTCTGTACTACCGCAGGCCGTCCATCCTGGACCGGATATTTACCAACGAAGAACTCATGGTCGAAAAAGTAACGCAGAATACCCTGCGGATACTACACGGGAAGCCGAGTTATCATACGGTCGAGCTAGCTCGACTTGCAGAGACAGCCAACTGGAACTTTCTGGCAGACGAAGTACCGACAATCGCATGGCCACATTTCGTCAACCAATTTAGCACTCTCGTCGAAGAGGCATCCGAAACTACGGTTGTCCACTCGAAGAGACTGTTTCATTTGTGCGAAGTAGGGTACGGAAATGTATGGCAGTGAGGAACTCGGCCTGGCGTATCTATAAGGAACACCGAGCACGGAGAGCTGGACGGCCTATGCAATTCAACGTAATCATTGCAATCAACTCGTTCTTGAGGATAAACTGACATACCAGCAGTATCTGACGGAGCGCATGGTTTCGAATCATAAGATGCTCTACCCACATGTAAACAACCTGCGCAAGGTGAAACGGGGAATCCCTCCTCTTCAAACGCCAGATGGCATGACGCTGACTACAGAGGATGCGGCGAACGCCTTGCGGCTGTAATATGCTTCGAACTTTCAATGCATTCCTTGGTCATCTGTTCCTTTGTCAGCAGCTGTTTTACAACCAAAACTTACGCACATAACTTTCACGGCGGGGATGGTATTAAAGAAGTTGTTGTGTATGCGTAAGCACAGCTCTCCTGGAATCGACAAAATTCACCCTAAGTCCCTTGCGGTAATGGGAGAAAGTTTAGCAGAGCCTCTGGCGCGATTCTTCCAAAGCTGCTTCGATCAGATGTATGTACCCGAGATGTGGAATGTGGTATCATAACCCCAATTCACCAGGGCGGTAGCCGTTCTGATCCAGCCAACTACCGTCCTGTAACCCTTCTCCCGGTCCTTTCAAAGATATGGAAGCTATTGTTGCTGACGTATTAACAGCCTATCTAGAAGAGTCTGCCTCCTTGCACATGAACAGCATGGTTTTCGACGGAATCGATCGTGCAACACAAATCTGCTGCTAGCAAGATCGAGTTGGACCAAATAAATTGACAGCGGTGCAGGAGTGGACGTGGTCTACCTAGATTTCTCAAAGGCCTTCGATCGACTAGACCATGGAATCCTGATCTGCAAACTTCAGAGCTTCGGCATTGGTGATCCGCTCCTAGGATGGATCACAAGCTTTCTTCTCCACCGGAGCTTAGAGGTAAAAGTGCGTGGGTCCCTGTCCCACCCAATCCAAGTCGAATGTGGTGTACCACAAGGATCGGTACTGGGGCCACGATTGTTTTTGATGTATATTGACGACATAGCGGCCCTCATTCTTTCCAACTGCCTACTCTATGCCGACGACATCAAGGTCTGGAGAGCGGTCAATACACCAGACGACTCCGCAATACTTCAAGAGGATCTGGATAAGGTGTATGCGTGGCTAGTTCAGAACCAACTCCCACTCAACACAGAACAGTGAAGAGTATTACACTTACGTCACCAATCAGCATTTTTCTATAAACTGGGTGACCATGTGCTTTACACAACTGCTGAGGAAAAGGATTTAGGAGTCTTGATTCAGTCCGACCTTGGTTGTTCAGCCCAGGCAAAGAAAGCATCGAACGTGAGCATTCGAAATTTGGGCCTTCTCCGGCGCACATTTGGACGCTTCGATCCATCCGTTTTTCACCAACTTCTAGGTGCATACATACGACCACACGTGGAGTATGCAATACAAGTCTGGCAGCCGTGGCTGAGGAAAGACCTCTCTGATTTAGAGAAACCTCAACGACGCGCAACGAAGAACGTGAAAGGTTTAGGCCAGTTACGCTACGAAGACAGACTGAGATTGCTCGGGATATTTAGTGGTCAATATCGACGACTACGGGGAGATTTGATTTTAGCTTATCAGATTCTGACAGACCCCAATCATACCTGCCGCCATCTGCTGGAGCTCAGTAACAACAACAATCTGAGAGGCCATCATCTGAAGCTGGCAGTGCAGTACAGCCGTTTGGAATGTTGACGGAATTTCTTTTCCGTGCGTGTTTGCCAAGCCTGGAATGCTCTCCCAGAATCTGTAGTCAGTGCACCCAACCTGATCGAGTTCAAAAATCGAGTTGATAGTGCACTCACTTCATTGCACTATCTCCCATAGTACAGTCTAATTTTGAGAGATCCAAAATCCATACTTTAAAAATAATTTTCCCCACGCAAATTTCAACAGTGGATTTATATTTTGACGCTTCAAACTCAAACACTTTGCCCCATGCGAATTTCTAGGGGTGGTGACTCTTTTAACCAAATACTCCATACCTCATTATCCCCTCCGGAGTTATAGTGGATTATTATTTTGACACTTCAAACTCGGTGAGTCCACAAGCTTGTAGTGACTCGTTGTTAAACGATTTTACTGAATTGGTTTCCATTGAATTTTTCACACTTCTATGATTTTCGCACTGATCATCCTACGGGATTTGTCAAGCTTTAGCTTTTATACCCGCATAAATCCATTGTTCCATTGTTCCATCGTCTTGCCTCTTGATCCAATTATGCGTTTCGCTTCAAATCGAGGTGTTGGTCTGGTGCGATGCACGTTATGGTAAAAAATATGGTAACCTTTTGTGTTTGCACAGTTAATTTTACCTAATGCACGACATGCATTTCTCGCCAGCCTGTGTAACTGGAAGTTCCAGTCAGCGGTTGTCGCTAGGATGTGAAGATTGGAATGATAAGTAATAATCCGTCTAGTTAATCCTTCTTTCTCAACAGTATGAGCATAGCAAGCATATCCAAACTTTAGGATTGTACGATCGACACTACCTAGTGGAGCGTCGTATGAAACTGACTTAACGGACCACACTTCATTAATCAGGATTAAGTCCAGAGATTATGACTTGTTTGGACCGCGATGTATGGTTGGTCGATACACATGGTAATACCAAACAGCCATGTCCATTAACTCAAGATGTTTCAGTTTGAAGTATGGCTCACTGGGGAAAGCTGATACTACTGAAGGTAACTTGACGTCACCCCTGCTAAGGTACTGTGAGTACTTTTTGCAACAGCATAGTGGAGAGCGTTTCACAGAATATCTGCTTAGAAATCCGGGGCCTTGTAGACAACTGCTAAGAGGCAAGCATCACGCGTCTTCTTATGAAATCCACCATCTCGATCTGTTAGCTGCAGTCGGCAAAATAGAAAGTCAGTAATAACAAGGGAATGTTCAGTAAGCGCCTCACATTTCGGGTAACCTCAGTAGTAGACAGCAACATTACCACCGCTAGATGGACTATCATTCCAAATGATTGACATTTCACTAGGTTTAATTTCGAGATTTAATATATCGTTTCAGAGTCAAAATGCAGTCACTGCTATGATGTCCCAAATTGTTGTTTCGGCAGCTTAGATTATAGCCCTTGAGCATTGGTGTATCGGCATTGTATTTGTTGACGCGTTAGGAGCTCTGTTCGCTGTGCTTGACTGGCACAAGTAGTGCACGTCTGCGTAGGTATGTTGAAATGAATGATTCTACGACTGGTTGGTATGAACAACCAAGGCTGGTTAATTTTTGGCTGTCAGTTAGACTGATGAAGTCGAAAATACTTGCATACTTCAATGTCGTGCTTGTCGTATACTATTATCCTCATACTTCTTTTTTGACCCCCCCTTGAACCAGTACTACTTATTTTGTTTCATTTGGACGTGCTGCGCCGGCGTTGGCTTCCTGCTTCTGCCTTTCTGCTCATGGCTTGTCCGGCAAACTGCGGTTAGTGACAAAAGAAATGTGGCTCGCTAATAGAACATTATACAGGTCTCGTGTGTTACCAAATGTTTCTCGCAGTAACCAAAGTTCCCCTGCGTGAGGAGAAGATGACTTTCGTGCAAGGCATGGTGGAAATGTTTGAGGAGGGCTCGGTCAACTTGCGTAGTTTAGCAGAGCAGCGGTTTTGCGCCTCAAATTCGACGTTTCAACGATTCGTTAGCGAGTGCTGGGAGTTTGAACACATCACCGCCGTCGCCGTTTGGTTGCGCAGTAACTGCACGTTCTGTGGCACGTTGTGAGGGGAAATGTTTCGTGTGGGAGTGTTTGTTTTGTCTTGGGTGCAAGAAAAGCAACGGCTACAGCAAGACTACTTACGAGTAACACCGTTAGTTGCACTACCTGTAGGGTTAACTATTGTTCGGATAAAGCCGTAAGAAGACGAACAGTGACAGATATCAACAGTGCCAACCTAATAACATGGAAATATAGAAA
This sequence comes from Dicrocoelium dendriticum, assembly GCA_944474145.2. NCBI lineage: Eukaryota > Metazoa > Platyhelminthes > Trematoda > Plagiorchiida > Dicrocoeliidae > Dicrocoelium > Dicrocoelium dendriticum. The sequence continues at coordinate 50,557,479 of OX104069.1, read as the reverse complement.
ACGACAGGTTGGGTGAGACCGGAACAAGTTGGAGCAGAGTGGAGGGCAGGCGTGACACCAGTACGCCAGTAGGCTTACAAACAGCTATTTCTACACACAAAGTGCGGTTTCTATTAGGGTAATCGCGACTGCCTCTGCGAAACGTAGGACACGCGTGTCACATGTCTTAACACAATTGCTAACATTGTGGTCGGATCCAACGGATGAAGTCGGTGGCCTATGTGAATAAGTGGTGAGAGACCAAGGACTGGGTGTTTTGACGCTGCAACCATTTAGGTATACGTTCCCTTATTATCGAGTTCAACACACTGTTGCTGCAACTGATGTAGCGCGTACCATAACTACAGATAAATTGGTGAATACAATGTGAGTGAGCGCCAACTGGTTGTCTTTCTGTCATTGGGGTGATATGTATTCGATTAGTCCGATTGATAAGAATAGTTTCAGCAGCATAATAAGTCCTCTGGATTGCGGAAATTATGCGCTTCGTTGTTCTCATATTGACAAAATCTCCCTTTAATGTGCTTTCGATGTAGATCTTCTTTTTAGCAACTGTCGAAACCCTCGACAGGCTATGTTTGCCGATAAATCTACTTGGATAGTCATTTTTCAACAGCATATGCTTGAGCTACTTTAGCTCATCATCTAAACTGTCGGTGGTGCATTTTTTGCACGGTTGAATAGCATTGGATAGAAGCTGGTAAAGTGCAGGTACTACCCTGAGCAATTCGACTTTCGGTAAACCTCTCTTTTGCCCAGACAGTAACGGATGTGAAGGTGCAATTTGTTCATAGCTCTTTATGCCTTGTGGCACTTCATAAAATTTAGGAGACGAATTAACCGGCCTCTCGTCACTGCTGTTTGTCACCAATGGTGTTGGTCTTTCGTCGGAGTGTACAGCATATTTGCTAGATGGTTTTTATCTTTTGACAGGTAAGGGATTGGGACTAAGCAATACACTAATTGGAAACTCTATTTCGAAGCTTTTTCATTCCAAGCCATTGACCAATTCCTTTTGATTTGCTAACGTAAATGACAACATTTCACCCCTCGTCTTAAGGGTTTGAATAATCCCAGCTTCCGGACTATCTGAACGTAAGTCATGAAACCACAAACTAGTTGTTGGAGCGCTGTGCTTTCCGTTAAGTTAACGTTTATTCAGTCATAGGAATTGGCACAAATGAGACACGTGACTCTGCGATGACCTCTGTTGCTCACTTGTCTAATATGATGAACAGACTGCTGTCCTTGCGCGCGTACAGCTCTCCTAGTGTGGACAATATCAGACCGACGGCATTAAAAACAATATCCATGAACCTAGCCGAACCGTTGGCCCCGTTCTTCCAAGGAAGTCTTGAAGAAATGCAGGTTCCGACCACGTGGAAGCAGGCGATAGTTGCTCATATTTGCAAAAGTGGGAATCGTGCGGAGCTTTCTAACTACTGTTCAATTACCCTGCTCTCACTGTTATCCGGAGTTATGTCGCTCATGAGATACCTTAAAGCAACAACATCCTAGTGTCGCAGCAGCATAAATTTCGCCGAAATCAATCCTGCATCACAAACTTGTTACTAGTCCCAGCATGCTGAACAAAGTCAGTCGATGCCAGACAAAGGGTCGACGTCGTATACTTGGACTTCTCTAAAGCATTTGACCGCCTGGACCACCGAATTATTCTTCACAAACTTAGAAGCTATGGAATCGGTGACCCTGTACTAGGTTGGACAAGCAACTTCCTCATTTAAGGTCAGCCGAATGTGGGAGTCCACAGATCCATCTCTGACCCAGTTGAAGTCCAGTATGGTGTGTCCTAAGGATCTGCACTGGAACCAGGTTTATTCCTCGTATTCATCAACTCTCTTGTAAGGGTGCTCCAATCAGACTTCTTACTGTTTGCAGATGACGTGAAGATTTGGCATGACATCCAGCAGTGGACATTTACGCGGCATTACAAAGAGATTTCGACAGGGCTTAAACATGGTCATCCGAAAATCGGCTCCAGTTTACGTTAATGATATGAAAACTTTTGAACATACGCCATCAGTGTACTTATGAATATCGACTAGTAGATCAGCAGCGCAACGTGCTGCGTAGGTGAGCGACCTCCGGGTAATCGTTCGGGATGACCTTGGCTGCTCAAAATAGGTCAAAACCACAGTGCGAAGAGCTAGTCAGCACCTTGGTCTCCTACGGATGGCGTTCGGGACGTTCAAGCCATCAACTTATCCCAAAAGGATGGACACCTATGTGATGCCGCACGTGGAGTACGCGATCCAGGCCTGAGGGGTTTGGCACAAAAGTGATACTGATGCGCTCAAAACACCACAAAGTGCAGCGACGAAAATCGTTAGAGGACTGTTTCACTTCCCCAACCAACGTAAACTGCAAGCCCTAGGCTTGTACAGCGGCGAATACTGGCGTCTGCGGGGAGAACTTATCAAGGTGTACCAAATATTGACTAACACCAATCACGCCTGTCACGAGCTGTTGCAATTCAGCCACAAGACCAATCTGAGAAGCCACCAGCTCAAACTGACTACACAACACGGTCGACTTGATTGCCGACAGAACATTTTCCCTTCTGCTATCCAAGACCTGGAACCCGCTTCCTTTTCACATTAATTTGGCCGCAGAGTAACACAGGAAAAACGACGGTAATATACTCTAACCCATTTAAATTACATGACATAGCCCGTTCCCATCGAAATACGACTTAACTCAAAGAGTGTGCTCACCAGCCCTTTCCGTTACTTTGCGGTGAGCAGATCAGCATATGCTGACGTGAAAATCTCGGTATCAACTCAAATCAAATGTTACCTTTTTCCTGTATCTTTAAACAACCAATTTAAAACCATCACTCATCCATCCTACAGGATTTCTCAAGCATTCGCTTTTAGCCCGTAGTAAATCATTGTTCATAGTTCGCTATCGGAATCCGCTGCAGCAGATGCGATAGAGAACTACTCGCTGTCTATTTAGCTATTCATCACTTTCGACACAAATTAGAAGGCCGGGGTTTCACGATCTACACCGATCACAAGCGTCTTATATTAGCCTTTGACTTATCTCCTGATAAACATTCACCACGGGAAACTAGATGTCTAGACTTTGTCACGCAGTTCACTGCTGACATACGTCGTGTCTCAAGTGTCGCAAACCCTATCGCTGACGTTCTCTCTCACATCAGCCTCACCCTACCGTCAACAATGCCGGCAGGACATCGGCTCAGGCACAAGATAAAGACCTCACCGCATATGCAATCCGTTCCTCGCCCAACTACGGACGGAACTATTTGGCACATCCACAGACTGTCCTAGACTCCTCGTGCCTGCCTCGTTCAGACGCACAGTTTTTGCTCACTCTCTCATGCTGGTATTCGGGTATCTTTAAAATTATTCACCGAGCGTTTCATTTGGCCAAGCGTGATCTGGGCTCGCACCTATCTTCACTGCCGGAAACCAGGGGTACACTGACACACCCGTAGTCCTCTCTGTTCATTCCTTGCCTCTGATTCGTGGTCCTCACACGTTCACTTTGACTTGGTAGGACTCTTGCCTCCTACTCGGGGATTCGCCTACATAATTGTCACATGACGGTGCCTAGGCTCAAAGAGTGGTTTCACTCAGTGTGGAACGGGCTACGGTCCAGCCACCGCCATATGTACGTCTGGTGTGCATGATTTCCCAAATAGGTCGGAATGCTTCTGTCCTGCTTGTTGAAGGAGTGTGGCCGGCTCCAATGATGAAACCTGGGTCCCATCCACATGCCTCCCGGTCTTATTCCTTTATGTTTACACCGGATATGGGATGTGTGGGTGGAACTGTGGGTGGTGCAACGCAAGCAACCCACTGCCCTCTGTAGGTACAGGCTTCCTGTGACTGTCACCATGGAGGTCACAGTGACACGCAAATCGGATACGGACGCCGCGAAATCATTGATTCGAGAACGCGGGCGCTCACACGGTTGGTTGACAACGACTTTGCCTTACCTTTCTCATTTCATTGATTCCCGTTTCGGCATTTCCAGCCACTGTAACGTAGGAAGCTGTGCTTACACAAATTTCATATCACGACTGCGCGTTCTGCTCCGTCTATCAGCTAAGGAGCATAACATTCTGGCGACCTGGTTAAACTAGCGCGATGTTGCACGTTCCTATCTGACTTTGGAGTATTCTTCCTGTGAAACCAATACCAGCTACCTTGAGTGCTAAAAGCGCACTTTTTTGAATTATTTGAACCTACTAGCCGTCTTGCAACTAAATACGGCACCTTCGGAGAGTCACAAAATTACATTACTGAGACAATTTTCAAGGGTTGAAGGCCAAAGACATGTTTCTTGCCCTCCATGTTGATGAGCAGGCGACAGGCAAGTGTGCACTAGTAGTCCTCAGCGGGTTATTGGAGTTCACGACTGAACCACATACACTGCGCGGCAATCTCTCTCGTGCTTGCGTCAAAACCCCGAAGAAAGTGTTATCGATTTCATTGCGCGAATTCCAGCAAGCCTTACCAGCGTGTCGATATCGAGAAATCCCAGTCATGAAGTTCGAAGAGGCGACGGCTTTACAGTGCTTTGAAATCCCGTATCCGTAACGAACAGGCCCGTGAAAGGCTGTTGTTGGAAGATGAGAAGATGATGAACTGGGCGAAGGCCTGCAATATTGTTCAGCAGCTGGATAATATCCAAAGACAGTGAGCAGCCTATTCCCCGCAACCTCTTACAGACACAATCCAAGCAATCGAGCTAAGATGTGGTACCCCGAGACGGTCCGAAGGGCCTTTTACCTGTTACCAATGTGTAAATCGGCATTTATTGGCCGACGAATGTCGTCATAAACAGGGTATCTGCCAGAAATGTGGAAAATTAGGGCACGTACCGAGTTTGCCGATCTAAAGCTGGCACAGCTGCGACATTAGCGTTTTCCCAAGAAGTCCGTGAAGGTCACACTGTCTTCAGACGAAGAAGATCGGCTAAACACGATTTGGAATGCAGCGTTTAGCATCAGTAGTAATCACCTGCCTTACACTGTGTAACGGGGAATAGAAAGTCAGTTTGTTAAAATTAAGTTGTTCCCGGTGCCTCAGTTATCATACTCAGTGCTGCAACAAGTAAAAGATTACCCAAATTATACCCCTGTGAATAAACTTTGCGGGCACACCGGGCAGCCAATACCAGTCCTTGGAAAATGCACTCTTCATGTTAATTATCATGGAAAAAGCGGACTTTGCAAGCATATACTGTGGCGAATGATAGTCCAAACTTACGTAGGCGCGATTGGATTAAGTGCTTTCGGGCTACGCTAGAGACAGTGAAGTTTATATCCATTAACCAGCGCTTGGAGATTGTACTCAACAAATATTCTGACGTTTGTGACGATAAACTGGGCAAATTGAACGGATATCAGGCTAGTATTAAAGTACGGCTGGGAACTTAGACCAGCTTCTCAGTGCACGTGCCCTACCTTATTCGCTAAGAGCAAAGATGGAAGACGAACTAAAGAGATTGCCATTAGTAGGAACAAACGACCCAGTACAATACAATGAGTGGAGAGCTCCAATGATTCCAGTCCTGAAGCCAGATGGTTCTGTGTGTATTTGTGGTGACTACGGACTAACTATTAATCGTTCCTTAGTTCTGGATATGTATCCCTTACATCGGACAGAGGATCTGCATGCTACGCTGACAGGCGGACAATATTTCACACAGATCGACCACAGTCACGCGTACTTACAAATTGAGTTAGACGAGAACTCTCGCTCATGCACTACTATAAGTACGCACCTGGGTCCATTCCAGTACAAACGTCTGCCCTTCGGGATCAGTTCGGCCCCGGTGATATTCCTAAAGACCATGGACAACCTGATTAGGGATATTCCTTACACTTGCGCCTATCTTGATGACGTCCTAATTACAGGAGGTGCAGATACTGAACATTTACAAACGCTACCCACTGTGTTCGAACGTCTGAAACTGAGTTGACTCAAGCTGAAGGAATCTAATGGTATACTTTTCAGCTTCCGTTCGTTAGCTGGTTTATCGCCTTGATAAAAACGGATTACTAGTGTTAGAATACAAAGTCAAGCCGATCCTTGTCGCACCTGAACCCAAGAATGAAGCTGAACTCCGATGGCTTTTAGGGATGCTTTCTCACTATCGTCGCTTCTTGCCTAACTCCTCAACAATATTCACAGCCTTGTACGAACTGTTGCACAATGTGAGGTCCTGGACTTCGGGTCCAGATCAAAGTAAGGCATTTACAGATGCAAAAAGAGTGCCCAGCTCCTCCCCGTATCTCTTGTATTTCAACATGGACTCATGGATCTCTACAAAACCAACTTGAATCCTCTCCTGTCCTCTTACCGCACGACACCGACTGAGTCGACAGGGAAGTCACCCGCGGAGTTAGTCTTTGGACGACCATTACGAACGAGACTTAACGTACCTTTGCCGAGCCCTCGAAGAAGCATGGAGGCAAAGCAGGTGATGTGTGGGGATAACATGATGCCAGCGGAAATGTGCCTAAATGATTTTGATGCGGTATACCCAAACCTGTCTCACGAAGCAAGCTGGCAACCTTTTACACTCATGTCCTCAACGAATAACAAAGCGGACCTTGTAGTGAACACGAAACATTTACGTTTCCATTAGTTTGTGACATTGGATTTTATCATTGTTTGTATCTTCCGATCGTCCATTTTGTTTTACTGACGGCTTGTCCGGTTCACTTTCGAACTCTATATGATTCGGACGCTACCTTGCTACGTGTTATTGCTAATTTGCTTCTAGTTAATTGCAGCTCTTCACAATACAAGTTGGCCCCGACTACGTACCACTTCTGAAAAATTGTTATCCGTATTGCTTCCTACTGCTTCTGGTCGCAACCAGTACGTGAGTTCCGCTCCAGAATTGGTGACACCGACCGCGAGCACGGTTCCGTCATCGATGAAATCATTTTTGGTGAGCTCGTTCCTTTTCTTCTTTGAAGTGCGTTTTTGTACCTATTATTTTGTGGTATTCTATGGCTCACTCAGATACCAACATTTGCAGCGCATCCATTAGTGTCGAGTTGCTGTCTGTCCGTCCCATCTTATTTGACGACCCTTCTTTTTGGTTCGCTTTGTTAGCGTATGGGTTTTTGCGCCAACATATTATTACTGACCAATCTAAATGTTGACGTTTGCTAAGTGAGCTTCCCAGAAACTTTGCTTTACAGTTCAGGCACACTCTTTCGAGCCAAAATACGGATCCTTTTTATGAGTCTCTTAAACAGGAAATCATGGCCGGACCGGAACAACCAGTATGTACATGAATCAAACAACTATTCTATGGCTTGCATCTAGGAGACGCGAGGCCATCCGCCTATTGCTGTAAGACGATGAGACTTCTCGGCTCGTACTCAATGGATCACTCGGTCCTACTGTAGCTTTGGTTTCAGTACCTACCCGAGGTAGCTCAAGCTATCGACATATCCGCCAAGGTCTCTTCCCTCTCCATCCGCACAACTGGCTGACGCGATCATAGATCATCTTTCTAAAGAAGTAGATTACGCAATGACACTCGCTACACATCCGCCAAATGGCCATAACGCGTCTCAGCAGCTCATTTCGTCCCCCTCCCATGGATTATGCAACCGACAAACTGTTCAGCCTCCCTTTCTCAACGCATGCGTTGGCTGCGCCCTACCCCTCCTCATGAGCAGACCAGAAATGAGCAAATGCGCAACGGAATCTCTACCTGTACTCATGTTTTTGTTCGCACAGAAGCATAGGGTCGTCCTCTTCAGCCGTCACACACCGGCCCCCTCAGAGTTCTTCGACGAACTCCCCAAAGCTTTATCTTAGACCAGGATCGTCAATGAACAACAGTGTCCATCGGCCGTCGCAAATTTGCATTTCTCGAAGATCCGCCTCTAACCTCACCTGGTACGGCCGCACAGTGAAATTCACCAGCAACTGTATCTTCCGCACCAGGCAGCCCAGATCTCTCTGCTACCAATGAGCCACCACCAACCCAACACTAACCCCGGGTAACTGACCGGCGCGTATTCTGGTCAAAGGCAGGGTCTGTTTTACCGCTTTTTGTTTACTGTGTGCTAGATTCCTTGAAGTGTGTCTTTTCCACCTTTTATAATAATCGTGGGTTTTATTCAAAACAGTTTTACAAAACAGCAAAAACTGCCCCCCCAAAACTGAAATATATGTCCAAATTGTATGCGCATTCCCGTTTTGTGGGTTTTTCGTATCGTATACTTACATCCTTTTGTAACCCGCTTCACGCCGCCTTTTCCTACCACGTTCCTGCTTACCCGATTTTGTCGATCCTGAACCCAACTACCTGAGAAATCACAACATCTCCTGGCCTGCTTGCCCGAAGCCTCAGGCCTCCTCACCTTGGCTACAAGCGATTGCTACTCCCCACTTTACCAGTGCTGACCACAGCTAGCCTGATTCGCGAGCTCTGGGAAACAGTTCCCCAAAGACAACATCAAGGATTCCTCGTCGGACGAGGATCGTTATCGTCGCGGGCTGGGATGCGGTGAGGGCATTCACAGCCGCCAAGCAAATCGCTGAGTTTGCAGAGGAGGAAATGTCCTGTCAGCTTGTTTTCTGGACTATCTAGCTTTTTGCACTCTGCCGAGCCCCGTCCCAACGGTCCACTGATGATGCACTCCAGTGAACACCCAAATAATAACAAAGAATCCCCGATCCAGCGACCACTTTGCGCCCCACTTTCTGTCCACCTGCGCCCACTACAATTGCTATCCAACTCTCTCATCGCGATCAATGCGATCACTGACCACATAACCCTAGGACAATGGTTGTTTCAGCTCCAAAAGTCACTCACATCACCTTTACAGCGGAAGCTGTACCAAAATAGTTGTTGAGTATGCGCAAGCACAGCTCTCCTGGAGTTGATAGTCTACACACAAAATCGCTAGCGGTGGTAGGAGAGAGTTTAGCTGAGCCTTTGGCTCGATTCTTCCAACACTGTTTTGACGAAAGTACGTGCCCGACATGTGAAAACACGGGATTATCACTCTTATTCACAAGGTAGTCGTTCCAGTTCAGACAACTACCGGTTCTTTCAAAGGTAATGGGAGCCATTATTTGTGATGCGCTAACGGCTTACATGGAAGGATTTGACTACCTCGTACCGAAACAGCATGGCCTCTGACGAAATTGATCATGCACTACAAATCTACAACTAGCGCGATCTAGCTGGACTGAAGCAGCAGACACTGGCACAGGAGTTGATGTAGTCTTTCTCGTCTTCTCAAAGGCGTTCGACCGGTTCGACCATAACATTCTGCTCTTCAAACTCCAGACCTTTGGTATTAATGATCCTCTCCTAATGATCCTTCCTTCTACGCCGGCGCCTGGAGTCACGTGTGCGTGAATTGCTGTCAGATCCCACCAGAGTTGAATGCGGGGTACCACGGGGATCGGTACTAGGACTGCGGTTATTTTTGACGTATATTAACGATATAACACGCTACATAAGCTCGAACTGCCTTCTGTATGCCGATGACATAAGGGTGTGGAGGATGCTCAATACGTCAGATGATATCAAAGTACTTCAAGCGGATCTGGACTGGGTCTCCGCGTCATTAATCCAGAATCTACTTCGATTCAATACGGTCAAATGTAGAGCGCTGCAACTAGCGCACAAGTCGGTTTGGTACTATAAACTTGGCAATCGGCAGCTTCAAACATCTTCTAGCGAGAAGGATCTGGGAGTTTTGTGGAGGTCAACCTTGGATGTTCGCATCAGACTGGAACGGCGTCAAGGCGAGGCATCCAACACGGGGGCCTCCTGAAGCATACATTCGGGCGATTTGACCCATCGATTTTCCCACAGCTTCTCGGCTCATACAGACGTCTACAGGTGGAATACGCAATATAAGTCTGACAGCCATGGCTGACGAGAGATCTCACTGCCTTGGAGATACCCAAACGCCGAGCAACCAAAAATGTCAAGGGTATGTATAACTTGCCGTATGTACGATGGCTGCAAGAGTTCGGGATCTTCAGCTGACGGTATCCGCGATTGTGCTGGGACCCTTCTTGACTTAGCAGATTTTGAGAAACCCCGACCACACGTGGCGCCACTTGCTTGGAGCTCAGTCACAACAGCAATTTGAGACGCCACAGTCTCAAGATGACAGAGAAGCACAGTCGTTTGGTATGCCATCGAAATTTCTTTTCCGTGTGAGTTTGCAGCAGGTCGAATGTTCTACCGGAATCTGTCATGTGTGCTCCCACGCTGACAGAATTCAAAGCTAGAGTTGACGGTGCACTTATTTCCCCACACCATCTACATCACCCATTACCCATGGATTAACTGAGGTGTCTGTAAGAGCGTTCACTGGCGGTCCCAGATTTGGTTCCACTTTTTGGCCTCCTGGAAGTGTAGACAAGAAGGGACATGATTTTTACCAACCTCCCATTTGCCGTCATTCCTTAGGGATTTACCTTGGATTTACAGTTTATACTACGTATACTTCAGTGAGTTCACTGGTGCAAACCCAAATTTACTAATAATTTTTTAATATTTTGTAGTTGCACCAAAACTATTCTACGGGACCTGTTAAGCATTAGCTTTTTTACCTGCATAAAACCATTGTTCTATGGTTGTCTCCTCACTTGACATCTCTATCGAAGGCTTCCTTCATTCAGCTCTCTAGGGTGAGACTCCTGTAGTGAACATGAAACGCTTACGCTTTCAGCGTTTTGTGACCTTGAAGTTTATTATTGTTTTTATTTTCCGCTCTTCCATTTGCTTTACTGATGGTACACCAGGTTCACTTTCAAACTCTCAGCTAGTCGTGCGCTGTCTCGCTCCGTGCTCTTACTTCCCGCTCTTTACAATTTACATTGGGTAGGCAACGCTCTCACTTCTGAACAAGAGTTATCCGTGTTGGTTTTTACTGGTTCTTGTCGCAACCGGTACTTGAGTTCTACTCTACATATTCGATATTTGGATCGTTTTCATCAACAGTGTCTGTCGGATTCTGCCTATCGGTTGGTGTGACAGAGTTGTTGCGCCGTAGTGACTTGCATGCAGTGGACTGCATACTTCTGCTGCGGCACCTGAGCTGACTCGGGCATGTCCACCGTTGAGACACGACTAGAATGCCATAACGTTTGCTAAATTTACAACTTAGTGCAGGGAAGCAAAACGTGGGCCAACTAAGGCTAGGTTCCAAGAAATGAGCATGCTGATAATCACGACAACAACAACAACAACAACTTCTTCACACAGCTTCTGCAGTGAAGGGGATGTTTTCTAAACCAGATGGTGGAGTATTAGAAATGAGGAGAATGTTTGTGCTCGTTACCTGCTGGAAAGTTCGGGAGTAATGAAACCGTCGGAGATCAGCTGCTTCCATTGCTGATCGCGTGCACCCATCAGCCGTGACTAGTGATGGAACACCACGCTTTAACTTTCGAACACCGTTAACGTGCCTGTACAGGAGTTTGCGATTCGTGCAGAATCGCTTCATTAACTTCTGCTGATGAGTGACCTTGTCTTCGCGGACCAGTTTCACACAGAAGTTACGACGGGTCACGTATGCAGTCCAGGTTTCGGCATTCGGGCAGTCCTGGTGATCTCGCCATGCCAAATCCCTCCGGGACATACATTTACGTGTCCTGCTCCTCAGAAATGAATTACGCTTGTTCTTGTGTTGGAAGGACTTCTGTTTTGATGCGTGCGCTACCAGTGTGCTAAACGTTCTTGTAAATGTTTCCCAGGCAACATCTGGGGGGCATTCGGTTAAGAAAGTCCAAGATGTATCCTTAACAAGCTTAGACAACACATTGTAGTGTGTGACGGTATGCACTTTATCCTCCTCCTTTTCAGGGTATTCGCATAGCAAATATAGTCAAAGATTAGAGTAACATGATCACTACGACCCAGTGGTGTACTTGTAACTATTCCGCTAACCATGAGTTCTTCGTTAGTGAGCACAAGATCCAGTATCGACGGCTTGTTAGCAGTTCGAAATCTGGTGGGAGAGGTTACGTGGTTGTAAAGAGGGTGGCTAGCAATAAGCTCTCGCAAGCAGGCTTTAAACTGCGTACCGTCGGTTGCCGGCGTTTCTATGTCATGCACGTTAAAGTCTCCCGCGATAAGAATGTGGATGTAGGACTTGTTCAAAGCAAACTGGAAAACGTGGTTCAGTTTGGAGTCCATTTCCGAAGTTGAGTTTGTTGGGCGATAAATCACGGCTAGTAGGCATGTATCCTTGTTTCGCAACCATAGGCGGCACCAAAGCGAATAGAGGGAGCTCGGATTTCCGGGTGGTCGATAACTTCGCATCGGAGGTTTGTATTAAAATATAGAATCACACCGCCCCCCTTCCGGTTCTATCGGTCCGAAGCAGTGACATAGCGGGTAAATTGATCTCCGAATGGGTTATCTCAAGGTTTAACCATGTCTCTGTAATCATGACGAGGTTCCGCGGTTGTGAGGCATGGAGTTCTCTAAGTTCTGCCAACTTGATTAGAAGGCCTTGGGCGTTTGTATACATGCAAGATAGGGCTTTTGTTGTTAGGAGTTCATTGATAGATGTCAAGTTTGTGTTAGTTTTTAAGCCGGCCGTTAGGTGGCCGGCCATTAATCGTTTTTTGGTTTATGTATTTCAGTCGTGTTGCATGGCATTATTAAGCGTTCCTGAACAGAAGTTTCACTGGTGCTGTGCTCGGTCCTCCTGTGTGCCGTGGGCGCTGTTGTGTCGGTCTCTCCACAGGACTGTGCAGATAAGGAATTTGCCGCGTTTGCAAGTTCCGTTGCATTGCTTCCGACTTTTGGTCGTTCGCCTGCTGCTTTTAGCCGGATCTCTGTTGGCAGCCCAGCATGAAACTTTAACCGGCTATCCAACAGAACTTGCGTCATTCCCTCGGAGTGTAGTATTACTTTAATTAGCCTTGGACCGCAGCCCTTGTAGTTCGTCATCATCATTCATCATTATACACATCAGCTAGAGGTGGGAAAACACCTACGCTATTGTGCCGCAATACATAAAAGAAATACACACATACATACATCCGTACATATAACACAATACACAAAGGAAAAAAATACAACAGTTGCATGCCAGCTGAGCTACCAGCAACGGATAGGCATCGTTCCAATAAGCTTTCAGCCAGCTACTAGGCAAAAAGAAAATATTTTTATAATTATGTTTTACCCTAGGAAATGAGATCGTAGATGGAGGGGGAGACTAAAATGGATGGGGAGGGACAAAGAAACTCACAGCAGGAACGCCACTGAGGTCGGCTCCTTGCCAAACGTGTTCACCGTCTTTTGGACCCCAACCAGGGAGCCGTGAAGCTCCAACCGAGGCTAGCTCCGAATTGATGGACTTCATTCCTCTGGACCAAGTCATCACTTGGCCACCTCTCCTCTTCTTTCACCCACATCCCCGGTGAGCAAACAACGCACGTCGCGGGAGTCGGTGGGCTGTCATGCGTAAAGCCCTTGTAGTTGGGTGATGACGGAACTCTTGTCAGGGGTTTGGCAATAACATTGTCCACAGAGAGTGCTTCGTGGATGTAGCACCACTCCTCTCGGTCATGAGTTTGTGCATCGTGATCAGAAGAATGCAGAAGCTCAGGAACACCATGAACAAATATTGTTTTCTTGCTATCTCTATTAGCAACGCCGCGTTGGTCAACTGCTTCCTTTGAGCGATCTTTCCGAGGTAGATCAGCCAATATGCGTACTCCGCTCGGTGAGTTGCGAAGACGAACTGCTGAGAGCAGGACAGCCTCTGTCTCATCTGCTGAGTTTAGTGTTACTCGAAGAATTCGAGGTTCACCAGAGTGCACTGAGGTCGGGTGACGCGCCACGCGTTGCAGCATTGCGGGCTCAACCCGAATGCCAATCGCCTCGCAGATGGTACTCCACTGGTTGCGATCGTCTTGCAACTTGCCTTTTATTGTGCCAGATTTGGATTCGGGAACATTGGTGCACACGAGAGTTAGCGCAGCGTGGTTTTGTCTAGCGAATGTTGGCTTTATACTTTTTGCCGGAAATTCGCTTTGTTTCGAGGACACCATTGGAGTTGACGGTGAAAGCTGCTTTGCGCCACGCGTGCTCGGTACTAAAAATTGACTTATGTGTGTCCATCCCGGTGTGTTTGTCGAGGCGATCGATGCGTACTTTACCTGCTTGTTATCTGCACCGGATTTCCTACGGCTCTGAGCTGTCGGCGTCATGGATGTATCTCCAAGTGAAGCCTCTATGGTTGGAGAAGTGGAAGCAGACATGTTTGAGGCTTGCCCACTTATGAGAGTGAGGTTACCCAGTGGAGTTAGAGTCCCAGACGCTGCAGTGCGGTTAAAGCGTCTAGCACTTTTCTTCGGTTTAGACTCAGAGCTTACTTTGGCCGGGTGAGATATTATCGTGGCCGTACTTACCTCCGGGGGAGGGATCTTAGTATTTACACATTGCGCTATTATTTCAGTCATCCTTGTGATGGTAGCGTACGTGCCAAACCGCCAGCCAACAGCGCGAACTGGTTTCCACCAATCGGCAACACAATCGGAGATTGTAATCAGTTCGCGGCACCGCCAACCAGTGGCGCACACAAGCTACCGATCGGACGAACAGACCAACGGCTCGGCAAAGCGTCTGGCAAACAAGCGTGGTCCGAATATCCAATCAAAACCCGAGACGGCGCGCAAACGAGTAAGCGACGTTAAGGGGATCGAGGAATTGCATCAGACGCCTGACCAATCAGCGTCACGTCAATCCGGTACGCGAACGACCGTCCATTGGCCAGAAAGAGCAGGCACTGAACCGAAACCCATCGGCCGATTGGTTTTTGATCGTCAAGACACAGCATGGGGAACCAATTGTAGCAAATGCCATGGACGAATTACGACCGAACGATTGGAGGCGAAACGCCCAGGATCAAAGGACACTGGCAAATGGAGACAAATGCATGAAAGTGTAGTAGCCGAATAGAAACGGGCGCAGAAAATGGTCATATCTGATATAAAAAGAAAGCAATTCTCACCAATAAAGATTTTCGTGTCGCCGCCACCTGTTGTTCTTTCTGCCGGAGGGCCGCACGTTTTACATGGCGACAGAGGACAAGAAGACACGCCGAACCCCGCATGCGTTTGGTGGACAACCAACGATTCCGCTGCCAGCTCCGTTGCAAATGACCGAGAGTTCGTTGCCGGAGAATTGGAGAATATGGAAGGCGAAGTGGCTAGATTTTGTAACACTGACTCAGTTGGATTCTCAGCCAATGGCCTATCAACTGGCGATGTTCAGGCATGCCATTGGAGACGAAGCCAGGCGGACGCTGCAAACGTTGGATCTCAGCGATGGAACTCAGGAGATGGAGCTGGATGAAGTAATACGCAGATTCGGCGAGTTTTGCGAAGGTTACACAAACGAAACTTACCAAAGGTATCTGTTTTTCAGCCGAAATCGCCTGCCGGGCGAATCAATCGACGCATACATCACGGAGCTGAAAATTCTGGCGCGGGATTGCAATTTTTGCACCTGTTTACGAGATTCGCTGATCCGCGATCGAATTATAATTGGCATAAAGAATGAGGAACTTTCCAGACGCCTTTTGCGACAGCGAAACCTGTCTCTAGAACATTGCATCGATATCTGTTTTAGCGAATCAAGGACGGCTCAACAGTTTCAGCAGCTCAAGATGGAGTCCACGACGGATCTGTTTGCAGTATCCCGAGGCCGAGAAATTGTATCGAAGTCATCGAGCGCGAATCAACCCAAATGCCAGTTTTGCGGCCGCTCACACCCAAGGCGCAAAGAGGATTGTCCAGCATGGGGCCGAACCTGTATGAAGTGTGCGAAGAAGAACCACTTTGCACGTTGTTGTCAGGCAACCAAAGTCGACTCAGTCGGGCAGGACGATCAGGAAGAGCCGCAGGAACTGGCTATTAACAACATGACAGAACGTGAGAGACCAGTCTGTGTATTCGCAACGTTGCTTATTCAAGGGCGTCCGGTGCGATTCCAATTGGATTCAGGAGCAAGCGTGAACATACTTCCTCACAAATACTGTCCCGATGCAGAATACCGCCAAATACAGACACAGCTCAGAATGTGGAACGGATCAAAGTTACAACCGAAGGGCTGTGTTACCATGAAGGCCATAAACCCGAAGGATGGCTCCGAGCATTTACTTGATTTTCTCCTGGTATCAGGAGATTTTATGCCCATCCTGGGCCTTGATTCCATTCAGAGTTTGGGTTTTGTTTCTTTTAATCATGATCGTTTTGTTCACTCGTGCGAAGTCGGTACAGAGATCGTAGACAACTATCCCAGTGTGTTTGATGGTACCGTGGGAAAATTCCAAGGCGTAGCTCACCTGTCGTTAAACGAGTCCGCTAGACCAGTAGCACTACCAGCGAGAAAAGTACCTATCGCTTTGCGTGAGAAGTTCTTAGACGAGTTGCAGCGTTTGATCAGTTTAGGTGTGATTGCCAAGGTCGATGAGCCAACCGATTGGGTCAGTCAAGTCGCGATAATCACCAAGAAGTCAGGCGATTTGCGTGTGTGCATCGACCCTAAGCCGCTCAACGCCGCACTCAGGAGAGAGTATTTTACACTACCAACGCTAGATGACGTCTTACCCGAGTTGTCCAAGGCCAGATTGTTCACGAAGGTCGACCTCGCTTCCGCTTTCTGGCACGTCCAGCTTGACGAAGAGTCCAGTTATTTAACCACGTTCGGAACGCCATTTGGACGGTTTCGGTGGTTGCGCTTACCATTCGGTTTGAAAGTGTCCAGTGAAATTTTTCAGAAACGATTAATGCAGGCCCTAGACGATCTACCCGGAGCTGTTTGTGTAGCAGACGATGTAGTGGTTTTTGGGGCGACTCTGGAAGAGCACGACCGTAACCTGAGCAGATTTCTAGAACGCTGTAAAGACAAGAATATCAGATTGAAACGTGAGAAAATGGAGTTACGAAAAACAGAGCTGGTGTTCCACGGACATGTTTTGAGCGCAGAAGGTCTAAAGCCAGATCCGGAGAAAGTTAGAGCCATAAAAGAGATGCCACCTCCGACAGATGTTAAAGCCGTGAGCAGACTAAACGGGATGGTGAATTACCTCAGCCGCTTCCTTCCACGACTAGCCGAAGTAATGGTTCCTATCCGAAAACTTACACATAAGGGCGAGAGCTGGCAGTGGAACACAGAACAGGAGGAGGCTTTCCAGAACATCAAACAACTGATCGCGTGCGCCCCTGTCCTAGCGTATTACGACCCGTCACTTCCCCTTGAAATCCAGTGTGACAGCAGCCAATTCGGTATCGGTGCCGTGCTAATGCAGAACGGGAAGCCCATCGATTTTCGCAGTCGGACACTAACGGAATCCGAGCGCCGTTATGCACAGATTGAAAAGGAGATGCTAGCATTGGTTTATGCCGTAGAGCGTTTCAACGATTACACTTTTGGTCGCCGGACCACTGTATTTACCGATCACAAGCCTCTGGTATCAATAGCCAATAAACCACTGCACGTCGTCCCACGCCGCTTACAACGAATGCTCATTCGGCTCTAGAAGTACGACCTAGACATCGTCTACCAACCGGGGTCGAGGATGTACATTGCAGACACACTGTCTAGGGCATATCTTTCCGATGTGACCGCAACGCAAGAAGACCAAGACATTGTCCATGTCACTCAGCTATTGGCCGTCACAGAGGAGCGTTTCCAGCAACTACTACGCCACACGGAAGCAGACGAGTTGTGTAATCGGCTCAAGGAAACGATACTGAAAGGGTGGCCCGATAGTAAAAACAAGCTGCCAAAGGAGTTGACTCCCTTCTTTAACTTTCGGGATGAACTTGTCACACAGGATGGGCTAATCTTCAAAGGCAACCGTATACTCGTTCCAAAGGCAATGCAACGACCCATGCTGGAGCTGATACACGGAAGTCATTCAGGAGTCAATGCTTGCGTGGCGAGAGCTCGAGAGCTAATGTTTTGGCCTGGAATGACTAGTCAGATACGGGATCATGTTTCAAACTGCTTAGCCTGTCGAGCACATGATGTCCGCCAGCCGAAGGAGCCTATGATGCTTCGTGAGGTCCCGGAAAGGCCGTGGCAGAAAGTCGCCCTAGACATCTTTGCACATGACGGAAAGAATTACCTGATCGCTGTCGATTACTTTAGCGACTATTTCGAGATTGATGCTCTCACGTCTACTAGCACACAGGCCGTGATAAACAAGCTACGATCGCAGTTTGCGCGACATGGGATACCGGAAGAGGTAGTGTCCGACAATGGCCCCCAATTCAACAGCGCCGAATTTCGGAGTTTCAGCGAAAAGTGGGATTTCCTTCATCGTTTAACCAGCCCTTACCACAGTCAGTCAAATGGAAAAGCTGAGTCAGCCGTGAAGGAAGCAAAGAAGTTACTCACCAAAGCCAAGGAGACCAAAGAAGATCCTTACATCATGTTGTTAGAACGAAGGAACATGCCATCTGCCGAAATTGGATGCAGTCCAGCGCAACGTCTGTTTGGCCGTAGGACAAGAACCCTGTTGCCGATCGCCAATACTCTGCTGCAGCCTGAAATACCATCGCAGAGCTTGATGTATGAGCGCTTGCGTGAGCGCATGCTTCGACAAAAGAAATATTACGATCGCGGAACGAAGCAGCTTCCACGCCTGTTGCCCGGAGACGAGGTCTGGGTCGCGCCGACACCGGGAGCTAACGGGTCTTGGAGGAGAGGGCGAGTAGAAGGTCTCAAAGGCGAACGAAGCTACGACGTAAGAGTTGGGGATAGTCTATTTCGACGCAACCGGGTGCAGTTAAGGAGACAACGTGGTGAACAAGCACGGCATCGTGCGAAGCAGCCAACGCAGCCGGACATTTCGGTGGATACGGCAGCACACGACCACAAGACTACACGCAGTGGAAGGCGATACAGCGCTTACGTAATCGGACTACAAAAAAACGAAAAAAGGAAGGATGTGATGGTAGCGTACGTGCCAAACCGCCAGCCAACAGCGCGAACTGGTTTCCACCAATCGGCAACACAATCGGAGATCGTAATCAGTTCGCGGCACCGCCAACCAGTGGCGCACACAAGCTACCGATCGGACGAACAGACCAACGGCTCGGCAAAGCGTCTGGCAAACAAGCGTGGTCCGAATATCCAATCAAAACCCGAGACGGCGCGCAAACGAGTAAGCGACGTTAAGGGGATCGAGGAATTGCATCAGACGCCTGACCAATCAGCGTCACGTCAATCCGGTACGCGAACGACCGTCCATTGGCCAGAAAGAGCAGGCACTGAACCGAAACCCATCGGCCGATTGGTTTTTGATCGTCGAGACACAGCATGGGGAACCAATTGTAGCAAATGCCATGGACGAATTACGACCGAACGATTGGAGGCGAAACGCCCAGGATCAAAGGACACTGGCAAATGGAGACAAATGCATGAAAGTGTAGTAGCCGAATAGAAACGGGCGCAGAAAATGGTCATATCTGATATAAAAAGAAAGCAATTCTCACCAATAAAGATTTTCGTGTCGCCGCCACCTGTTGTTCTTTCTGCCGGAGGGCCGCACGTTTTACAATCCTATCGCATTTTTCATGAGAAAAGATAAGCAGTTGACCACTGGAATGACTTGACATGTTGAGCAAAACCAAATTGTGTCAGCAACTTGGTTTGTCTGTCTCACATCTTGGACAGGTTTGCCTACACATTGCGGACAGTATGATCTAATGCAGCTAGAACAGGTAATACTGATCTTAAGCAGTTTACCGCAGTTGTCTGCGTAACATAGGCGACGTTGAACCATTAGAATGCTAGTTGTCCTCTTGTTGTTTACAGCGAAGCCTATCTAAGCGCTCTCCTTGATAAGTGTACTTTGCGCTAGGGGTGACGCAGGAACAGGTCAGAACACGCACGCGAATAGATAGTTGTTCAACCGAACCAAGGTCAGGCGGAGAGGCAGATGGAAGTGGTAAAGCGCAGACTGTCGGATTCAGCGAGCAAACGAATTGCAGTGGTACACACACCCACACAAAGCGGCAGCGTGGGTTAATCGGCCTGCCTTAAGCGACGATGCCGGTAGAGCGCTGATAAGTGTCCGTAGAGCTACTGAGTTGACTAGGGGAGCAAAAAGGCTTTAAGTTTGTTATGCTGCAACTTACAGGGATGGTTGCCGCGTATTTGGGGAGTCCACGACTTCTTCTTCCAAATGAGACCAAGATCTTTTCCGAAAGACCGGTTTGATGTAGTTACACAAGTGGAATTCGGCGAAGAATATGCACACGTGGCCACTAGCTCTTTTCGCTACTTAGCCCCTGCTTCAGTCGAGTGGTGGATAAGGTGTCTGTCCCCACCGTGACTGTGCAGTCAACCATTGCTGACCCCGCACGTACGTCCGGTCTGTGACTACGGAGTACGAGGCTTGCATGCATGGCCTGCCGTCCGCCTCACTTTCGATAGCTACACCTCATCCAGTCTATTCATATAACCATTGGCTTTAACGATGCACGCTGGAACAGCGATCAAAACTCCGAGGGTTGACCGTAACTCCCGCATACTTTCCACGACAATATCGGGGAAAATAACATGCACTCGAGGTAAACCTACATCCCAATTTAGGCATTTAAAGTTGCTGTCCCGCTTTCTTAAAAATGCTAGGCGGGATGTACTAATGTACCGATATGAGGCCGTAAACCTCAGAATATCCACCTTTGAGCGTGTATAATGTAGTCGGAATAGCCAGAATCAAACAGTGGCGGTGCAGGCACACCATAAGGTAGGGAGGCAGTGTCAAAAGTCGGTCCTTCAGGGACAAAACGTATATTCTGCAAAAAAGGACCAGGCGAAAACGCAGGCAGAGTGCGAGTGAAACATATCGGTATATACAGCTAGTTGGATCCATAATTAACAACCTTTGTGAATGCATGACATTTTTCCTTTGATTCAGTCAAACAAACTCACTCCAGTGCGTCCAACTGTTGGCCAATCAGCGTGCATGCGAGAAACGTGTGAACGTCCAATCAGCTGCCGTCTTTCCTTGCGGCAGCCTAACGGCTTCCTTGCTGGGCTGGCACCGCACGTTCGTTCGAGTGTATACTCCCATCACATCCTCCCTTTTTTCATGTTCTTGCTGTTGTACTTTGCTAAATAGTTCATACACTTTACCACTCCGCGTCCTCGTTGTTGGATCTGCCGATGTCGCCTCATTGCCGCACGCAGTATAACGCTCTCTCCCTGATTCATGCTGTAGCCTCGGACATCTCCTCAGCTGTACTCGGTTTCTTCTCAGCTTCTTCCCTCCAACATTTACTTCGTATGACCTTTCACCGACATTCACAGCCACGACTCCTTTTCTCCACCGCTCCTGTCCATCGGGAATTGGTTCAACCTAGACTTCTTCCCCCAATGTCAGCTCAGGTAATTCCCGTGCGCCGTTGTCGTAGTAGCGTTTCTGAGTAGCCATTCGCTTTTACAAACTGTTCTGTACTTTCTCAAGTTGTGGCGTGACAGGGCGCAGAAGTGTTGCGGATGCAGGCATCACAGTTCTGGTCCTTCGACTGTATAGGCGCTGCACTGGGCTCAGGCCGATATCCGTTGAAGGAGTGTTGTGACTCTCCAGTAGCATGAAGTATGGGTCCTCCCGAGTATCTCTAGCCTTCGCTAATAGTCGCTTGGCTTGATTCACTGCCGACTCTGCCTTCCCATTTGATTGACAGTGCTAGGGACTGGTTTGCCGGTGTGCGAATTCCCATTTGGTTGCGAAAGCCTGGAATGCCCTGCTGCTGAACTGGGGACCGTTGTCCGAGACTAGCTCCTCTGGTATCCCGTGCCGTGCGAATTGACATCTGAGTTTGTTGATTACTGCCTCCGTGGCCGTGGTGGTGAGTAAATCGATTTCAAAGTAATCACTATAGTAGTCCACCGTGAGTAAGTAATTCTTTCCGTTGTCCCAGAATAGATCCACTGCTACCTTTTGCCACGGTCGGTCCGGAACATCATGCAGCATCATCGGTTCCTTCGTTTGCCGAATGTCGTGTGAACGGCACGCCTCACAGTTAGACACATGCTCCTTGATCTGACCTGTCATTCCTGGCCAGAACGTCAGTTCTCGTGCTCGATTTATGGTGTAATTTGTACCCAGGTGAGCGCGATGGACATGCTCCAGCACCTCCTATCGGAGAGAAGAAGGGATTAGGATTCGACTTCCCTTGAACAACGGACCGTCACAGACAGTGAGTTCGTCCCGAAAATTGAAGTAGGGTGTTAATTCCTTCGGGAGCTGGTTCTTTGTTTCTGGCCACCCATTGAGGATAACGTCTCGCAAAGCTGCCAATGTTTGGTCTTCCTCCGTGAAACGCCTTATGTCTTTCAAACAGTTTGTCACTTCCATATGCTGCACCACGCTAACTGTCTCGATCTCTTCTAGATGATGTTCGGCCACTGGCGGATGTGCTCTCGACAGGGTGTCCGCGATGAACATCTGTGTGCCAGGTGTGTACACAATTTCAATGTCATATTTTTGGAGCCGGATAAGCATACGCTGCAGACGGCGAGGAACGTCATTCAATGGTTTAGTGGCTATCGACACCAGCGGCTTACGATCAGTGTACACGGTTGTCATTCTTCAAAAAGTATAATCATTGAAACGCTCCATGGCATAGACCACTGCCAGCATCTCTTTCTCGATCTGTGCGTACCGCTTCTCGGCCTCTGTGAGTGCTCGACTGCGGAAATCCAAAGGTCTTCCGTTCTGCAACAGAAAAGCACCTATTCCACTCTGGCTATTATCACACTGTACCTCCAATGGTTGTGCTGGATCGTAATATCCGAGTCCGGGCGCATTACTGATAAGGTTCTTCATGGTTTCGAAAGCCAAATCCTGTTCCTTCCCCCAGCTCCAATTTACTCCTTTGTGAGTTAACTGCCTAATCGGAGTCATGACATCAGCGAGTCCTGGTAGGAACCGGCTTAAATAATTCACCATGCCGTTTAGGCGATGAACTGCCTTCACATCGTTAGGGGACGGCATCTCTTGTATCGCCTTAATCTTCCCTGGGTCAACCCTGATTCCGTCGGATGTTAACACATGCCCATGGAAAATCACCTCCTGTTTCCGCAGCTCTACTTTCTCGCGTTTTAGCTTGATGTTCTTTTGCACGCAACGCCTCAGGAACCGGTGTAGCTTAGTGTCATGCTCTTCTTCGGTAGAACCGTAAATCAGAACGTCATCTGCCACACAGGTTACGCCATCTAAATCATCTATTGCTTGCACCAAACGCTTTTGGAAAATTTCGCTAGACACCTTCAGGCCAAACGGTAATCGCAGCCAACGATAACGTCCGAACGGTGTAGCAAACGTGGTGAGGAAACTGGATTCGTCGTCTAGAACAACGTGCCAGAATGCGGAAGAAAGGTCTACTTTCGTGAAAAACTTAGCTTTTGTCAAACGTGGTAAAACATCATCTAACGTCGGTAGCGCATAATGTTCTCTACGCATGGCCTCATTCAGTGGCTTCGGGTCTAGACATACGCGTAGTTCGCCATTTTCTTCGCAATGATTGCGACCTGGCTGTTGCGGGCACGTCAAATACTCCCTCAAAAACACGCCAGAAATCCCGGCAGAATGGCTGTGGAAACTGAGGTCCAACTCCTCCCCACAACGCAGCAGAGCTCAGCCACTCCGAGACGCGCCCCAACTGCGCACCTTTCGACAATGCTCATTTGCAAACTACCACCTCTGCGTGGTGACTGTTTTCCCTAACTTAATAACCCATAGCACTGGCTGTGATCGCCCTTTGTCGGTCGTAAAAGGGCCTACAGAGGACCACTTGCCTTTTCTTTCTCTTCGCCTCAGTTGGGAGTCGGTAGGATCACGTGATTGCGTGTGAGTCGCTAGCTGGCCAGCCTTCGCGTCTAAGTCATTAGCGCGCGTCTATCGTACCATCTCTCGTGTGCGTCCGTTTCCGAGGTCTCAGCGTCTATCCGAACAAGTGCGGCTAGGATCGTTCACACGCTCGCTCAATTTTCCGTCTCACCGGCTAAGCTAGCGTCATCAGGTCAGCGCAACTCCGTTCGATTGGCCAGCGTTACAAGTCGTCGTCGTAGACGTGCTCCAACCGTGCGAGCGACACGCAATTATCTCAGAGGCGGCGTCCTCTCAAGTATAACAGTGGCGACGCAAGTATAACACTGGCTAACCCAGTCTGTTGGCTCATCAACCTTTGCAATCACACCCTGCATAACCAGCTTGTTCAATTCCGCGGAATATCGGTCACGTAGCGCAAATGGGACTCTCCTAGCAGGTAACGCAATCGGGCGTACCAAAGGATCTAACGACAGGTGAGCCGTACCCTCAAATTCCCCTAAACGCGGGCTAAACACAAACGGATACAGGTCACTAACATCGGCTTCACTCTGACAAGCGTACACAAAGCAATCATGGTTAAAAATGACAAAGCCAAGAGATAAAATCGAATCAATGCCGAGAATCGGCGTGAGATCCCTCATCCACGATCACGAACTGCAGACGATACGAAACACCGTCTCTCGGATTGACCACTTCAATAGTCGCTGAGCCCATTGGCTTGAGTCTGGAACCATTCCACATGCGCAAATAATCTTGATCGTGTTGAATTTGCACGCCGCGGCAGTGCTTTCTGGGCAAAATATTGATCGTCGTGCCTGTGTCTAACTGGAATCGCAC
>OX104069.1:50493144-50532697 GCA_944474145.2 Dicrocoelium dendriticum | reverse complement strand
AAGTCATGGCGGGATAGGGTAGATAACGGTTGAGTGTGACGCGAAAAACTATTACACGGAGTAGAACTCCGGTAAAATGTTTAAAATGGAATCCGACAATGACGGTATGCTGTGGAAATTTCTCAAAGCACGAAATTTGTCTCTGTGTGGCTAAATTTTTGGCCGCCTAAAAGGCGATCGCGTTTACGGCGGTATAAGCTGTCTAATTGCGGTAGAATGGCTGCAGAATGGGATTACGAGAACGAAGAGATGCCAGTAAATATTTTGCTGATCGCCCAACATTTGTGTAAATGGGACAAATCACAGATACCACTTGTGTATTCATACTGATTATTCAGCGCCTATAAGTGCGGAAAAATCGGATGCGGAATGGAAACCTATGAATGGCGAAATAATGTGGATCCCTTTGCTGACCGCACAATTTGTAAATGGGCTAATTCCGGGCTCTTACCATGTGCTTACGGGGTGTTTGAGCTAATGACAGCGGTGTGAAAATACATGTAGAAGGATTAAAAAATTGTAGTGCGAGTGTGGTGGATGTGGTTCCTGAGCGCCCGAAGTTTCCCGCAAATTGGACAATTTTCGGACACTCAGATTAAGACACATATTTCTATACATGAATACAATTTAAATCGACGAATAGTTCGTGCGTGCACATCCCTGCAGCAGTCGTAAAATGTGTTAAAAGCAAGTGAAAATTGTTACACGCGAATGGAAGGTTGCTGCAATTGCTACTGGCCGCGCGAAAGCAAGCCCAAATGGGACTGAATTGGGGCGCTTACGACCGCGTCAACTTGGTGTCATCCGGGTGGTCTTGCTGGCAGGAAGTGGAACAGAACCATGACGAGCATGATCCATGTGACGAGTAACCACCCTGTGGTCCAGTAACACAGCTGCTGCTCTCCCTACTTCTACTTCGAGTAACTCTGCAGGCTGCGAAGTAGATTAGCGGGGCAGCTTGACGTAAACCGACTCGTACTCGAAAACTTGTGGATCTAACATCGTGCAATTTTGCCTCGCATTAGATTCCTCTTCCCAGATTTGGATGCGTAGTCCCTGATCATAATGGAGTAGATCCAGCCGCGTTCTCAACCTCCGAGTTAACAGCAGTCCGCCTGAACTCCTGCCTGTCGTCTTACTTGGAGTAGAAACAATAGCGAGTCAAGTGAATTCAAAATGACGCCTTTCTACACGCCTGACAGGTGGTCACTTTTGTTAACCATCTTCTGCCAATTGGACTGCTCTTTCCTGTAGTCCAGCTGAGGATGGGTGGTAAGCTGCGGTTTAACTACATTCGATGCCGTTATTTTAGAGGGTCCCCTGAAACATCTGACAAATAAACAAGGAGCCGTCAAGTTTGCCGAATTTACTTAAACGTGTTCATACGCACGGTAATGTCGTCTCAAAAGTGGCGCGTATCAACGGAACTACCTCAATGCATTTGGGGTACAAGAACAATGGAACAATGGCTTATTACGGGTAAAAAAGCATCGCTTAACTAGTCCCGTGGGATGGAAATTATTGCGAAAATCACTTGCATAATAAAGGGAAACGAGTTTTGGTATACACAACATAGACTTATGTGCAATAGCGGAGATGTTCGCGTATTAAACGTATAAATCCATAAATCCATTGGTTAGGCGTTTGGCAAGAAACCGTTTGATTGCGTTTTGTAGCCATTGGCTAACAAGTCATAAAATGAAATGTAAGTGAGACAATGCATCGTTAACACATCTTTTAAATGTCGCCAGATTGGGAGCAGAGATGACATAATTAGGGAGGGCGTTCCAAGGCTGGCACACGGGGAGAGAAAAGAAATTTCTACGGCATTCAAGCCGGCTCTACTGAATGGTCAGTTTCAGCAGGGGAGCTCTTAGTTTAGTGTTGTGGTTTAATTCCAGCAGCGGACGACAAATGTGGTTTGGGTTCTTCAGAATCTGGTAAAGCATTATGAGATCCCCACGAAAAAGCCGATATCGACTGCTGTACATTCTTAGTGATTTCAGTCTAAGCTGATAAGGCAGATGAAATAGGCCCCTGACGTTCTTGGTTGCCCTTCGTTGAGGGATCTTGAGGGCAACGAGATCCTGTTTCTGCCACGGCTGCCACGCCTGAATAGCATACTCCACGTGAGGTCGCACGTAGGCGTTAAGCATTTGGGGAAAGATTGAGGGTTCAAACCGACCGAAGGCTCTGCGAAGAAGGCCGAAGTGTTGATTGCCGGTTCTCGTCGCCTTCACTGCTTGTTTTGAACACCCGAGATCTTCCTGCACCAATACACCCAGGTCACGCTCCTGAGAAACCTTCGCCAAGGTGTGGTCTCCATTGTTGTAAGCGCTCACCGGCTGGTGACGCAGATGTAGCACTTTGCACTTAGCTATGTTCAATTGAAGCTTGTTCCTATTTGACCATTCGTAGATGCAATCTAATCATGTTGGAGCAGATTCTGATCTGGCATGTTACTAATCGCCCGCCATACCTTGACGTCATCGGCGAAAAGCAGGGAATTTGACGAGATGACTCTTGCCAGGTCGTTGATAAACACCAGGAATAAGCGCGGTCCCAGCACTGAGCCTTGTGGGACACCACATTCCACCTCATTTGGGTTAGATAGTGATTCCCTAACACGTACTTGAAGCTTCCGTTGGTAAAGGAAGCTGCCAATCCAACCAAGTACAGGATCTCCGATTCCGTAACTCTGGAGCCATTGAAGTAGGATGCGGTGATCAAGGCGATCGAAAGCTTTGGAGAAGTCCAGATAGATGAAGTCGACTCCGACCCCATCATCGGCCACTTCCGTCCAACTATCTCGTACAAGCAGAAGTTGGTGGTGCATGACCGGTGTTGACGGAAACCATGCTGTTCCGGTACCAAGGTGTTGCATTTTTCCAGGTAGTCCATTAAAGCCTCAGCGATGACTGCTTCCATCACCTTCGCGAGCACAAGGAGGAGAGTCACTGCACAATAGTTTGCAGGATCTGAACTGCTACCGCCTTTAAATATATGGGTGACAATGCCACCCTTCCACAAAGTGGGGACTTGTTCATCAAAGCACCTTTGGAAGAACTGTGACAGCGGTTCAGCTAGCTTATTAGCCACAGCTTTCAGTGCCTTCGGGCGGATGTTGTCTGCTCCCGGAGAACTATGCTCAAGCAGTGAGAGTAACTTCCTTAGCACAACTGATGGGTGGAAAATTATATTTGTAAACAATGGTGTCCGTAATTTGATGTTATGGGAGAGGTAGATGTTGCGAGTTCAAAAATTGGGGCGTATTGTAGCCGTAGGGCATTAGCTGCTTCTTCGGCACTTTGTACTCTACCGCCTGTCGTGAAAAGTGGAGGTATTCCATGCATCTGTTAATAAAGCGGACCAAATTAGTCTAGAGGAATGCGCTCTCATGGCTAATTGGACAAGTATATGCATAAAGTAGCACCAGCGGGGCTTTAATTGTGTAGTTTGACACATTTCGTTGTGCCTGATCAAATTTTCTGTCATAATCAATGCCGGCCGATAGATATAAAACCATGCGGTGCCCTTTATTCAGGTGCACGCTGTGTCAGCATCGTGCAGTTACTCCAGCTCATACTATTACAACATAGACGACCTAATAGCAGTGGCTTAGCAACTAATTTCGCCGCGCAGGGCGAAGTGAAAGTGCCGCCCCTAGCAGTGGTAAATCAGTAAAGCCACACAATTGCGAACATACCTCATATACTTGGATTCATATAACAGCAAAGATGCAAGTCCAAGTACTGCTGTAAATGCAGGTATTTGTATTGTTACATTACTCGTCAGAAAAATTTACAGATACACGTTTGCGTGCATTACTTGAGACAAGAGTATTGATAACACCAACAGAATTCAGTTCATAAGCGAATGCCCTCTCTATGGGGAGTACTGCTAATCGCATTGATGATTGAAGGTAGTTCGTCATAAGCTTCAGTTTTGAGAATGCGGTCTCACGGCTGCCTGTGCTAATAGTTCGAATAAGAAAGATACGCATCAGATTCCAAAGGTGCTTTTCTGTATGAAATCCAAAGGTTCAGAAGATGCATAAATTGTGTCGGCTGTTGAATCTTTCATAAAATACTGCAATATTCTCATTTCAATAAAAAAGTCTTCCTTTCTAATATCTTCTTCAAGTTTGCTAAGCGAGCAACCACAGTTATTATCAAACAGATTAAACGGTGTAAGCAAAACATATTTGTTCACAAGATCATGAATGTTTTGGAAAACTGGTAGCTCGGGTTGATAATTCAGTTGCTCATTTGTTCGCCGAGCTGAGAAATTGGTTTGCAAACGTTTCACCGTCATGCGAGACGGCATCATCAGTGCGTCGCGATGTGGAGTGTAATCTCGCTGATTGAATTGTCGACCCGTGATCGGCGTGCAGGTGACATTTCGAAAGTGACGGCTTCGATCTGTGTCCCGTGATCTCTACCCATTTCCACGTGGCGGAGGTCGTCGCTTGGGTTGTTCCTATTCAAGCGGTGTCTCATGACGGTGAAACGTTTGCAAACCAATTTCTCAGCTCGGCGTACAAATGAGCAACTGAAAGATCATGAATTTTCTGAAAGCTATATCGGTTTGTCAGTCAAATTGCCCTTGACCGACAACGTTCCTTGTTTAAACTTATCGATCTATCAAACAATTTTTCTCCATCCATTTTTTTCTTTCGGCGTATTTGACACACTGAACAGATAAGATGTCGTCGAACGTAGCCTATATTGTGATTGTCGTTTCCTGTTCTCTTTGCCTTACCATTTCGTCTGCAGTATCGTCAAGGCAGCAGTCTCTCGTGCGAGTTTGCACACGCGGTTCTTCAACATTTTCTGTGAAAGTGCGGTCCATGAGGTGTAACGCAAACACACTGATACTTACTAAGTGATTGTCCGGCCGTCTACGAAGTATCTCCTTTGCATTTCTAACCTCTAGGTCTCTTATGGCCCACGTATGCCCTGGAATCAGAAGCCAACGGAACCCACAACCGGACGCATACCACACACTTCATGATTACCCCCAAATCAGCGTAGAGTTGTTTTGATTCGTTCATTGCAATGTCAACCAGTTTCTCACTATCCTGATGAAGGAAAACTGTTAACATTGTACGCTTGACAGAACTTTGCCGCAGATCCAGTCCTTTGTTTAGACATTTTTATGCACCCTTGATTTATATCAGAACAGATATCCAAAGTCTCAGAGACGAAATAAACGACACTGACCATACCGAAGTGAGAATTAAGGATGCACCTGATTTTTTGGTTGCATTTTCTCATTAACCTGTGAAATGTTTCAGCAAAGTGCCGAGTTCTGAGTATTTCTCCACTACAACGTGTGCAGTGGCTGCTCGACTACTCCATCTAGATTTTACAGGCCCTTGATACTTATATTGATGAATCGAAGAAACCATTCCAGAAATATTTAAAAGTAAAAATGATGAGAATAGCCGGTCTACTGGGTCAAAAAGTAACAGAATGAACAGACGCAGAAGCTTCATGAACACAATCAAGAATCAGGGAATGGTTTGTACATGAACTAAATGTAGCTTCGGATTAACTTCGCATAGGTCTCTGCAACCTCACTGGTAGCCTGCCATTAAATTAGCACCGTTTAAAGCCTGCCACGACAGTCATCAACCTAAATTTTGTGCTTCTTCGCTTCTCACAAAACCAATCCAGAAATTTCGTCTGTTCTTTTACTGTTATTCTCAAAGAAGCTGAGAAATGACTCCTCTACCTTCACTTTATCGACATTCATTTGATTGTTGTGAGATATAACGGCAATGCTATCAAAAATTAAGCAAACATAGTTGCTTTCCTTAATCTGATGTACGATTTTCTTTCTCACCTGCGTTATCAAAATTCGCATTAACTCATATAAAACGCGTGGCGAGAAACAACAAGTGCTGATTTTCCTTCTCAGCTGAACTGTGAAACAGTGTTCAAGAAGAACAGGATAATACTTACCAAAATGTACAAATTATAAAAATTCCCTCATTTATCCTGGTCTCCACCGTCATCGTGTATGAGTCTCGGAAACCACAAGGTGTCCTGTTTCGCATGACGGGAAACCTGACAATTTCTAGTATTCTAGCCAAAATTTCACGCCACAAAATTTCTACAATTGTCTTCCTCCTACTAGACGGTTCGCTAGCACATTGCTGGTAGGAAATTACTGAGCACACAAATTACCAGATTCGTATTCATATGCTTTTGTATTTAAATTCAGCCAGTTTCCGAAACGAACGTCAATCGAAAACCTAGACTATCTAGTTGAAACCATCCTGCAGCTAAAACAACAAAGGGGGCTATTTTAAAGGAGAATACATCATCGAGTTCACAACTTTTGCTAGTTTTCACATAACTCGAAAGGAAAAGTTCGTTGTTAACTTCTTAGCCTCAGTTTTGTATTTGTTTCAGGTAGCATCACTTATTGAACGCATACTTGACGTGCTTCAAGACAATAAATCAAATTCGAACAAGTATAGTGAGAATATCATGGTCAATGTTAACCGGACACTAATAGACGTCCAGAAAATCGACGTATGTACGTATTATCATGTCCAAAGGTAGATGCACTTGCCATTCTTCAAATTCGTGCACAACTTGTGCATCAATATTGCAAACATTTTGCACGACATCCATGATTTCAATCAACGTTTGTAGTACCAGTTTCATCTTCGGTCTCAGCATGAGTATCGCTCTTCATTTCTGCCACCTCAGTCAGGGGGGTAATTTCGATAAATTTACGCTTGATATTGAACAATCATCTGTACTAAAAGTGCCACCCACTGTCATATGCCGCTCGGAGCAGACAGCCCCTTAGGCTACGTCCTGTATAACAGCTCACGACCCCAACAGCGGACCGCCATCCTCAAGCCTTATTCTGTACAAGTTCAAGGTCAATTGGAACCGGAACAGTAGGAAAATCCCGCGAATGTTCCACCTTCGAAAACGTCGTTGATCCAACAGGGAAACCGGTGCCTTGATGTGCCAAAGGAGAGCCAAATCAACACACACGATTCATATGGTCAACCAAACAATGCCCACGTGCCCTGCACTAGCAGTCCCCGCTGTACCGGCCACGTGAAGAAGAAAATAAAACAGTAGTGTCAGTAAAGAAAAGAAAACAGAGGAGAAGACAAGCTAATCGAATATTTTAGGCAATATTAAGATGTAAGTTAAAAGGAGTTAAAGAAGCGTAAACCGTAGTAGACGAAGAAAAGTTTAAGACACGAAGGGGAAGACTTTAAACTGCAGACCGAGAGCGTCAAGTCGATGCTCGAACTCTTTCACCGTCAGTGCCATCACGACGTCTGCAGGCAATGTGTTCCAATAAGCTATAACCCTACGCGATAATCTAAAAGTTGCCAAAACCCGGTCAGACCGGGGTTTGTGCAACTTTAATGGGTGGCCACGAAGGGTTGGCATTCGAGTTGGGCGAAACAGTCCAGTCAAATCAGGACCAATCTGACCCATCAATATACGATATGTGAGGACCAAGTCGCCCAGAAGCCGCCTGTAATACATGGAAAACATATCCAACATACGTAGCCTCTCCGGGTACGTCAGCTTCTTTAATTCATACACCATTTTCGTCCCGGACCGCAGGACTCTTTCAACTGCCATCTTATCACGAACCAGGCATGGAGGACAAGCCTGGACGCAGTATTCCAAGTGCGGCCTT
Organism: Dicrocoelium dendriticum; assembly: GCA_944474145.2. NCBI lineage: Eukaryota > Metazoa > Platyhelminthes > Trematoda > Plagiorchiida > Dicrocoeliidae > Dicrocoelium > Dicrocoelium dendriticum. The sequence goes on along the minus strand of OX104069.1, from coordinate 50,525,011 downwards.
ACAAAAGCCGAAAATAGTCTAACGAACATGTCGGTGGTCATGATCCCGAATGACCTGCGGATCATCCACAACATGAAGCCTTTACGAGCAGCAGTCTTCCAGTGTTCACTGGACTTGAAGTCAGATGACAGCAAAATACCGGATGAAACAAGGTAGCAACTTCGAGTCACATTTATTGGGCCATCCTTGGAAGACCAAAAGTCTAACCGTGCAAGGGCGTACAGCACACTTAATCTGAATGCGGATATCTGCTTTAAAAACCTGCTTGCTGGTCCAGTGCTGCATCAATCTGACTAACTCAGCCGGTTACAATAAACAATCGGGCAGGTGAAGCTACGGCAACTGGCTCAAAGCATCCGCAATCCCGTTTGCTCTTATATGGTGTAATTAGAAGCCGAAAGTAGTAAGGCCCAAGGTTGCATAGACAGAGGATATTTGGGTGATGTCTTTGTATTCATCAATCAAGGCTGGCATGGATTTATGGTAAGCAGATTTCGAAAATTCCTCACGAGTGGGTGTTGAAATTTCTTAAATCGGATTATAACAGTCAACGTCTGCTTAGCTAGTTGTGCATAGTTTTGCTCTGCAGACGCTAAGCGTTTCTGAAGTAAAAAGCAATGAAGCTCTCGCTGGTCTTCTATTTTGTGAGGTGTACGGCGCCAAGCTCTGATGACGAGGCATCGCACCGGAGAGTAATTGCCCTCCTCAGGTCAAAATATACCAGCAGTTTAGCTTTGCTTGTGGTATCGAAAGACTCTCGATTATTAGGTTAAAACTGATAGTTGGCATCTTCCGGGTGCCAGCTTGGTGACCGAGAGGAAAATGACTGTAGCGTTGCAGCATGTCAAGAGAAGACTGCAGTTCCATGACGACACGTAGGACCAGGGAAACAGGAATAGGCCATACTTTTCCCGTAGTAGGTGCGAACCCACTTTATCGAAATGGCAGCTAAAAATAAGCATTTAGATTCCGTCAGCTTGAGTGAACTGTTTGGAAACAATCTGGTGCGTGCGCTTTTTCGAACCAGTTGGACTACTGCTACTCATTGTTTCCAGTCCCCTAAATCTAACTTGTGTCGATCATACGGTTGCTCCAATTCACAGCCCAGGCAAATTCTTTGGCAAAATCGACGTGTGAAATTAGCTCACTCCTGAGCTGGATGGGAAGAAGCTAAGGGTTCTCAAGCAATCCTACAACCTGCAGTATAACAAAGTTGCGGGAAATTTTGCGTCGCTTATCCAGTATACATCGCATCTGAGACACTTGGAGACTCTCGGCAGCGCCCCGCTTGCGTGGACGCTTAACGCGAACCGGTCAATACACGCCGCGGCACTTTGTGGGAGTGTGAGGACAACCGCAAGAGAATTAATCGCTGCATCTGACAATCTGTGCGCGACCGTGAAAGAGCGACAATGAGGGAGCCACGTTGCCTCGGCAAGGTGACTCTGGCGTCATGACAAACAATCTAGGGTCCAGAGTTGGACTAATCTGCAACACTAAGTTCACGTGAATTAATGAGCGCGAGTAGCCTAAAGGAGCCCGTGAAAAGTGCAATGAGATTGTCAATATAAGGCTTTCATGTTCTAATTGCTACTATTATTTCCATGCCAAACGTGGGAACCACACAACAAGCGAGTTTAGGCTGAGCAGCAGCAGGCCAGACTCGCTTTGGTTCTGCACGGAGTGTTCTATCGTCCTATTAGTTAGGACCGTAATTGCACTGTACCAGAAGTATGATAGACTGGCAGAAGAGGTCGAGCAAAGTTTGGGCACCAAAATAGATTCACTGGGAACAAGTGTATCAAGTCTGATACAGGCTTCTCCACTGCGAGCCGGTGTCACAAAGCCGCAGGTGGTACCAACAAAGTGACGCTTGCGGACAACGCCAATACTACAAAGCACCCATGAGCTCCCCAACCCTTCACCTCTATCCCATTTGCAACAATTTACCCAAACCCATTTTCTCCCACCAACCTTCAACGAAACTCTGAAAAATGCTATTGTTAATGGTGGCGATGCCGAAGCTGCATCTCAGCGCACTCCAAAAGCAGCAACACACGACACTAATGTGAGAGATAACGCCTAACTTATGAGTAGCAATTCATCGGTCTCCTGACCATGACCCATACGCCTAGCAATAACACACAGAAACATCGTGATGTCTATCCGTAATATGTACCATACCAACGTTTAAGTGTCAGCATCGAATTCATTGAAAGGGAAGCAGGCGGATGACATGGGACAATGGAGAACCATAAGAAACCTGGTGGGTATCCCGACTAAGCCCACCAATTTGATGAGGGTCACCCAACACCCGAATTCCACGAACTACGGTGAAACTAAGCTTGTTCGATTTGTGCTAAACTCCATCAATGAAATGGAAGCAGTGTTGCTATCCACAGCTCGGCTCCAGAAGGTATCCAGTTTGTTCCGCATCCTTCCACTGGAAGGACGGGCGGGCGAAGCAGTCTAAGAGATTTATGCCTAAACACCGCAGCCATAAGCATTTTCATCCACGGTGGCCAACAGGCTCATGAGCACAATGCCTACGAACCAGACCCACGACCAGGAGCAGTGGCGCTATATTCGTGAGACACAGTCCTTGGACGACGTTGTGGCCACTTCTCTTTCAAGGCTGCCAAGATCAGTAAGCAATTAAGGATGCGGCCCAAGGACAATTAACGTTGTATTACGAAGTAGGCAGATGGCACTAAGACCACTGGAGTGATGGCAGTCATTTCGGAACAGACTGCCAATCGAGCTCCGGTTCAAAGAGGCGAGTGGCGCTGTCGTCCGACATAAAGCACCACCACAGCAGAAAAGAAATTGAGTATCGCATCCGAAACCCACACTGGTAGCAGGTCTAAAAGAAGCGATAATCCTCCTATGCAGTCCTGTATCCATACTGTATGCAATCTTAGTTGCCAGCGGAGTTATTTGCGATACCAGCGAACCCAACTTCAAGCGACTCGTTGACAATACTATCAGAAGACGGCTAGCGACCGACCACACAACGGCCGGCACATCTCATCCTAGCGACAAGTCTTTTAGATCGCTGCTGAGAACCTAAACTTTCCTGCATGTGTACAAATGCCCAAGGCCTCCTCAGTAAAAGCATCGAGCTTCGGTTGCATCAGGAAGCCAAGGCATGGGATTTCATCAACATAATCAAGGCTTGCTTGCACCCAGAGGTTACGAATGCCGAGATCCCGATTCAGGGAATGGCACTCTTCCGAAGCGACCGTCCCAGAATGGGAGTTTGTCTATTCCTATAATATCGTAACGACACAATGCGAACCATTGGATGATCCGGAGGCGCGGAGCACCGATTCCCTATGGTGTCATTTGCGTGCCAGATAGGACGACAACTGCTTCGTGGTAGTCTTTAACCGTCCCCATAGTCCACTTCAGAGATATATTCCCGCATAAGATGGGCAATGACGAAAAGCTTAATTCCAACATAGGGTCACCGGCTTATCACCGGTGATGTTAATCCGCACGACCTGAAAGCTTTGGCAACCTCCAGCGCAAAATTCAAGGCCGTACTGCGAGATCTTATCATAAGTATTCCATTGTAAAATCACATCGCCTCACCTACCTGGCACAAAGCTGATAGCAAACCATCGGTACTAGACACCGTACCTACAAATGATGAACTCAAGATTGACAAAACATTAATAGAGACCCACCTAGGGCAAAGTGATCATGTCATCATACTTTATAACTATGCGTTACGCTAGATATCCGGAAGAGCACACTAACTAACACATATCATTACACGGTACAACATACTGACCGATCTGTTTGCTGTGATCGATTGTGAATTCTTGAAACATGGCCGATCTAAAAGCGCTTGGATTCAGTTTGATGAACACTTCGTATCTGCTTCAGCAACGCGGCGGGTTCGTTCTCTTAATGTATCGTCGCCCAACAGAAGTAGTATTCGCAAACGCATTTCAGTATTGAACGCAGCATGACCCATTTAGAGAGCTGGCCCCGGTCCCGAAACCTGAAGCGAATACGTGACCCAGCGCACGAGTAGTAATACACTTGTCCGTGAGAACAAGGCGGCTCGCTAACAACATGCATCTTGTAAATTTGCCAACAACAAAAAGCTCCTATGTAAGAATGTTAACACCATTCGGAAAGTGAAGCACGGTATCCCCCATATTAACACAGCAGCCAGAGTGGCACACAGTGCTGAAGAAGCAGCCAAAGCCATACGGATGCAGTATGCCCAGACCTTGCAACAAGGCATCCGCCAATGTAACACACCCACGTCCATAGCCACAATTTCAGCACTTACTAGCATCGCATTTACTGCCACATCTGTGCTGAAGAAACTGCTCTCACTGTGCACCCACAGTCCTCCTGGAATCGATGGTATTGACCCGAGGGCGCTGAACTTAGAAGCAACAACGCTTACCGAGTCATTAACGCATTTCCTCCAAACAAGCTTGGATGAACAAACTGTGCCTACCACGTGGCAGCTTGGCATAATCACTCCGATTTTCAAAAGCCGTAATCGCTCGTAACCTGCCATCTCCCAGTGGTCCCCCTCCCTGTTATCTCAAAAGTGATGGGGGCAATCATCGCTGAGGCTTTAGTAGACCATCTAGAAGGTCACAACATCATAACACCCAAGCAGCCTGTTTTCCGCCAACACTGTGCATGCACTGCCAAACTACTGATTGCACGCAACAGTTGGACGGAAGCGGCCGATGAAGGTAGAGGGACAGATGTCATTTACCTCGACCAGTCCAAAGTCTTCGACCGACTGGACCGTCGCACTCTGCTTCACAGGCTCGAAATCTATGGACTTGGGGATCCTATCCTTGGATGGATCAGGAATTTCCTGCAGAATCGACGACTGCAGATCGGAGTTCGAAGTGGTTGTTCGATTCGAATCATGTCAAATGTGGAGTTTCACAAGGATCAGTTCTGGGGCCGCGTCTGTTGCTAGTGTTGATTAGTGCGCTTACATGTTTGATTGCCTCGGAACTTGATTTTAGCTGATGATGTTAAGACGTGGCGGGGGATCGCCGACCAGATTAATCCGTCTAATTTTAAGGTGATTCACATTCGTCAACAGCCAAACATCCTACACAAGCTTGGAAACCATCTTGCAAGCAGTCTTCTAGGAGCACAACCTTGGGGTGTTAATCCAGGCTGCTTTGGGCTGTTCAGAACAATGAGAAGTAGTCAAAGACCAGGAATCAACACGTTGGTACGCTGCGGAGGACATTCTGGCGGTTTGATCCATCTGTTTGTCGGCAGCTGCTTAACACATACGTGCGACCTCTTATAAAATACGCAATCCAGGCCTGCAGCCCTGGCAAAAGAAAGATCCCGCAGCACTAGCAAACCGTAGTAAAGAGCCACCAAGCACGTCAAAGGGTTGTTTAACCTTCCATATCAACTTAGGCTGAGGACTCAGATTCTACAGTAGTCAGTATCGGTGCTAAGGTGACAACCCAATTATGGTTCATCAAATTTTAAGGAATCCTATTGTCTGCTGCCACCAACTCAGTCCCAACACGAATTTGAGGGAACATCAGCTCAAGTTGATCGTGCAATGCAGTCGGCTAAAATGTCGGCGAAACTTTCACCCACTTCGTGTGTGTCAATCATGGAATGCCCTCCCAAATTAATTTGTTTCCGCTCCCATTTTATGTGTTTAAAAAGCGCCTTGACGTTGCCATGACCCAGTAACATTACGAGATGCAGCCTGTGTACATCGGCAGATCATATAAAGCGACTAACGTTGCACAACCAGTACTAACTTACACAACCGGGGCTGGCTCTTTTATGCATGTCTCTGTGTGGATAACGGTGGGTCCACCAAAACAATTTTCATTTCATCATTGTTATCACAATTTATGGTTCTCATGCTGGCCATCCTACGGAACTAGTTAAGCGTTTGCTTTTTAGCGGTAATATACCATTGATCCATTGGAAGGCGTTTCAAAAACCTCGCGAATGGCGTCTCATGCGTTCGCGATCAGTATGGCCAGTAATATGGCATTAATGCCATCTAGGTAAGTGTATACACCCGGTCATTCTTTCAGCAAATTGACAATAATTTTTTGAAATATCTCCGGTGTCGAATGTAATCCGAGTGACAATCTATCGTAGTAGAACAGACCCATGTGCGTATTGATGGTTGTTAGCTCCCTGGCGGATTCACGCAGCTCCACTTGAGTAAGCGTGGCTTAAATTAAGTTTGGAAAACTTTTAGCCACCGGACATAGTTGTGTATCGGTATACAATCTGCCGAACAGGGTAGTATTCTGATGTCACCGCTTGATTAGAGGATAGTTCATGGTCATCACAAATATGGATTGTGCCATCAGGGTTTTGTACTGTAACAATCAGCGGGGTCCTAGATGGGTGGTGTACGGGCGAACGTTTGGTATATGGCCAACTCATTTGACGACTGTAGGTAGTTCCGGCACATGGTTGAGTACGTTTCCGCAAATAAAATCTGAGCCATCAGTGTCAACAAAAGTTAATGGAAGTGACAAAGTGTCGGCTTCACAAATGACATCTACATTACACATCCCCAGTAAATCAAGTGATTTACCAGTGTAAGAACGTACAGAAGACTGGGTCAGAAACAGGAGCAGGATGGGCAGTGTACGATTTTGGATTAACATAACTGAGGCCCCGGTATCAACTTCAAAGTGAACCGACTGGCCTTCAATCTCCAAAGCTACAACGTACGGAAGTATACCGCACACACGCGATGTGACAGCATGTGAAATTAAGTAAGACATGGGTTCATTGGAATTCTGCACTGTTCGGGCAGCATTTGGTGGAGGATAAGCTACAAGATGTGGAAGCACTGTTGAGCGGTAAACAACAGCAAGATTGCTGAGCTTGTGGCAAGCGAATTGCTTGCGTCTACAAGAAGTCGCTCTTTCGTGTCTTTAGCCACATCGAAAACACACTGAGTAGTGCTCAGTGTTCTGTGATAATCGAAGCTTTACCGCGTGGATTACGTCAGAAGAGTGATCGTTTTGGGATTGAATTAATTGTCGAACCACATTTGCTCTCGACCTTACTCACGCAAATGCAACTTCACAAGTAAGCTTGCTTTCATCTGCGGAGAGTAGGCGTTCTCTGGCCTTGTTGTCGCGAATGCCAAATAGCAGACATTGGAAGGCCATGAATACTACCACTTTCGTGGACGGAATCTCAGCATAACAGCAATAATTTAGGGAGTGCTGTACACGGGTTATAAATTCGTTAACACATTCTTCTCTTCCCTGCGTACAAGTGGAAAAACGGAGCGAATACCCTTGAATGACGTTACGGCATCGGGCTGTGCTAACGGGCTTCACGCCAGACGCGCGGTGGGCTCACAAACTACGAAATCCAGGGGCGACATGAGTCGCTGGCGAACTCATGTGATAGAAATCGTACAGTGTTGCGCGTATAGCCGGTCAAATATGGAACAGAGGTGCGATGTGACTGGCTGGCAAACTCAGCTGAGTGATCGAGGGCCGTGCCTTGACGAGAAGAAACGGTTAAATATGAGAAAACAGGCCAGGGGAACGCGTTCACATTGGTTGAGGCCAGGACGCCGGAGATCAGATGATCGTAATTGCCATAGGTAGAATGTACGGTTGACTACTAAATATAATCGTCTATTCCTATAGAATATACCCGCTTACCAAGCGCTAACTTTCGGTTTCCGCGGTTGGAATGGACACCAGGCAGAGCGGACCGTAGGCAGAAATACCGCAGGCGAACCGCAACAACACTGCTGCAAATGGGGAAAATTAAGTGCAGTAAACAGATTTTGTCGTAGGCCACAAAGCCCATTCAGCGCTTTCAGACAGTCTGACTGCGAAATGTTTTCGTACAACCGTAGTGTGTCGAAATGTCTATGAGCTCAAGGGTTGTCTAAAGAATTTAACGGATTGATGCTTAGTAATACTGACGTGAGGATTTGTAACTCTGAAGAGTTCAGTATAGCCGCAGAATGTGCGCTTCCACCCAGTCCAAGCCTCATGGTATAGCTTTGAAGTTGTTTTGTTCCAAACGGATCAGGCGGAATTAGGTGACTCACAACGAATAAATGCAGATATAAAGTCGGTCACCATTGTTAGATCTTACGCGTGCTGAACTAACGCAGGATTTGCGAACGCATCGTTTGCTCGTAGGTGAAACGACGCAGAAGTAACAGAATACACCAAGCTGTATTGTGACAAGAGCCATAGCGCATCGATCATGTACTTGAAAACAACTCGCTAATGAGTGAGTGAGCGATAGACAGACCTTCACGCATACAGTCAATGCTGGGCGTGGGAACATCTGACTGGCGATGGTGATTTGTACGCCACAGGACGCATTGCACATTCGCATGGCTCCAGTGGTTGGCTGATGTTCGCGTGCCATATGGTGAGTTCATCGCTTTCGTTTAATTGAGTCAAAGTGGGAACACCAGCTGGCAAAAGGTGTCATTGTTCGTGGAACTATATGAACAGTATGTATGCAGGCGTTTTGCGGGTTGGTCCCGCTGTATTTTTAAACGAAATGCTTCTACTGCTTAAGCCGTTTGCCGTTGAAAAGAGAAAGTTGTGAGATAGACCACTGTTTCAATGGTTCCAGTGGTGTGTGCTCTTGAATTTCTCACGACACTAGGCTTTTAGGTTCCAGTACAAATGTAACCACTCTGTACCGAGTAAAGATCACAGCGATGTGACTACTATTGAGCAGGTACCGAGGCACATATTACATCATGTAGGTTCGATCGAGTTATACCTTAATGACTGCCAATTGTGTCCGTTCAACAAAATGGATATATAGGGTCTGTAAGTAATCGATGTGCCCGTTAAGGCGATCTAGAGTAAGAAGTCCAGGAGACCACTAACCGTTGTTCAGAATGGTGGTGTACCCTATATTCATGGCACAATTACGCTTAAAGGATGACCTACCAGGTAAATGGATTGGGAAGAGCTAATGATCTGCATGCTTCTAGGACATAAACTTCCTCACAGTTCTACAAAAGTGATGTGAGTGTTTACGGTAAGTAAGAAAATGCGGAAACAAATTCAGCCCCAAGCATGCAACTCAGCCTCATCGCCCCTGTGGATCTACACCGGATGACATGCGGATTACAGCATTCTCGAATGACTGAGCTGGTTGTATGTAATCCTAACAAAGTTACGATTCTATTGTGTACTTAGGCGATCGGTGAGAAATCTTAGGAACGTGTGAAAACCATTGGTTTGAATAGCGAACGAAGATTACACTAGTGACGCCAACAATTAATTCAGCGCACACCACGCAGTTGTCTGTCCCTGGCGTTCAACCGGTGTCACGTTAGCCACTACACGAGACTGTTGGATTCCTTGTCAATAAACCTTATCCATGTGTCACTGAGCCTCCTAGTCAATTCTCGGTAACAGATATCAGCCAAAGAATGTATACGGCGCTTCCCTTAGTGTGGACAGTCGATCCTCTAAGAGTGGTGAAGTATAGGGTGTCATGCGCAGTCACAATGACTGGGATCGCCGGAAACTGAGGAAGCCATCCAGATCCAAGTGTTAATTTATCCCCTACCCAGCGGTCAACGATTACCCTGTGTGTTTTTACTAGTGCCTAGAATCCATATCGACCGCTTTAATCAAACTGCTCTACTGACCAGGCATCAGATGCGTAAGCTATCAAGCCCCTCGATAGGGTTGGACTCGCCGGTTCTAAATGTAAAAGTTGTGAAGTAATAAGTAAGGGCGGTGATTGTTTTCATTAGAAGGACATCTTCCCTTCTTCTATGACAGCGAAAGAAACAAAGATGACGGTGGGAAAAATTGGGTCAGGTAGAAGCAAAGGTCGAGGTAGTCAGGGGTTGTGTCAGCAACAGAACAGTACCAGTAAAACGAGAAAAGACGAGGAAACACAGTGCGGAGGAGTGCGGTCACTTCAAGTGATAGACATGTCATGCAACAAAGAAAGAGCGAAAACAAAAACCGCCCATGACTCGAACGTAAAAGGATGCTAGAAAGCTACACGAGATCTCAAAAAGTAAGCTCGAAAAATAACATAATGTTAAAAGACAAAAACCAAACAACTAATTGTGAAAATCTAGTCCTGAATGTTATGCATGAGTGCTGGAAGACCGGCCGCGGGTACGATGATAGGCTAGCTAGTACGGTGTGAGAAATGCAACATATTGTGTCAGTGGACGAGAAGAAAACGGTCGACAGCGCAAAAATGCAGTCCAGCACCGACGAACACAAAGCAATGCCATATCGCATGTGCCATTGGAATTCGACCGTCCATTTTGAAGAAAACGATACCTAAGACATAGGTCAACCCGCCAAGGCACAGCAAATGAATACCGGACCATTCGTGCTAAACAAACAAGGGAGTAGAACGAAAGTGGAGCATAAATTGCACGTACCTTGGAGAAGACCAATGTTATAATTTAAAAAAACAACGTCAGTCGCTAGCCGATAAGCATAAACAGGCTTGCGTTGTACGGTGATAGAATGGTTGTGATGAGCAATGTGCTCCAGCTAAATGAAATGCAAACGATAGGTTGTGTAAACACGTAGGTAGCATAAAATCGCATTGTAACTGTATATGACAAAGCAGCACGGGCGTCTAGTTCTTGAAAATCAATGCCCGTCGAACTGATAGAGATGAGAATGATTGGACATCTGTGAAGAGCCAGAGAGAGAGAAGCGGACACACGATAAATAGGTGAACTGAAATCAGAGCGGTAGCTGATGTCAGAGTAGTAGATCATTTGGCCGCGGAATAAATGCAACTAAAGTATCCGGTTGCAGATATTATATGTAGTGTACGGAATAAAACTGGGCTGAATTTCGGTGTGTAATTTATTAAGATAAGGTGGATTCACTCGGTAATGCCGTCAGATGCAGGTGATACACCAACTGTAAGTGCAGTGACTAAACAAAGGAAGGAGAGCTCCGCCTCGTTTAGGGGTGAGAAGCGAGACATACGTACGCCGAACATCAGGTAAACACGAATGCGGTTTTGATAAGTGTAAACGGGAACGGCGTAGAAATATACATGATATAGTTATAAACATTTTGATTGCCAGAATATTGGCTAATGGAAGCAACCTAATGCAGAAGAACCCATGGGATATTTAGAAAGGTGTAACATTAAAATGCAGGAGCAGCTGGATTCCGCCATAACTGTTTATGTACCGCAAGCATTTTTAGGTCGTGCCAAATGGACGGAATCTGTTGATGCTGGGGAAGGAGTCAACGCCGCCTACCTTGGTTTCTCAAAGGTATTTGACCAACTGTATCACCGCAACCTTGTTTAAAAAATTCATAACTACGGAGTCGGCGACCCTTTCTTGGGCTGGATACATTCATTCATACTTCACGGACGCTTGAATGTGCAGGTTCGTAGCGTCCTGTCCGACCCGACAGATTCGCTGTGGCGTCATTCAAGGCTCGGTATTAGGATCACGGTTATTTTTAGTGCGCATAAACAACCTCGCGAGAGCGTAATGCCAAAGTTTGTGGACTAGTGCAAGTTTTGGCGGGCAATCAAACGTGTGAACGACCACATAGCATAGCAAGACGATCTCAACAGAACTTGCGAGTGGTCGGCACAAAACATGCGCATAGACAAACAGAGCATCTACGAACATCGACTAGAACACGTTTTGCAACGCGCTTCCCATGATAGTGATCTTGGGCTGCTCGTGCAATACGATCTCGGAACTTAGGACAAGTTGATAAAGTAATATTACAAGGCAGCCAACACTAGGGTCTGCTGCAGAGGGCGTTTAACCAGTATGATCTTACGTTTTTCCACAAACAAAAGGCTTACGTAAGGTCACAAGTAGAATACGTCATCCAGGTGTGGCACCGTTGGCAAAAACATGACCTTACTGTTCTTGCGAATCCACAACGAAGGAAGACAAAATATGTTAAAAGATTGCTCCAAATTCCTTATAAGTTTAGACCAAAGACCCTAAGAGTTTTCAGTGAATGATATCGTCTTCTGAAAATATGACCTTGTATTGGCGTATCAGGTCCTCAAAGATCCTAACCACTCATGTTGACCCTTATCGAAACTCAGCCACAACACATCAGTGAGAAGTCACCATTTGGATTTGTCGACACAATGTGGCCGTTTGGAATGCCATCGGAACGTTTTCTCCATCCAGGGAACTCAACTGTAGAACTTACTTCCAGATTCGACCATTTCCGCTCCTACGTTGATGAAATTCAAAACTCGAGTTGACGATGGAGCACACCAGTTGCATTACATGAGTTAACACGAGAGAAACTAATCAGACTCTGGTGTTCACGCAAAATCTGCGATTAGTCCACTGCTATGCACTTTATTGATATGTCCATTTCTGGTCTCACTGTTTACCTACGGAAACCGTAAAGCGTATTGTTTTTATTATCCGTGATAAATCCATTACTCCATTGTTACTTATCAAGTTGCTACAGCCACTTAACTGGTTTAGCAGGTATCGGTTGGTACATCAGCATTGTGAACCGATGATTCTCTGTCCAACACATGCGGGTTGGAATACTGCAGGGGCACCCAAAGTTAGCAGGAAGTAGAGGTCTCAAACCAGATATCTGAAGTATCGCACGTATCCTCACTAGTATAGAACTGTGCGCCAGTACAGAACTTCCCTGACAGCGCTGGGCGATTTACCTAATCAAGAAAAACAACGTTTTTAGCAGCGCTAGTTACTTAAACAAGTGAAGGATGAGAAGGCGGTTTGATTAATTAGGGTGAAAAATAAATTCAAAGGAGAAGAAGATAGTGCAGTGACATGAGAGTGCAGTAGACAACTCGATAATTGGATCCGTATGTCTCAAGGAGGGGCTTTTTATCCGAGCGAAAACCCTCTTGCATCTTGGTTTACTTAAGCCATAGAGGAATCAGTCTGATCTCCATCGCCTCCAAATTGCTTGCCTCTGTCATCCTTCACAGACTGACTGGCACTCGTGAAAGCCAGATTCGCGAAGAGCAAGCTGGATTTCGTCGAGGTCGTAGCTGCATTGACCACATCTTCACTTTGCGTCAGTTGTTGGAGCACCGTCACATATATTGGCGGCCAACCGTTGTCGTGTTCCTCGATATCAAAGGTGCATTCGATTCGGTGGATAGACTTGCACTTTGGGACTGTCTACTCAGGAAAGGTGTACCTGAGAAATATGTGAATATTATCCGAGCATTATATGCGCGTAGCTCGGGCAGAGTGAGGGCTTACGGCAAGTTGTCGTCGCACTTTAATATCTCCAGCGGCGTGAGACAAGGATGCCCGCTGTCACCTTTCCTCTTCAACTTCGCTGTTGACGAAGTCATGGAAATCGCGTTTACAGGACACGACTTAGAAGGTGTGGAGCTACTCCCAGGAGAACGACTTCTTGATTTAGAGTATGCTGATGATATTGCCCTAATCTGTGACAGCTCACAAACGTGCCAAGCGGCACTGGACAGCTTACCACTAGCTGTCCGTCACTTCGGGCTTTGCTTCGCACCCTCGAAGTGCAAAGCGTTTCTCCAAGATTGGTTTGGACCGCCTCCTACGCTCAGTCTTGGTGGGGATCAGCTAGAAGTCGTTCAAAAATTCAACTACCTGGGAAGTTGTATCAGCGTCCGTGGGATTGAAGATGAAATCACGAATCGTATAGCAAAAGCTTGGGGCGCTTTTGCTAACCTTCGCCACTTATGGCGCCGGCGCGACATCACTCTCACCCTGAAGGGTAGAGTGTACAATGCAGCAGTACGTTCGACCCTATTGTACGGTTGTGAAACCTGGCCGCTTAAAGCAGCGGACCTGAAGAGGTTAGTTACGTTCGACCACCGCTGCCTTCGTAATTTAGCTCACATTTGGTGGGAACACCGCGTGAGCAACGAGCGTGTTCGACGCCTTGTTTATGGCACAGGAAAAGAAAATGAACCGCTCAGCACCGTTATTTCACGCATCAGGCTCCGATGGCTCGGCCACGTGTTACGCGTGCCAGCCAACCGACTCCCGCGACGTGCGTTGTTTGCGCGCCGGGGGTGTGGATGGAAGAAGAGGAGGGGTGGCCAAGCGATGACTTGGTCCAGAGGAATGAAGTCCCTCACTTCTGAGCTGGCCTCGGTTGGAGCGTCTCGGCTCCCTGGTTGGGGTCCGAAAGACGATGAACACGTTTGGTTGGACACACTTGCTGATATGGCAAGGAGCCGACCTCAGTGGCGTTCGTGCTGTGAGTTTCTTTGTCCCACCCCATCCCTCTTAGCCTCCCCCTCCAACCGCGATCTCATTATTTAGCTTTATATAATTTTCATAATATTTTTTTTTCTTTTGGGTGCACAGCAGCCGGCTGGTAGCTTACCGGAACGATGCCCATCCGTTACCGGTAGCTCAGCCAGCTTGCACCAGTTGCTTTTTTTCTCCTTTTTTCTATGTATTGCGGCACAGTAGCTGAAGTCTTCCCCACCTCTAGCTAACGTGTATGATGAAGATGATGATGGTTTACTTAAGCACTACGAGCCACTATCGCATCCCTTTTTCCATAAGAGGCTAGCAGCGAGAAACCAATTTTCGTACGAATACCTATGGGTATTGCGGATATCGGACGATGATGCCTTCACGATTATCACCTACTTGGTGTTGGAGTGCACACAGTCACGATTCAACAATTTTATTTGTAAAACGTGAGCCATTTTCCATGTCAGAGTGATTCAGCTGAAGAATCTGTGAGAAGGATGGTCGCAGAGTGACTTATTGCATCATCCATTCAGATCATGAAGAGTCCGTGTGGTGGTTTGACTCCGTAACGCAATTTCTCACGGAGGGTAAAATGCCACTCGGACCACGGATAGGAATTAACATATATCATATAGGGTGCTACTGGCATCGTTCAGTTAACTACGGAACACGATTGATGACCCACTGTCAATGACGGATGAAATTCTCCACGAACATGCTTTACCTGTCTGTTACATGTCTGCATCCATGTTGTAAATTGGCCCCAATGCGATTGGGGGGGTGGTGCTCTGACGGGTGACCAGTGACACCATATCATCTTTTACGGCTTCTGTAGGAAGGTTTGTCATTAACTGGAAATCGTAGGACTTATGCACCCAAGAAGGGGCCAAGATTGAGCTAAACTAACGCACCAATCGCACAAGACCTGTGCGAAGTTGGAGAAATTAGTCCGGGATGTATGCCAGATGGGACTGCGATTGGGTTGGAGTCCGCAAGCACATATCTGGCACAAGTTACTTACAAGTAGACACTCATGGCCAAGTCAGAACGCGGATACTGTAGCTTGAACGTGTACCGAGAGAAAAGAAGCATCTTATGTTGATACCCGGTACGTGCGCGCGTGGTGAATATTAGGTCTAAGATATAATCCTTTAAACTTAGAAAAAGTTAAATTAATGACATAAGCACACTAGAAGAATTCACCGGTCAGTCCCTGGATAAAACAGTTTTGGTTAATAGGAAGCTGGATAGATAGGGAATGATCGACGAACCACATACCCGTGTGCAGGCATGTATTCTTCTATACTTTCACCTGGTTTACAGTGCACTGTGATGAGGGTGGCTAAAGTCGGTGAGTAGTTTAAAGACAAGGTTTGTGCAGGAATTAACGGGCGTAGACACAATTGTTTGAGCCAAAATCAGCTTTGAAATGCCACCGAAGTGAGACAACTACTTCAACGACCTAGTAAGAAGTTCCAGAAGTTTTACAATAAAAGAGGAAAAACCGCAGGAGAACAGTAAGTCCAGTGTTGCAGAGCGCATTCCAGCTTACCCCTGTGAAGCTCGAACCCGCAACTCTAGTGTTACCAGCCTGCGGTTGACACCACGGAGCTACCTGGGGTGACGTTAACGAACGTCCTGACTAAGTTACTAAATGTGATATAGCACCGCTCACTATCCACTGACTTGAATGTTACTGCCGTGCGGAGAACAGGCAAATACCCACACAAAACGACGAAATTACTTAAAGTGAACTACAAACTGACTTATGGCATTAGAAACAGTTTGGCCTACGTACTGATTACAGTAGTAGGGAAAGTTGAATGGTATAGGTAGAAATTTGTCACATCTAAACTCAGTCAGACAGCCATCACACGCCCAGAAAAGCACTGTATGGCTGTTTTATCCTTTCGGGAATCGTCGGCGACACTGTGTGACATCTAGGAATAGTCACGACGAATTTTACCGTCACCCCCCCCGTAGCTCAGTGGCCTCAACCCAGGACTGACAACAGTCGAGTTGCAGGTTCGAGCTCCATAGGTGTCAGACGGAATGGCGGGGCCTTCAAATCGGCCACTGGCCTTTCCGTGAACATCATTTTCACGTTATTTACTGTATACCTGTTAGTTGTAGGGGGATTTATAAGGTTTTGTGTAAGTTCGTCGCAGTTAGACACAGGCAGACAGCCACCACACATCCAGGAAAGCGCTAGACGGCCGTTTCGTCCTATTGGGACTCGTCAGTAGTGCGCACCCGCCGAATCCTGCCGGATTCGAACCCACGACCTTACACTTGTGAGCCAGCGACTTATGTCACTGAGCCATGGGCGACGGCTGCGGACCGCCATGACTGATATCTAACTGCAATATAGCGCGGCTCATCCTCCACTGCCTTGCAAGTTATGAGTGTGCAGAGGACAGGGCTGGCCCCCAGAGCAACGACTTCCTTTGTAAGCCGCCACGAACTGAGGTGGCATATAAGTTGCTAGCGCTTTCCTGGATGTGTGGTGGCTGTCTGCCTGTGCCTAACTGCGACGAACGTACACAAAACCTAATAAATCCCCCTACAACTTACAAATATTCAGCAGGCGCCTTAGCAGCTAACATACCACCTCGATTGGTGGCGGCTTGCAAAGGAAGTCGTTGCTCTGGGGGCCAGCTCTGTGCTCTGCACACTCATAACTTGCAAGACAGTGGAGGATGAGCCGCGCTATATCGCAGTTAGATATCAGTCATGGCGGTCCGCAGCCGTCGCTCATGGCTCAGTGACATAAGTCGCTGACTCGCAAGAGTAAGGTCGTGGGTTCGAATCCGGCAGGATTCGGCGGGTGCGCGCTACTGACGAGTCCCGATAGGACGAAACGGCCATCTAGCGTATTTCTGAATGTGTGGTGACTGTCTGCCTGCGTCTAAGTGCGGCGAACTTACTGTATATCTCTTAGTTTTGCAAAATGAAGCTGATAGATATGTTGTCTAATCAACTTCCAAGGTCACTGAAACCCCTTACTCAGTCCAACTGGATATAAAAGCGAAATATCGCGCATGAGCTCCGATCTAGTGTCTGTGGACAAAACATTATGCGGTAATGGAAGCGAATTCTGAAGAACAATTTTATGTAAGGTTTTCCGTCTTGAATGTATACAAAGCTCAAAGATTTAGTTTAGCCTTTTGGGATCGTTGCTCGATCGATCTATGACAGTGCATCCTTCTCATTTTTCTACCCATTTATAAACTGGGCATTAGTAAGGGCAAACAGTTGGTAAATTTACAGTTGATAATGAGAAGTGCTGAAAACAAATAAATAAAATTAAGTAATTAATTTGTATATTTCCCGACAGACAGTACACGGCCCCATAAGTGGGACCGATCAGTTGGATAACATAAAGCTGGATACATAAGTTGCATACATAAAGCTCATACTGACTAGACTTGACACTACTGACGATTCCTGAAAGGAGGAAACAGCCACACCGTGCTTTTCCGAACGTGTGATGGATATCTGGCTAAGCCAAGATGTGAGGTATCGCTAATTACACCATTCAAACTCCCTACTACTCCTTTGTAAAATCACAGTACTCGCAATTAATGGCGATTCGGCTAGAGTAAAATGCGGACCACAGGTCTGATTAGCCTCACGACAAATGCAATGCGCAGCTAGTTTGGTCCGCCACGCGCAATACACAGAAGAGTAGCTGGCTGAGAACCAACAAATTATTTCACCGCGGGGATGGGGGCCAGTTGACTTACACTAGCACTAAAGATAAGGTATTCGATCGGTGTGCATAAATGTATAAGGCAATAACTTCCAATAGATTGAGAAGAAGAAAATAACTTACCATGTTCAAAATCGTACAGGCTGGAAACAAACTGAGGGCAAGGTAGACCGCCAGGTTAAGCCATGTGCATCTGTCAAAAAGAATACCAAAAGCGTCAAATGATTACTGTCCGTCAATAAAATTTATGCCCTAATAAATTTCTAACAAGGACGTGCCAGATGTGTTGCAAATGTCCACTCTACACCAAATGTTGGACAACCATCCTGGGGCCACAAGCGAACTCAGCATAATTGTCGGGACGAAAACTGTGATCTCCAAATGACTAGGTGACACGGTCTTACGCTGAAAGTTTGGACGGTCTATGCAAATGATCAACTGATCGGGAGAACGTTGACTGACCGTGTGCAATACGTGTGCAAATATGCAATGATTTGAAATGTACTCAGGTGAGATGCCTGCGTGAAACTGCGTTTTACCCTTTCACGTATTTTGAGGCTATGTTCGATTAGGAATATTGTGAACGGCGTATACGGTGACGGAGCTCGCAGACTGAGTAGGGCGGACACAATAAATTGGGTGATTTGCACAAGTTGAAGACAATGATGGTATCGATTAAACTTAACCTGACAGTTATGCAGATGAAAAACAGCGCTGTGTGGACAATATTCAAACACCTCCCAGTGAGCAGCTAAGTAACTTGGAATGTTACCGCCAGTGTCACCACAAGGTGCACAGGCGATACGGAGTCTGGCAGAACTTCCGAATGATCATTCAGACGGTTTTAAGACACATTCAATACGGGGCACGAACCAGGTAACGTCATATGGTAGAGCAACAATGATTTTATACGGGTTAAGAAGCATTTCTTACAACCCCATTGGGTGGTCTGCTGGATTAGCAAAAAACGTTAATGAAAAAGCAGTTAGTAGTTTTACTGTTAAAATAATGGATTTATCGTTTTTGATTCAGTGGGCCTGCACCCCGAACGTTTTCATAGCTTCAATAGGCGAAAAAGAGTAAATCCAAAGTATTTTCCGGGAGTGGGATGGAGAGTAGCGTCAAGTAAAAAAATGAAAGTGGCGGAGTGCGTCATCCAACCGAGTTTTAGAACGGGCTATTGTGGGTGCTGAAACAACAGATTCGTGGAGAGCGTTCCATGGTTGACATACACGAATAGAAAAGAAATTTCTATGGCAGGCCTGGCGGCTGTACTTTTCAGCTAATTTCAAGGAGTGGCCTCTAAGCTTGGTGTTACTGCTGAGTTGCAGTAAAGAGCGGCACACATGGTTTGGATTGTGTACAACCAAATACGTCATAATCAAGTCGCCTCGTAGTCGACGATACCGCCCGCTGAATACTCCCAAACGTTTCAGCCTCTGCTCGTACGGAAGGTGGCGCATTCCAATGACGTATTTAGAAGCCCGATGTTGTGGTTGATCCAATGCAGTAAGGTCGTGCTTCAGTCATAGCTGCTAAGCTTGGATTGCGTATCCGACATGGTGAGGAACATACGCATTCAGCATCTGTATGAAAATAGTGGTCTAGTTGTCCTAACGTCTGTCGTAGCAAGCCGACGTACTAGTTACCAATTTACGAGGCCTTTGTGGATTGTGTGGAACAACCCAAGTTATCCTGAACAAAGAAGCCAAGGTCGCGTTCAAATTGCGTTCCTAGCTTGTGGGAATAGGTAATCTGATGTCGTATGGTGAGTACCTTGCAGCTGTCCACAGTGAACTGGAACACATTTCCAATTGACAAAGCATGTATCGTATCTAGATCACATTGAAGTAAATTCTGATCGTCATCCGCCTGAATCCGGCGCCATATCTTGATATCGGCAGTAAACAGCAGGAAATTTGAAGCGACATTTCGTGCCAGGTCATTGATGAATACCAACAACAACCGTGGACCTAGAACTGAGCCCTGGGGCACATCAAACTCGACTTGTATGGGTTCAGATGGGGAACTCCGGACTCTCACCACTGATTGTTGTTACAGGAGAAAGTTGGCGGTCCAGCTCAAGAGAGCGTCACCAATCCCGTAAAACGGTAGCTTGGAAAGCAGAACCCGATAATCTACACGATCGAACAACTTTGACAAATTCAAGTAGATCACATCAACGACCTCTCCAGTGTCAGCTGACTCGGTCCAACTACTCCGCGCGATTAATAAATTTGTCGTGCATGAACGCCGTCGACGAAAGCGGTGTTGCTCGGGAGCAATAATGCTACAATTTGATAGATAACACAGCAACGCATCGTCAACAATAGATTCCATGACTTTGGATAGTACAGGGAGAAGGGACACTGGGCGGTAGTTTGAGGGCACAGTTCTGCTTCCGCCTTTGTGAATCGGAATTATTATTCCCAGTTTTCACATCGCAAGAACCTGGTTCTGGTCTAAGCAGGGCTGGAAGAACTGTGCCAAAGGTTTCGCATGTTTTGCTGCTGTTCTCAGTGCCTCTGGGAGAATGGTGTCGACACCCGGGGGCTGTAGTTGCGCAGACGTCAGCTTCCGCAGTAAAAGAGATGTGGGGGAGTCCTGGAGGCGGGAAAACAAAAGTTGTAAGATGGTATGATTGTAAGACCCTCTGAAATGTGGGTGCATATTGCGTCTGCAACGCGTTTGCTACTTCGGTAGCTCTTCTAGTCGGACCATCAGTCGTCTGGAGAGGAGGAATTCCCTGCCTCAGCTTACGACGTCCATTGACATAGTTGTACAGCAGTTTGTGGTTAGCGCCGAAAGTTTTCTCCATATTCAACTGATATGGGACTTTGTCATCTCTGAGCATTTGAGTGTAGTGGTTACGATGGGCTACGTAGTTGTCCCAATTATCTGGCGTTGGTGATGATCTGTACACTCGCCAGGCTGCGTTGCGTATAGTTGTCCATCTTTTAGTTCTGCTCCTCACGAAAGAAACGGTTTTAGGCCTATTGAAAACCTTTGTCTCTGAGGCATCCGTAACCAGTTGTTTGAATTTGCCGACGAACTCAAGCCAAGCGACTTTCGGTTGGCTTTCAGTGAGGAACGACCAGGTTGTGGCACTGACGAGCTGGGCTAAGTGGTCGTGGCGCGTAATGGTGCGCACCAACTCAGGGTTCTGGTTGTGATATTCCGCATAGCAGATAAAGTCGAGACTGATGAGTGCATGATCACTGTGACGCAAAGGGCCTCCTACGATCAATACATCAGTCATAGGTTCCTCGTTGGTGAAAACGAGATCCAACAAAGAAGGTCTATTACCTGTTCTGAAACGAGTGGGCGTAATGATGTGATTGTAAAGTGGAACACTGGTTATAAGCACTTGCAGATCTGCTTTGAATGTCTCTCCGATTGTAGCAGGAGTTACTAAACAGTGTGCAGTGAAATCACCCATGATAAGGATGTGAGTGTGCTTTCGCTTTAGTCTGTATCTTAAAGCTATCGCAAGTTGGGAGTCCACTTCCGATGTTGAATTTGGGGGCGGTATACCAAAGCTATAAGGTTGGGGTATTTGCCATGTAATTGCAGGCGGCACCAAAGAGAATCGGCGAACTGTAAGGCTGAATCGTCCACAGTCTCGCACTGTAGGTCGCTTCGGTAATACAGAATTACCCCTCTACCTTTCGTAAGCCTGTCGTTTCGTATGAGTGACATGCCCAGCAGCAAAACTTCAGTATCTGTCATCCCAGTGTGCAATCATGTCTCCGTAACACCGATAATCTCGCATGGCTTCGAAATTTGGCGGTCCTTCAGTTCGGCCAGCTTACTGAAAAGGCCCTGAGAATTTGTATAAAGGCAGGAGTTTCTCGGTCTCTAGGAGCCCACAGGGAGCGAAAGGAGTCAAGTGTGGTAGAATGTCGACCGGCGCGGTTGACCGTTGTTGGTTTTTCTACCTAAATATTCGGGACGCTGGTGCATAAAGGTAAGTAGTGCTCCGAGTTTCTACTGCCCAAATAAACCCGTGACTTAAGGTTGATGCAATGTGCAAGCAACAAACGGAGACTTTCGGGAAAACACTTGTTTTAGGAAGATCAGCAATGTAGCTGACAACAATGTCGCCTGTTCGAGCCACATAAACGGGGAATGTGAATGATATAAATTAGGTTCGAAAACTGACAATACGATATGCTTTGTGTTCGCTCACGATATGCGGTTACTTGGCGACAATGACATCCAGCTACACTAACCTGAAAACGTAAAAGAAATCTTGAGACCCTCTGAGAGGCGTCACAGAAGAACGCAACCGAATGTTCTGTCAGCTATGAGATAACATAGAACTGCCAGAAGCAAATGTAATAAGTAGCCATAGAAGGTGGTAACAGATGCGACGTAGTATATGACGAACTATCAAAGTACCACGAACAATATGCTATATATTTTTTTCAAGACGGCCAATAGTACAACGCATGGGAAAAACATTAAACAAACGAAGAGAGAGGGAGGAATATAAACCAGTGTTCATAGAAATAGAGAGTCACAACAGGTCCGTCATTACGTACGGTTTCTTGCCATATCCGAAGGTGTTTCTAGCCATGTGTGTTTCTGATCCTTCACACCTCGGCCAGGGAGTTGAGAGCGCCTGACTACGGCTAAGTTTGACATTAGCTCCTTCATGCTCGTGGCCCAAATCATATGTTGACCACTTTGCTTTCGCTTCCGGTCGACTTCTGCGCGCGCGAAGAGGGCACGGCGAGGTAAACAAGGAGTAGGCATGCGAAGAAGTCTGCTCAGAGTAATTATGCTGCCCATTATCCGGCAAAGTCTATCTGATCCGAAAATCCTCCGTCGAACATCCTCATTACTAGTGTGATATTGCCGTCGTACACCAGAAATGCTCCGAAGACAGCAGTGATCAAAATCAGACAGTCTCTCAACATCCTTTGCGCGAGCAGTCCAAGTCCCTCAACCATAGAGCAGAAACGCTCACCCGGTGGCATTGTAGACTAAGATCGCTAACTGTTAATCGGTTCGTTTTCCTTTAAAAAGTGTAGTCGTGGGTACACGAAGGGCGTTTGTAACAGCCAGGCCATCTGTGATCGTGTGAGTGATCACAAGCGCTGTTCCGCACAACATCTAAGCGGGAACATTTCAGTAGTATCCGTAATGTTTCAGTATAACATGAGATGGTTGGCATTCATAACGTGTCCGTTAACTAACATCTAGAGAAGAGATCGGATGTCACTAAAACTTGGAACTTGATGTGTGCATCTAAAGAAACAAACAGGGGGACCAACCGGTGTATCAAGGAAGCCGATCAAACCAACTGGAAAATTTGACAGCGACATCTGTAAGGACGCCTTTATGGACCCACGCGTTGCACTGCTGATTAACAAAGACCGAATCATCAAGACCACACCGGGCCATCGATTATCCTACTGGACCGATCATGATATCAGATGCACACATGTGTCATCCAACGTGTTGAGTAATCACTAAGCACTTCCGACCGTAACGGTCCATGAGGAAACGTGCGTAACCCGACCACAGTGATAGCTAGCTGCAAGAACAAATAAATACCTACCGCCGATCTTGGAGAAAAAGCTTCCTAAAAATACCCTTTACAGATCCACAGATAACTGATTGCTTGCACAGTAAATAATGGCTATCATATATTCAACAAGCGCACAATGATCCCAAAAATGCTCCAACTGTTGGTTCTAAGAAAATTTTTTGCGAAACGCTATGGGCTAATCAGATGAAATCCACCATTTAGGGATATAAAAGTGAACAACGCGGTCGAGGACGTGTCAAATGCCATTTGGTGTCAAAGTCAAACAGACGATCACTACCAACGGTTATACAAACGTAACGAGCAGATAAGTGCTATGAGGTAAAATGTCCAACAGCACACTAGATGAGAAGACAAGCTATCTCACGATGGGATCAACGGTAGAGCCGATTTAGGCTAGCCTGCTTGGCAACCAACCTGGATCAATTTTGAATGAGCCGTGTGATTTCAGTGTGAGTGTAACGATCCGCTTAAACCGTTCCTCGTACATCAGCCCGTGTCACTTGTCCATCGTACTTCAGGGTTAATTTGACATCAGATATGGAATAGCGATTTGTAGTCACTTGGTAAAGCACATGCGGGGACGGCACTGACAGGTCAGTACCAGCACATACGGTGACCGAGGTCTAATTCAAGTGAACTGAGATCCTGACCGAGATCGTGTGTCGTAATCCAACCACATGGCGGGTACTCTAAACCGAATTTTGAATGCTTAACTGCTGGGGCAAGTGTTGCTCACTGATCTCAGTAGCCTGATAATCAAGGCGTCAGCCGTTAACAGTTAGGTTCCTTACGGGGACGAAACAAGTCGTGGGGTGTCAGTGTTGGGAGAGAGCAACACCAAAACCTCTTCACAGTGTCAGGCAAAGATGCGATTTGGGTCTCGCCATTATCAACACACATGAGAATCGCCAATTTGAAACTGTATCGTTTGAACAAGTTGCCACATATTCGCCCCCGCCTCTAGGTATCTAATCGATACCGGATAGAATTAGTGTCCATAAAGAACACTCAGGTAGTATACTCATGAGCGGCCAAAAACAGTATTGCACGTGAATGCACCACATCACGGTCAGCAGTTAGTTGACTTAATGTGGCTGTGAGCTTATCACGGTTGTGGCACATTATCACATGCAACGGCATTCAAACGTCTGTCGCCCATGGGCTTACCAAGCAAGTTCATAGAAAAATACGTCTTGATCAAACCCGATGAGCCCGAAACCACTGCTTCACCAGTCTGAACAGATTTTAGGATTGAGTAGTGTTCTGTTCGTTTACCTTATAGCGTCTTGATTAATTTAGTTATACTCACGTGGCGGCAAAACTAACCGTCTTGTTAACCTAAACATTTGGGTAGCGTTCACGTCAACTCACATCGTATTAAGTTAGGTAGGATAGGTGATCGTTGCCATCCTGGATGGGATATTCGATGTCCACAGCAGTAGGGATAAAATACACTTTCGGATATCCTGACCCAACCACGAAGTTAGCGGCACTATTATGTTTGTTCCGTTATTACTGCATCTTATCTACCCCATCTGTCGGTTTTAATACCTGTTCATTCCTGTTAGATTAGTTGATTGATTTTTTAATGTTGGTTATATGGAACGTGGTTGCTAAGCGAAAGTGAAGCATACGAGAGGCCACTTCTGCGCCGGAAGCCACGACCCGCATGCTCGATAGCGGCAGCCTCGGGAATAAAGCTAAAGAAACCAGGAAAATTGTTAGATTTTGCTTAGGAAGAGCATTTCTGTCGAATTGAGATATTGAAATACATAGAATCACTTGATGAAACAAGTATTCTGTGCAGAAATTGCCACTGATTGAAACGAAGTGAACGTAATCCTAAGTGAGTCAAAAATATTCCATGAATACTGGCTGCGATTTCGTAGGTCGCTATGAAGACAACGGTGAAGTAGGTGCAATAAACACATCTGTTTTGTCAGCGGAGTCTACATTCCCGATTGTACACATATACGTATACGAACGTATAGTTTGGTCAGTACACCGGTATGATGCGTCTGGGCAACGCTCATTCCGTTGCTTAATTTAGGCTGAGATGAAGGTAGATATCGCCAATTGCTATCAATGTGAGGGTGGAGCCGTAGGCTAGCCCAAAGCTGCAGTACGGATGACGCAACTGCGATGGAACAATAAACAGGCTTAGAGACTGTAAAGTCCACCGATCCGATAGGATTCAACGGGCTCCACAACAGATTAGAGCATACACGCATTTGCACAGACGATGAGAACACGAAGAAACAAGTGTTCGGGGGGGGGGGTACATATTCGAGTCGGTAAGATGGTCGTTTTTCTACTCCCTTGTGTATCATCACATTGTTACGTAACCAAGACTTGACAACTCATTAATGTCTCCGATATATATGATGTCACTCTAGCTCTCTGTTTATGTCCCAACCTACCTGAGTCGGTGCAGGTGCAATATGCATCTTGTACTATCTTATTCTGACTTTGTTAACATATTCGGAGTTCGTGTCAGATGCCACATGATGAGCAACAAAGTACCATCCGTGCAATTCTCTGTTCCTCCTGATAGCAACCACGTAAGCATCGTTGATGTGGTTTCACAGAATGTGTGCAACAACCTTAGTAACCCAACCAGTTAAAAACTAGTTGTGAGTGTTCCTCAATCCGGTCAATTTCCGAGAAGTGATACGTTTGCCGCGTTGTTGATAGTTTCTCGCTTACACACTCAATACGTCAACTGCTTAAACTTTTGTAGTTTTGTGAGTAGTGTAATTTTCGTAGAAAGTAGAAGCCACGATTAAACTTCGCACAATAATCTGCCTCGACGGGGAATCGAACCCCGGTCCCACGGATTACCGGTCCGCTGCTCTACCACTGAGCTACCGAGGGCTGACGATCAGGTGCGCAATTTAATACATGACTTCTGCGACGTATTGCCAATGAGCTCACAGTATCTGTCCTGGTGTTGCAGATTGGCTCACTCACTGGTCACTTCCCAATGAACCGAAGTATCTGTCTTTCTGATGTTCAAAGGGCGATATTAGACTGCTTTTGGAGTTTTGTGAGTAGTGTAATTTTCGTAATTTCGAGTTGGTACTACCCAAATTATTTGCGAAGAGCAGATTTAGATATTATCAGCTTAGCAAATTAGCGAGCAAAATTGGTTATACTGTTCTAAAAACTATGCTTCCTGAATGCCTTGTACTGCAACAACCTTGATTTATGAAACAGCCCAAAAGTATTAGCACTAACATTTTTCTTGAGGGTCAGCTTCCAATATCGTTTACCAGGGCTTTTCCGTATGGTAAATGGAACAACATGTATACAATGAGGTCAAGACCCTTAGAATTGCTTTTAGCACCAATTTTAAAGTTACGCTGTTTTGTAGTTTATTACGTCCTGTTTGATGTTTGATACACCAACAATCGACATTTACTTCTCTTGAAGGATCTACAATCTGCTGTTCGCAACGAGACCTCCTCGCAATCAGCAACAGTCGATTCGCTTAGGAGAAACTAGTAAATTGGTGCATCGATAGAATTGGAAATGAGTATACCCGCCAGCGGAAAATCAAATTGCTTGTACTCACATTTCTGAAGTTAGCTGGTACAGAATGGTCGGATCAGACTCACATGCCTCGTGTTGTGGGAAATGTAAATGTAATTAGTTACCTATAGCCAAAGATGTAATCGATTAAAAACGCCTCTGTTTGGTGGCGTATTATTGATGCTGCTACGCATTTCAATGTGGAGTTTGGTTAAATGATTCTCCAACATCAACATGTAACTCTCGTCTGACCGTAATTTTAGCGAAACAGCTTTCGGTTTACAGTGAACACGTACGCAGTAGTCGCGCTGGCAGGCTGGTATTAGGCTACGCAACAAAAGTGCTGGTATACCCCTATCAATCTCAGCAGGTTATCGGTGCCAGTACATTATCGGGCCAGAACAACACGGT
Organism: Dicrocoelium dendriticum; assembly: GCA_944474145.2. NCBI lineage: Eukaryota > Metazoa > Platyhelminthes > Trematoda > Plagiorchiida > Dicrocoeliidae > Dicrocoelium > Dicrocoelium dendriticum. The sequence goes on along the minus strand of OX104069.1, from coordinate 50,497,579 downwards.
CGCTACACAGAGACCTAAACTACGTAGTTCAGAGGGGAGTTATCCCAACGGAAACTGGCGCCAAGGGTCCACCCATTTGCACATATCATAACGGAGTTTTCCTCTGTGAAAACGCGGTCAACGTGTCTCACATAGTTCCCATTGAATTCCTCCCAGTGTCACCACTGTATCTACCGCGCTCTCCTCAAGTAGACAGTCTGCCTCCTGAGCTCTGTTGATGCTAATGGCTTATCTACCGAGCAAGCTAAACAACTGTGATGTGTCCAACGTCTCAACAGCATCGATCCCACTCCATTTCTGCCCTGAGATAGGGCTAGTACATGGCAACTCATGTGCCAACAAACGCACGCCTTCCCTCATAGTTTGTACAAAGACTAATGTCATAGTGAACTACAAATATGTAAGAGTAAAAAGCACGGTTGCCTTAGTTGAGTTCGTAAACGCACTCTTACTACTGACCAGTCTTCTTTCTCCGGATCTCGGTTTAGTTGTGTGGCATTTACACGTTCCGTCTACCTTCTCAGTTACGAGTTCACGTCTGCCGGCTAAGTCCACAAGTCATTCCAATTCGAATCGTCTAGGCTACAAACGAGTAAGGGAGTTCGTCCGTTCCGACTAGGACAGTTAAACCAAGTAGGAAGTCTGTGACAAAAAGAGCCAATATTGGATGGAGTTTGTCGCGATCCACTCTCAGTCAGCAAATTCCCACATCTCTGGAAAAGCACCAGACAGCTATTTCGACCTTCTGGTTCTCGTCAGTGGTGCTCGGTCCTGGGTCCTCTGCCGGATTCAGACCCCTTGACTTCCGGATGCCAAGCAGCTTGTACTACTAAGCCATGTGTGACGGCAGTGGACCTGCATGATTGGCAGTTAACTACGATATAGCGCGGCTCTTCCTCCACTGCCATGCCAGTTCCGAACTGTGCAGAGGACAGTGGTTAGCCCCAGAGATACGATTTTTCGTACAGCGACTGTGTACGACACAGCACTTAGGAGGTATACGGACGGATTTTTGATTAGTGATGAGAGGGGACTTAGACGAGCTTAGACGAAAATTACTCATCAGTAAAAGACCCAATTGTTCACGAACTAGAGAACAGGTGTTCCACCAGGGAGAATATTTAGAATCTCCGTTAGTTTCGTTCTAGGGCAAAGCAAACATATCGCGCTAACCGACGCAGAATTGGACACACTTGCAAACACTTCTACAGTCAGTAAGAATTTGCACACAAGTTAAAATTAGGCAGCAGAAAGGACAGGTGTAATGCCAGCGTGAGAGTGGTCTAAGCCGATTTTATTGTGGAAATTGGGATCAAAAGTTTGTCTGACGTGCTTTGTGTGCATGGACCCAATAGCATATTTCACAGAGAAAGACGATAAGTAATCTGAAGCCATAGCAGAGTATTCGCTGGGGAAACTAAAAACATGGTTACCCTGAGATATTGGTTTAACGTAGATCAAAAGTACAAGTTGCGTGTACCAATAAAAGTACTGCTCACGTTGAATCTATTTGTCTTTGCGACACTTGTATCTACTAACTAGAGGCAACAGGCGCAGTGGGCTGCTGAATTAATAAAGAAACGAGTTTAATAGTCGTGAACGTGGGACACGAAGAAGTTCAGCTTATCAAAGGACATCCGAACTCCGGAATACAGTGTGGCCAACATCTTAAAGCATGATGTTCTCATGATAGTAAGGCTTGTAAGATGGCGAAAATGAGTAACGGAAGCAGAGAAGCAAAAAGGTTTGCAAGAACATAAGCTGAAAGACAAGTAGTTAATACTGCGGAATTTAGAACAGCTACGCTACCGCGTAACACGAAAGCGTAAGAGATCATTAATTGAAAAAAAACTCAAACACGCCAAAGATGACAATGCGAGGTCGTTGAACGAACGGCTACACATTTCCATAAACGTAGATATTCTATGAGTGAAACAACGTGGCCAGATTCTTTCACTCAGAAGGTCTGCTTATATAGCATCGGAAATTTCGTAGTGATATATAAATAGTCAGCAATTTTCAGGAGTGCAGTGCAGTTTAAGTTGAAACTGGAAGTTAGGGTTATCGATTAATTAGATTTCTATGCATTAAGAGAACCGCTCGTTAAGGCCGACATGTCACCGTGTTAGTTTAATGGAAGTTATCACCATGGATGGAAAGACGTGGATTCGACTTAAATTTTGCATTCATAAGCAAACGTAAAAAGCAAGACAACCCGGCTGCGTGCATATGGATTTTGCATTTTAATTCGGCAGTATATTCAAATCGTTTGTCAGGCTGTGGTTATGCATGAAAAAGAAGTACATCAACCACGCATTTCCTCCCTATGTTTTGATCATTTAGGCACGCTGGATGCAAGAGTGCCGATTGATGGAGGAGGAGTTTGGAATGTTTCTGGACAGGGCTCCAGAAAACTAGTGGTTCCCGTTGTTTTTAACGGCTTGGCAGAGGTCCATACAACTAGTCGGATATCTCCAAAAATGTGAAGCTGAATCAAGTTCGATAAGAATGCGGGCCCGTAGCGAACACGCCAGTTAGACCCAAAGGTGCCGGGCCACGTGTACTAGTTGGAAAATGGGTGTTACGGCGGAGATATTCATATCGCTAATAATAGAGGGAACGGATGTCACAGCACTGAACGGTGGTTAGCTCTGGTGTATCAATAAAACGGGTCTCCTCATGCTTTTAATGCCTTTAGCCCTATGATTACGGCAAGCCATAATACGTTTGCTGTTTTTGCTTTCCGTGATGTCACAGCAAACTTGAGCACCAGCAGAGTATGAGGGGGAACAGAAAGAGTGCACGTGCTGTGGTGAGATTTCCACACTGCATGCTGTCACTGTGTCGCTTCGGGAAACATCTTAGCGATCTCTGCGCCCCTTTCTACTTACCTACAGATAAGGGTCATAGGTTATTCAGTTTAGGAATGACTTTGTTCCCAGAACTCTCGTCATATATATATCATGGCACTTTTCTAAAAGGCAAATATATGTTTAAAACATAGGAAGCGTGTGGTTGGGTACATTGCGCAACAATATACTCAGTTGTTACGCGTGGAAGTAGAAATCGTTCTAAAAAACCAAGCCGTTAAGCAAACCGTTAAGCAAATAAAAATGTTCGCATGAAAGTTGAAGAAAATTTGTCAGGCAACTTTAAAAGGTGAAGCTGCAGCTTTCAGTGGTTGTAAATAAAAAATACCTTACCAAACATCCCCATCAACGTCATAGCCGAGCTATAAACTGCAGTTGATAAGTGTCCGACCGTATGAGATTGAGTTTGTAGATTAGCTTTGAACTTCGTCACCATGTTGTTGCCACTTTAGTTTTAGGTTTCGAAGAAACGAGTGCAACCCAGGTAAGCGAACAAGCCGAGGTAAATGGCTAGTAGGAATGCAAACATCGGTATCCTACTAGTGCACTGGATGCGAATTTAGCAAATGATGATACTCCTGTAGACAAACATTAGCTGACAAAACTGAACATACTTCAGTTGGTGACCCCACCCAGTTTGAGTACTGTTTCGTAAACACAGATAGTTAAGCGCGAACGCAGACTGCGTTTCTGCCTAATGCTGTGATACTGACAGCACTTTAGTGCAGGACACGTGGGCATTGTTTGGTTGACCGTAGAGTGAATCGTGCGTGTTGATATGGCTCTTTCTTGCAGATCCCTTGGCTAACTTTGCGCTTGGATCAAAGACATTTTCAAAGGTGGTACATTCACGGGATAGTCCTGTTGTTCCGGTTCCATCTGAGCATCAAATTTCATGAGAAAGGAATCACCGAATTAAGCACTACTGTGAAGAATCGCCCGCATACTTGACCAACAACACCATCTCCACGATTTGTGATCCATTCTGACGAAGTCATCTCACGAGATAAGACCAGGAACCCTTTTGTTTACTCGAGGGGAGTTCAATCATGCATAAACGGATGGTAAAAGAGCGACAGTTGGCTGCGAATAACCACGCTAAAAATCGGTTTGAAGTTAGCAAAAAACTGAGTTGGCGACGGCTGTACAATACAACCCTCGTACGTGTTAAAACTTTCGTACGAAGCCCCAACATGATACACTCCGTAACATGGCAAAACACTGTACATGCATAGTAGGAAAAGAACTTGCAATCTCGAAACGTTCCTATAAGTACACAAAGATATTCCGATCGCCATACAGTCCGGTCTTGGTTTCTAATGACTTCTTTATGTTTTTCAACGAATCACGGGCAATGCTGATTTTCAACACAGCAAATATTCCCATTGTAATCAAATGAATCAAGACCAGAAAAAAGTTCAGGGTTAAGATATCTTTTCGGTAAAATCTCGTCAGACCCAAACTTTTACATGACACGGATTATGTGGGGTAAGCGTCAAATCGGGCTGGGATTGATTTATAAGGTGTTTGAAAGGTTAGGAAAGATGACTAAAGGTGGCTACAGA
>OX104069.1:50471259-50492644 GCA_944474145.2 Dicrocoelium dendriticum | reverse complement strand
TTCTCTGTCACCTGCGCGGTTTGTTCGTTTGTTCCTCTATATGCACGAGTCAATGGAGTACGCTCCCATTAAGGTGAAAACACACGCAAGGTCGAGTGGCTTTGGGGTGAGAGAAAACTTGTGTCTATTGATCGATGCCGTTTAGGGTCGGTTGTCAGTGAGATGTAGTCCGATAGTGGGAAAGCCGATTTGCTGGTCGTATTATGAAATATGGCTCAAGGTACCGTCAAGAGTTGTAGATTGTGATGGTATGTATCTGACCAAGTGGTTGTTGGATAGAGTTGGTAAATCCGAATTGAATGCTTGGAATTTGATTGGTGTACATTGAGATGGGTAAGGAAAAATCCACTACAGAGCAGAGCACAGAGTGATTTGAAGGTTTTGCAGAGTTTTTGCGAGAACCGTCAGATATCCTTCAGCACTTGTTCTGATTTTTGAAAGAGGACGCAAAAAGGGATTAAATGGTGTGTAATAGTCCGCAATCCGTTGAGACTGCACGTAGAAGCCATGCAAAGTGTCAAAGCTTCGGTTTTACGTCTGCCGTCAGGCTAGGTGTACCCATGCATAGAGTAGTGCCTTAGAGTAGTGCATGATTATTTGCGGATTGGGACAGGTGAGGAATTAGTTTCATCATACTTGTGCGCACGCTTCCAAATTGCTGACAAGACGTCATATCTCCTCTTCGCCAAATCACATCGCCTGTAATATGCATCTGGATAGAATGACGCAGAATGCCGCACTCTTTGACATGCTCTTGGTGCCATTGAGATCTTAATTCGTGCTTCATTGCGTATCAGAAATATCTCTATTACTCAGAATAATCAAAAAAATCCTCAGCAGTTGGTCAATCGCTTTGTTTCTCTAGATAGTTTTATCACCTACGTTGGTCACTTCACTAGGGTGACCCAAGTCTTTGTAACGTCCCAGTCAGCTGTAACTAAGAAGATACATCAGATTATCAGTGACAGGTTGCTGTGATTGTGTGGCTCAGTGACGTGACCAATTTACACTGGGATTGTCAAGCAGCTCGCGTCTCATTACTTGTATCTGGTGAAGCGTTAATTGAGTTCCAACAGCTGGCCTTTCTGTGAGGACCATTCGCCTCCATGAGTGAATTTCCATTAATCTTGAACCGATTTTGTTTACTAAGTCGTATACCTTTCGTGTCCGTTGACTTAGCTCTGGGAGCATGATTCTTCATATCCGTACCTAGTTGGCTTCAACTGCTGAGTGGCTGGTCTATGAATTAGCGGAAAGGCATAAAGAAATATACTGCATGACATTCGCGTACAGGCTCTGATGGGATTGTGCAATCAGAGGAACGAGACGGATTTACGTGACGAGGCAAGCGGTTAAACTGCTGCAAGCGAACGGAGTAAACAATTATACGCCTACGCATCTCCACCTCCACATTTACTGGTTAATAATTGGCTGCGCTGGAATGAATTTGTTTGGCGGAGTCAAAGGAAAAATGCGGAAGCGTCGTTAGTTATGAAAACGACCTACAGACTATTTGTGCTGTCATTTTCGCCGAGATTGTTTTGTCGGTTAAGCAATTTGTCCCTAAAGGATCGAGTTCTGCGATATGGCATCCGAGAAAACCAAGGCAACTTCACCGAACGCTGCTCATTTGCTGATTGGAGAATAATCAGCCATGCAAACACCTGCCCCATTGAACATAAGGGAGCACATCTGAATTAGTAATTAGAGAATTCGAAAAGCTATATGATCGGTTTTTGCTTGTTGTTGCGTCTAGACGAACAGTCGATGGCGTATCGCCTGGCGTTGTTTCGACACACGCTCAAAGATGAGGAACACCGCCTGTTAGAAACCATAAAGTACGAGAAGTACGGAGACCCACCTGATCTGGAGAAAGTTATTCGAACATTCGACGATTTCTGTGAGGTCCAGACTAACGTGACGTACCAACAGTACACCTTATTTCCTCTAATCAGGCGCTCTAACGAATCTATCGAGAACTACGTTATGGAGCTGATTATTCTGGCTCTTTTCTGTAGTTCATGCAATTATATGGCTGACAGCCTCATCCGTCTGTTGCGGCAATGGCATTTATCGCTCAGACAATACATTAAGATATACCACACTGAATCGTCAGCTGCACATCACAGCTAGTAGATGCGGTTTCGGACTGATTCACTGCTGGATGCCATATCCAGCTTGCCTGACAAACTGTGAAGACTGTTACCAGAACACAAATTGGAAACTGCACCGTGTGACACCCGAAGGATCGTGATCAATGTCCGGCCTGGGGCCGAATTTGAGCCGAATGTGCCAGACGGAATCATTTCGCTCGATGTTGCCAGTCTCCGAAGGTGAATGCACTCAATCGTTACACAACGCTCTCCGACTCTGAACATTCAATCAGCAACGTGTCGCGGACGGGACCAAAGAAGTATGTCTACGCAAGTGTATTGGCTGGCGACGAACAACATAATGACATCGAAACGGTGCCCAGGAGTTCTTGTGCGACCTGATGAAGGTTTATGGCCCGTGTGGAACGGCTGCAGTTTCCATCCTAATGTCCTGGCCACAATCAAAGTTTTCTATCCCAAAAGCGCATCCTCACATCAGTTGGGATTTCTGGTCCTGAAGGAAGAGCTCACGCTGATTCTCTGGTGTCGGCTTTGTCCATTTTAACAATTATCGTTTTGTGCATGCGTATCAAACGGAGACATGTTAGTGACCAGTATCTGTCCGTGTTTGGCCCAGATTTGTGGAGGTTAGGGAGTTCTGTTCATTTGTCAATTGATCCATCAATCCGACCGACTTCGCTACCTGCCAGATGGGTTCCGTCTGCTTTACGTGATAAGTTCTCCACCGAATTAAGTAAATTGATTCAGTTGGGCGTAATCGCTGTTGTCGACCAGCCGACGAACTGGGATAGTCAAGTCGAAATGGTAACGGAGAAGTGCGACAATTTGCATTTTTGTATAGATTCCGACGCTACCAACGCTAAAAGACGTCCTGCTGCACTTGGCTAAGGCAAAGAGATCTCTTTTCGGTAACTCACATCAGGCAAATATGTTTACCAAGATAACTTGGATACGCATAAGCTAATGAAAGCTGAAACGAAAGGAGAGCGTCTGAATTTATTCGGACGGAACTTACTTTGATCGGGCCAAGTGATAAGGCCTGTGTTGTTGATGAAAACCGAACTTATTTGACCCCACTCGACACAGTTTGCTGACCAATTCACGAAGCAAATTGGGTCAGCCGAGAAATGATGCCACCTTTGGTCTCATAAATGTTCCATGCGGATGGATCCTTATCACTGCCACTACAGCGGGAGAGATTGCAGTAGCATCCTCTGCTTGCGAAGCTCCGGATGCGTTAGCTTGGTCGCTCTCGATTCCGCAATCCTAAGGAAGCGTCTCTTAATCCCCTTAGGATATCGTTTTGACATGGTGTAAAAAACGTCGAAAGCATCATTGGTCAGAATTTCGTGTCCACTTTGAATCAAATGTTCAAGGGTGGAACTTCGGATACCACTGGCAGTGCCTTTTCGTCGGGACCTAATGATTCATCTATCGTAGGTGTTCTGGCACCTGATCTTAGATGAAGAATCCAGTTTCCTAACGACGTTCTCCACACCCTTCGGGTGATTTTAGTGACTACGTTTATCGTTTGGTTCGAAAATTTTAAGTGAAAATTTCCAGGAACGGTTATTACGAGCTGTTGAACAATGAACACTGATCTAGACAGCGTAACAAGTGTGGAGGACGATGTGCTGACTTGCGGCTATACCAACCAAGAACATGAAGCCAATCTGCACCACCTTTTGTAGCGCTGCGTACAAAAGAACAAAATACTTGAACAGGAAGAAGTTAAGCTCCGAAAAACGGAAGTGATTCTTCATAGGCACTTTCTGATAATCGAATGAATCAAGACCGATCCGTGTTCTGCGACACGAGCATGTATTGTTTTTAGGGCTAGTTATCTGGAAATCAGCCAGTTTGGTGTTTTGGAGGTTATCCATTTTAGTGTAGTGTAGTGTAGTGGCAGTGCATAGTGATTGTTCCTTCGGACTTTTCCATTCATATTGAGTTTTCAATTGCTTCATTTTACTCTCCCTCTATCCATTATCCCATATCTTCGTGCTGTGCTTTATGTTTTACTTGTTTTTCCCGTTATCCTTACGTGCTATCATGGCGAACTTAGTCATGACTACCGAGTCCATCGCACTTACGGGCCCGGATTATCTATGTTTAACCAAATAGAACTGATTAAAGGCAAATATGGTTTCTCCCCATCCACCTTGCACAATCGCACGTACCTGAAGGCTTAAATCTAGTAGGCTAGAACCTGTCTCCTGTTTAGGAATTATTTTCTGGCCCCTCCGGTTTAATAAATAAATAAGTTTGTATATTTACCGACGGACGGTACACGGCCCCATAAGTGGTCTTATCCTTAGATTTTAAAGTACACGGAGCTTAGTAAGGACCTCTGAATTTCCTTTTGAAGTCCCTATCCATTCGGTTACCACTTTACCTCTTATATACATTCATAAACTCTTGTTAAATATGAACCTGGCGTACTTTTGTTTTTTATAGCCCGGTGCGGTCAATTACTACCGACGTTATGCTTGATCCGTGTAACTGGGGCATGGGATAACCTTCGAACAATGAAAAACTCCATCAGGTATGTTGTCTACTGGTGATGAGCGAGTTGTATTGCATGATTGCCTAGTTGCATCTCTTCTCTTCATCTTCTTGAATTGCTCAACATGAGCACTGGACCAATCGGTATCAACAAAGTTGTTGTTAGATTTTTATCTGGTTATAATAGTAAACCATTCCTTAACCATAAAAAAACCGATAAAATGTTATCATCATGCTTGGGGTTTTTCCCGTCTTTTATAGAATACCTCTAGCCGATAGCTCCCGGCTCCATTTACTGCACTCTAACAACGGTTAACTTGACCATCCAGCAGGTAAGTGTGACTTACCAGGTTACGAACAGAACCCTTTAGGTGTCCGTGATCATACAGTATACGCGGTGAAAACGATGAACCAGGGGCTACGCTGAGGCCACTCATGACACATCTTGACGCTCATGCGACGTAGCATTGAGAAAGACATAAATTGACCCTTTCATTTTCCACATCATGCCAACTAGAACACAGACGGTCAAGCTACATGTGCTCCCTTCCCATGCGGCCCGTATCCTCGAGGGTCACATGCCTGCCTTGTAATGCGAGGGTGCGTGTTCTAGTCGGCTTAAGGGACCGGGTGACCCTCGCATTATCCTCAGCTCACGTGCGACTGGTGGTGGGGTTGCGCAGCGGCGGTGCGTCAGCGCTGCGTACTAGCGTACTGCTAATGCCTTTCCTTTGTCTGGCAGACTCTTGGTCAACTATACCTAGCCGGTCTATCGCATCTACTCCAGTTATACTCCTAGTGACCGAATGGACTCAAGTTTACTTAGGAGTAATAGCAGTGCAGGTTAAGATTGCGCATCATAACCCATTCACAAACGCGTGCTCAAAAATGATCCCTCCAATCAGTCGTTAAACGCTGTGACAGGAATTGCTCAGCGCAGTTCAGTGGTTTGGGAGTATAGCTTTCGTCTGACGTCCAAAGTTCCCGGGCTTGAATCCCTGTCCTGCAATTTCTATCTGATGACTTCTAATGAGTACGAATTCGGTCGTTTCATGCAGTGTTGCGTGAGTGCGAAATCCAGTGTTTATCTGCTCTGGGTGATTACTTGAATTTGATGCATACTTTATTTGCCTCTTAGGCCATTGCTGTGATTACTCCTAATCGTGCTGCTCCGTTGTGCAGCAAACTGGCGTCTTAAAATTTACTTCGAGAAACTCATGAACTCATGCCATGGGTTCAGGCTAACCGAATTGAGGAGATGCATGATGATGGCATTTCCATAGAAATATACATTTCGTTGGCTGGCGGCCGAGGACATTCTGCTGGGCAGGTCGATTCCTGTGACCGTTAAACACGTCGGTGAGGAAATTCCTTAACCGTGTGCTCTAAGTGTGTAGGACTATGTAACTTCGTATATCAGGCTCTCCATTCTGCTTTCTGGATGCCCTTCGTTTTGCCTGTTAACCTCATTTTCCATGATTACCGTCATAGGTCGAAAGACCATCGTCGTTTTGGACTTCTTAATGACCCCAACCTCAGGTATTTCGTCAAATTTACCCAGTGGAAGGATGCAGTCGGTGTATTCTCCACAGGTAATACATTCTTTATCAGTTTGATACAAGTGTGCTAAGCGAGTGACATGAATGTTGACAAAGTCCACTTTGATCTTGGGTGAAAATAATGCATCATCCAACTATTTCGAGGTGGGTCAAATTCGGGAGGCCACTGTGGTACGTGTGGTAGTGGGACAATCAGTGGCAGACATCAGTTCGCCACCTCACTGAGCAGATGATTGCCGCATGAGTTTAAACAAATATGAACATGGGGTATAGAGCAGAAGAGGCGTAACAGATTAATTACGGGGCCATTGAATGCACAGGTCTACATGAAGAGCAATGGATATCTTTCGGTACACCGCGAGTTCCCATTCATCAGACTGATCAAAGGAAACCTCTGAAATCGAAAACAGAGTATTGGCCTTAGGCCACACGAATAATTTGTGTCGAGTAACATCATCGTTAGCATCCGTCTACAGCATCGCTAGACATGAGAAGTACACCAGCTGTGTCTCAGTACCAGTTGACTACAGTTGCTGAAAGAAAGCAGACGGAAACAAAAAATACAAATCTTAGTATGCCTTCTGTTTCTGTTATGCATCGAGTATGAGGTCCTGGTTGGAGGGAGACATCAAGCGGTATGGAGAGGAACAGAGAAACTCACAACACCAATACTACTGCGATCAGTTCTCGGCCACATCAATGAGTGTCTCCTACCAAACGTCTATGTCATCTTTTGGACGCCAAATCGGGAGTCAGAAGGCACTAACCGGGACAAGTTCGAAGTGAGCGTTTTCGTTCCCCTTGACCAAGTCGTTGGTTGGCACCCTCTTCCCTTCTTCCATCCATACCCGTGTAGTGAGTGCAAAAAGCGACGTCGCCGAAGCCGATGTAGTGACATGCGTGCCCCATGACCCAGCCATCTATTTTACGGATGCATCTCAGTGCACCACTCGTGCTGGCTTGTCGAAATGCTAAAATCTGGCTAGTGCAAATAACCACGGAGAGCACATCAACTGGTGACTGTCATCAAACACAGTGTACTATGAGCTATCATCAGGTGATTTTATCACCTTTTGTTGCCCCGTTTTAAGCACGTAGCTCGCATCTACCGCATAAACCAGGAACAAGGTGAAGTCTTTTTTTAAACAAAACATTCCAATAATGGCTTGATGCTACCTGGTGTGCTAAACATAGCAAACAAAGTCATATTGTGCGTACTACTGATTTAGGGACGAGGAACAACCGCTGCTGATGATACCACTTCTTTTTCGAGAAAACCGTATGCTCATACAGAACCGCATACGTGAGTTGCCTTTTGAACGCTTCGTTCTATTCAAAACACCACTGTTTTTTCTCAGGAGGCTTCTTTCTGTACATAAGTTCGCCTATTCCTATTGAACTAACAGTGCGCACCCCGCGTTTTAGAGCCACCCACTCATCCGTGCTTCGATTCACAGTAATGACAGGCGCCTATCACCAAAATTGTAGCACGAGTGAACAAGAAAAGAAATTTCTCCCACATTTCGTTGAGAAAGTGCTAGTTGCAAACTGATTGAGTACACTCCACTCATCTTACGTCTTGCCCGGCTAACGCTTAACGAGAATTGCACCATTACGCCCATTTATTTAAGGCTGTTCCTACTGCATTTTGTCGGTCAGACAAAAGCGGTAATGTGAGTGATTTGGGTCTAGTGGGGCACACGGCACCTGTTATAAAACCAGCATCTCAGTTGCGGAGTTGTTTCAAAACCTATGGATCCTTTGGTGTTTAGTTGATCTACTCTTATCTGGTACTTTTTAACTGGATGGTGTCAAACTCCCGGTATGTTTACGACTTTTATAGTTAAACAATGAACGACCTGATCCACACAAACTGCGCACTTCTCATTCGCGTGACTACGACACTTGATGTCTAATTCCGACATACAACACCGTTGTGTTTCCAAAGTAACGAATGAAGATACTCTTCTCGATAGATTGGAAACCACACATAGCTATTTGCTTATTGGCTCAGCAGTGGCTTTCTACACAACAGCATCACGTAGTATGTTAACACTTTAGCCACGACCGGTTTTAATCTGGTTAGTGGCTGTTTGCATTCAAGGCAAAGGATACACCGTTTGTAGCACAGTTGATGAAACCGAAACCAATGAACAAAATCTGACAATCGGTACACTTTTTATACTTTTATACCATTGGGACATAGTTGCGGAACATTTATCACTAAAAACTAGTTTATAAGTTTTAGCCATCCCAAGTGGCAGAATACTCCTATTTTCCTCCTACAACTCAGCACGATTTGCGTCAGTCAAGTCCACATAAGCTTTACGAACCCAATCGATCTCATCTTCAACATTTACACTACCGATGTGGATGTACTGGAAAAGGACAAAAACAAAGCATGTACACAACTCTCACTCTAACAGCTGCTCGTGCAGCTTGTTTAGTACTTTCTTCGGGTCGACAAGCAAACGTGACGGATGAGGTGCGATGGTATTACGAGACAGTGAAGTGCGAGAAAATAAGCACTTTAAATTTTAAGATGTTGAAGAAAAAGACAGCGTTTTTGAACGGTCACTACAAAGTGAATGAAATCAGTCGTTTAGGACCTTAAAGCGAAGGTAATACAGATGTCAAGGTGCCTAGAAATGATAATCTCAATTAGAAAATCTAGATAAACCACTACATATGAAAATGTGATTTGTCGATCATGCCGGTAAAGTGTAGTCTTTCCGAAGCTTTCCAGGGAGGCAGTATTCCCAACTGGGATAATGCATGCAATTCCAAAAATAAAATAATAATGTACGGGACACTGAATGCATTTCAGGTCTGCGGGCAGGAAAAGACTTTTCTATGCAAAGTTTTCCAAACGTGCGTGAACTAAGATAGATTTTTCAGCGAAAGGATATCGAAGTATTTGACGGTGGAGTAGCTGGGTCTAGGACTGTTGCTCACTATCGAGACCGTAACTTATTTCTACGAAGAAAAGAAAATGTTGCATCACTGAATTTGGAAACGTTAAGAGTAGTGGGTCTTTAGGAAAACCACTCCACCGGACCACATAATGTACCTTGAAGCAATTGGTAAGCCTGGATGCTATGCGCCATGCACTCCAGCACAACATCCTCAGCATATTTGCATCCATTGAACGTGGGTGTTATGGCGGTGTGTTCAACATATAAGGAGAATAGAGGTGGTAGGATCTCTCCCTGCAGAACATCGCAGTCAGCACGTAATACAGAGATTTCAAGCCGTTTAACTTGGCTTTTGTTTGGAAAATGTTGTAATAACCCTTAAAGAATCAAAAATTGAATGGGTCGCGATCGAAATCTATCGTTCAAAGAACGGGAACATTTTATGTCTCGAATGAATTAGAATCACTTACAAATATGACGCACTTCTTTTTGCTATTTCATATATGGGCAGCACTCGTGCTTAGTTAGTTTCGTATCACATTAATGCTACACTATCCATTTAGTCCAAGTAACTACCACCAGATTGCATCAGCAGCAATCGATTAGCCTTCAGGCTGTTTGCTTCACTTACGCCCAATTTGCCCATTCGACCCGCCACTATCATAGTCGGTGTGGCGTCTTGCTACCACAACCACTACAGAAAACAACCACTTGTGTTAAATGTCTAGAATTTTGCATCCTTTCTACCAATATTTGGCTACGACCACCCAAACATGTAGTATAGGGAACCAATTACGCATCCGTTATAGGTCTGTTGTCTGTAATCTATAGCTATTCTATCTCTCCGTCACTGATGGGGACAAATCACATGATATCGTTTGCACAACTAGTTATCAACCTATGGGCCTGAGATTTATCCTGATATGGATGCCAAAGCTGTGCCCTAGTAGCCATCGTTTTGACAACTTCAAAGTCATCAAACTACGGCGCCCCAATGGGGCTGCGTCCTGTGTTTGCGGTCGAAACGGTTGGTGCCCGTCGTCTCACTTCACACGCGTTGACGTTCTCACCACACTTTGCTCACTCGTCATTTTTAACGGTTGCATTCGTGTTCATCACAGCGTGTCGATGCAGGCCCATGCAAGTCACTCTAGGTTTGCCGTCATATCGTTGACTGTGTCGCGGCACATTTTATCCACATCTGTGGGACAACGCTATAATGTCAGTGATCACTTATATTGACGGTTTACACATCCACCTTGTTGTCACCTGCGAGAGCGACTTGTCCGACAGATTATTTCAATTAGGTTGGAATGCATGCAAATGTAACACGCCGTAACTCAGAGGATAAGTATCGACTCTATATCAATCGACAGACGTCTTGTCGGTGAAGGTGGTAAGTCTATGCTGTATTACTCTATATGCCACTTTCCAGTGCACTCTATTTCGGGACCTTTGTTTAGTCTTCCAGTGATACATTTATCTCTCACGTGGTCTGGGGAAAAGACCGTTTGGGACCCACTGCCGTCGTGTTAGACGCCTGCCAAACAGCAAGTAAGAAAACGCATTTCTACCTTTTAACCGGATAGTGTACATTTCCTAGAATACTTGGGCTACCACGTCACGGGACTGATGTTGGTTCGTAACATCTTACTGACCTTGAAGTTGCATAAGACTGGATACCGCCGATCAGTCGACTTCGTTGCTATGTAGAACACATGTCCGGTATTGCGTTCAGCTTGGATTCATTTTTAACGGAACCTACTATTACAGCTGCCTATTGCTGTACAAACGCACAGTCGTCAGGGTGGTTGACTGTATACCGATTGCCAGCGTCGTAAATTTCAGCTTGCTGTAGAACGTACTGTTTCCCACGTGGTCAGGTGCTTTTCACAATCAGATCGACATTTCAGTGACCGAGTAGCGGAATACAAGGTATTGGAATGTGCTGGCATGTGATCAGCGCCGCGACTGGGCTTGGATTACGAAGCTGATCCATGTATCTTTAACATACGGTCACGATCCCATCATAGCAGAATCCAAAGCATTAATACTCATTTCATTGAGCAACCAATTAAAATAATGTGACTCATTGTTTGAATCTAAAAGAACAAATTTAACCAGTGGGTGAGTTCGGATAAGCTGAGCTAAGGTATTTGAACTATTGAAGCTTAAAACACTTGTTACCACGTGACGTGAATCATGAACCCCAAGCATCATTAAGCACGCAAGGAGCCACTTTCTTCAGAATATTCATAATCGCGCTCACCTCGAAGTAGACCCGAATGACTACCCCGCTTGCCCTAAGACCGATGAAGTTTACATCATTATAATTAAGGAACTATTTGTGGCATGCCCCTTCATGCACAGAGTTGATTTAGAGGTCATCCTACACTTGTAACTCAGGAACCTGTTTGGGTACTGCGTCGGTCCCTAAACTACAGCCACAGACCTGGTTCCGGTAATCGCGCGCCATTTGCGCCCCTAACTGGAAAAGAGGCATTCTCCCCCACCGTGACGTGACGTCCATATCTACAGCCGAAGAGAATATAGAACTGATGACGTTTTCGCCACACTGATATAGTTGTACAGCTGGCCGGTTCATAAGCACCTTCGTTTATAGTATCTGGCTGCAATTGTTTATAGGTTTCTCAGTCATTCCGACCCGCATATTAGTGTCGCATAAATGTCGTCGCCTCGCATAGACTGCCTTTTCTTTCATGGTACTTCCTTTGGCATGTCATGTCGTTACTCCCGCTTCTTCTCCCTTCTCCTGCGTGCGTTTGGGGGATGCTTCCGTAGCAATACACTTCAGGTACGGCTGCTTACAATTACACGATCGCAGATCATCAGTACATAATACTGGATTACCGATGGCACATCTTAGCTCGATTAACGATCGTTGTTCCCAGCATCAAACAGTGGTTAAAAGCTTTTCTCAGTGGTAAAATACGAAGGTAAACCGACAGAATAGGATGATGAACAAAATCAAGCACCTTAAACAAAGTGTTGTATTTTATCATCTGCAGATAAGTGTACAGCTGCCTGCATTGTTGTAGATACAATAGTCCCGTTGATTATTCGGTTGCATTGTATATCGCAGGCTTTTCTGCTACTGACGTTACCGATTCTGTGCCCGCATATTCACGAAGATGATCAGAATCTAACGGACTAGTCGTTTATCATTCTGCCACATGTCCGCACTGCGATCATCCGAACAGATACTCGTTAACCAGCACATATAAGCACACAGTCAACATGCACATAAAGAACGCAATCTAGTTGACATAGGTATTTCACTTATGCCAAAACCTCAACAGCAAAGCTAGAAACGCTGCTGCCAAAAGTACACTAACAGTTAACAGCCTTATCCCCTCGAGCATCCACACTGTTCGCAGCAGTGATCGAAATAGTCAGGGTCACAGAGGCTGCGTTGCTGTCATATCACTCAGCACCTTGGGGCTAAGGAATCCAGTGGTATGACCAATCCCAACTTGCGCCTGGACTATATTGTAGTGTGATCAATATCAGTCATGTGCTACACTGAAGACTGTCGTCAATTTATCTCACTCTACTTTGAAAACTTCTGTTTGGTCGAAAACACTCTGTACTTCTGCATATTTATCATGGGATGTTGGGGCAATCGATCGATCGAAATCAATTCACTTATAGCTCTTGCTGTTTCGCATTGGAAATGTATCGGCGGGCCCATTCATTCCACTACTATGATAGTATGTCTAATGGAATCAAGTGCTTTGGCTTTCAGAAACCGACCAGCTAGACATTCAAGCTTAATCTGCCCTCAATCGATAATACACTACGACCTTTTGGTCTTAAGAGCACATTACCCACATTTCTACGTCTGTGCGAACTGGCTGATTGGTGAGGGTACTCACTAGCCGTCGTTGTTGTGTCCGACATAGTTAATCGCTGTCTTCCAGCGCAAAATACATCGTCGTTATCTACGGATGCCAGTGACTACAAACAAAGTTTACTTTCTTTTGCCCAAAGGACTGCTTTTCTTGAAAACCAGTACCTGTGGTGCACAATTCTGGATGTATCTCCAATGTCAGTGCACTGACGATCCAAGCTTTTTAAATTGCACATTCATCGGAATGCCTGCGGTTTTATCATGATGGTGGCTTATTTGCCAAGCTAATATAATACACCGTTTTGAAAGTCTTCTGACCCATTCCCTAGTGTACGATTCAGCAAGACCCCACTAAGTTTGTGGATGTTTAGATGTCATGCAACTGCAAGCGGGCTGGGATATTTCTGGGGCGGTCCAAATCCATACATTAATCAGGACTCAAATCCGGAGCATGTAGGTTGCTAGCCTATTGTCGGAAACACTATACTCCGGCAACATAACTGTTTTACTACAATGCGAGTAGCTTCAGCTTGCTGATGCTTTGGTAATTAGGCTGCGGAAGACAACTTTGTGCAAATATAACCGATTCATTGCTAATGTCACCTTGCCTTGGTGAGGCTGGTGGTCACATTCCTCCAAGCGAAATGCCGGCCACCGTCAGGTGGATTTTGATCGTCATCGATTCATCAATGACTTTGCACTTTGATTGTCTCCGCATGTAAATCCGCCTACGCCGATTTCGTGGGAGCCGATGATCACAATGTTGATTTGTGTCTTGTCGTAACCCGATGAGCGGAAGCCATGTCACGCAATGCAAACGATATAATGCAGGCTGTCCAAACTTTTTGCAAGGATGGCCGCATTTTGCGAGGCAAAAATATGTAGGGCCCTATTCAGTCTTACATTAAGATAACAAAAAGAATCCGAGCCTGAATTTATTATTTCATGATGAGGCCGCTGGGCGGTTTAAGTGTTAACGTGGACCGGGTTTTGGACACCTCTAATGTAATGCATCCTCGGGTCGTTTTTAAAATATAGCTAACGTAGGCGCAGAAATGGAGAATCTCTGAAGAGCGTTTCACGCGCAACAAATTCCGAGGGAAAACATTTCTAGCTAGCTGTGATTAGTTTTTGCTGGTGTCCCCTCCCATCTCGACTAGACTTGAACCTTATTGTGTTGCGATGGTTTGCATGCCTCAACAGGCCATTGAGTTATGCTGGAAGCTGCTTTTTCATCTTCAGAGCTACTCAAATCAGATTAGTCAATGGTTAAAGGCCCGACAAACTCAGTCTCTTGGCCCTTCAGGGTGGCCTCTTTACTCCATGAAACGAACTCTCTGTAGACCTGTGCGAAATCCCGCTGTATTGGGGTCAGATTTTGGGACCAAAGACTTTGACTGAGAGCCTTAATCCTTCAGCCGTTTAGACCTTGGCAACTTGACATTATCTTGCCTACGCAATGCAATGTATTTCTCTTCAAACAATATCTTGATGCTCTAACCGTCGCAGAGGATAATTAACGGCGCTCTATCTGCTGCATCAAGCAGTGTGAATCGAGGTTTATATGCTACTGTTTGGGCCTTCCTGTCTTTTTATACCACATGCGCTTTTTCATCCTTATCGTCTCGTTCCAACTTCACTTTTGTTTCTCAGTTTTCAACCCCCAATTTTTGGCCCTCTCCCATATTGCTTCAATAAGCATTTGTGTTCTAGTTTCAACTCACATGCAATCGTAGAACGTCGCTCTAATCCAGTCAACAAGCGGAAAACGTCAGTTCATCCATTCCTACTTGCAGCCCTCGACCCTCTCTAAGACTTTATGTCCCAACGCTTGAACTTTGCTACAAATTGGCTAACAGCCGACACTTGCCTAAATAGAGACCCTTTCGATCGATATCTCGGAAACCCGCCAGCAAGATTCGAGCTCTGTGCCAATCCTGCAGGTTAGTGGTCAAACAAACTCACTCTCCTGGTCCCCCAGGTTGGGGGGTTTGAAATGGTTTAGCGTCCATTTCTGTAAACTCGAATTGTTTCCACATCCGCTGCCTTGCGGACAGACTTTTGAGTCAAAGGCTTTGGATGAGCACCCTAATCGTCCTCTCGTGTGTGTGCTGGCATTATCTCAGCCCACATGCAACCATGATCATTTCCTTAAAATTCAACTTTACCCTGAATTGGCCGTCGCGCAGATTATCACGGGTCGTCTTATCTGCTGCATACGGCAAAGCGGATAAGCGAAAACATGCTACTGCTGGCACCCCCTTCTTCTTTTTCCACCTGCTTCTCTTACTCCCATCCCAACCCAATTTTCTAACTTGCCTTTTTTACTTCCCAGCTTAAAAGACAGCAGCCGTAATGCCACCGGAGTCGATCCGTCTGCAGCTACCTTCCCGTACAACCCACTGGAAGCCTATCGGCAACAGTCCCTTATAAGGCCATGCTGTCCCTTTTCCCTGGCGGCGTTTAACATTTGCACTCTAAGGCAAATAGGTTAACAGGCTGCACTGGCACACACGCTGGACACACTGGGTATTGACGTGTGTTGCGTATCCGAAACTAGGATCAATGACCCTCATGGGGTTGTTAAATTAACTGCGCCCGGCTTGTCCTTTCGCTATTGGTTGCACGCATCCGGAGACATTGAGGCGGCAGCCTCTGGTCAAGCTCGGGTAGGTATCATACTCAACTCCAAAGCTGAGTCATCGCTGTTTGACTGGATTCCGGTGAACAGTCGTTTGTGTGCAATCCGTTTGACGACAGCAACCAAGGTCGATTCACGAAGTAGTACAAAACACTGTTTGTTTGTGATTTCCGCTTATGCTTCCACCGACTGCAGTTCTGATACTTCCAAAGACACATTCTACCACGAACTAATCCCGCTACTACGCAAGGTTACCAGTTCAGATATCATTGTACTTGCAGGGGATATGAATGCACAAGTAGGTTGCGTGTGCTTTTCGGAAGCGCAGTTAAGTGGTACTTATGCGCTCAGCTCCGAACGGACGGCCAACAGCGAGTGCCTTTTGCGACTTTGTGCGGAGAAGCCGCAGTGTCTTACTAGCACTGCTTTCAGACACTCTGAGCGCCGACGTGCCACTTGACGTCCTTCTGTAGCTGGCCAGCGATGGACCCAAATACATCATATTGCTATAAGTTACAGGTGGCGTGGTTCCATCCTTTATTTCCACTTGTTCTGGAGTACTTGCGGTGACTGTGGTCATGGCTTGGTACGCTGTCGCTTTTCCATGAACTTTATTTGGAGGCGCACCAATCGTCTCCCCCGATTGGCAACTGAGAAGTTATCTAGGCTGCCGCCCAAGCAAAGCAAGCAATGCATAGCATACCGAACTTTCGTTTTATTGTCCTAATAACACTGAGCTTCAGTGGAATAGGATCTCGGTCACCATGCACGACGCAGGAGCATCTGCTTATGGTACTAACAACCGTCGCCGCACGAATCGCTGCATATCTGAAAGGTAGGTGAACCTGTTGGAATCCAAAAGAAACCCAATTGACTCAGAGCACAATGTGATCAGACGGATTAGTAGGCGCGAATGGAAACGGAGCCTCCGTACTGACAAGGAAGCCTGGTGGATCAGTCGGGCACAAGAAATGGAGGAGGCAGGAGCAGTAAGAAATTACCGCCAGCACTTCCAATTGATCCGCACCACTGGTCCCAGGAAGTCAGGCGTCAGTGAGACAATCCGAAACAGCGTGGATGCTCTGATTCACAATAAGGTGCGCCGCATGGCTCGTTGGGCGGAACACTTCCAAGATCAGTTCAATTGAACCCCTGCTCCAGGACCTCTTCCTACTCATCGCGTTGCAGGACATTTCTCTGGGCGGTTAGTTTTGGAGCTCCATCGGAGCCTGAAGTCCGAAACGCGATCACAGCCCTCAGTCGTTTTCGCGCTGCTGACCGTGATTCCATCCTACCTGCACTATTTAAGGATAGAGGTGAGGTCCTCTACAAAGCACTGCCCTCCCTATTCGAACATATCTGAAAGAAAGAGAGTGTCCGGCTAACTGGACTGGATCGATTATATTGGCAATTTACAAAAAGAGCAGTCGCACCGACTGTGCTAAACACAGCGTTATTAGCCTAACGCCAGTTGTGACAAAATTACTGGCCTCAATTCTCGTTCGTCGCCTCACTGCGGAACGAGAATCCCGGATTAGGGAAGAGCAGGCAGGTTTCCGCCCAGGACGTGGCTGTATAGACCATATATTCACTCTGCGGCAGGTGCTAGAGCAGCGCCACATGTACCGCAGACCGACAATAGCTGTGTTCCTCGACTTCAAGAGTGCGTTCGATTCAGTCGATCGATGCATTCTGTTCGAAATACTTGCGCGAAAGGTGTTCCCACGAAATATGTGAACATCTTACGTGCTCTATACTCGAACACTACAGGCCGCGTCAGGGTCTACGGTGACCTGTCGGATAGCTTTCCGACAACAAGTGGCGTTCGTCAGGGTTGTCCGATTTCCCCGTTTTTGTTCAATTTCGTCGTGGACTCCATCATGGAATGTTCCCTTACGGAATCTCACGATGTAGGCGTTGAGCTCCTGCCTGGTGAAAGATTAGTTGGTCTTGCTTATGCAAACGACATCTCCTTGCTTTTTGACGATGTTGGCGCGGCCCAGTTAACCCTGATTTGCCTCTCTATAGTGATCCCATTATTTAGTATGCACCTCGCAACTTCAAAATGCGAAGTTTTGCTGCAAGACCACCAGCCACTTGATGCCACCTTAGTCCTTGATGCTCAGGGACTCGAGGTTGTTGATCAATTCACTTACCTTGGCAACTACATCGGCAACGATGGGTGCATAGAAACCGAAGTCATTTCTCGCATTGCAAAAGTCCGTACTGCTTTTTGAATTTGCGACATCTTTGGTGACAGAATGGGGTTTTCCTCCGTTTGAAAGACTATGTTTACTAGGCCACAATAAGAGTCGTCCTGCTGTATGGTGCTGAGACTTAGTCCCTTCTGTCTGAAGTTCTGAAGCGTACTCAAGCATGATTATCATTGTCTGCGTATCATTGTTGGTGTCAGGTGGCATTAGCGTTTCCGCAAGGATGATGTGCGTAGGCATGTACTGGGCAGTGATAATCAGGCTAGTTCTTTATAACAACATATAGCACTGAATAAGTTGAGTTGGCACGGTCACGTTTTACGGATGCCCGGTTACTGCTTCCCGAGGAGGGCGTGGTTTTGTCTGCCAGATATAGCGTGGCGCAAGGCTGGAGATGAACAAAATTGACTTGGTAGTGAGAAATGAAGTCACTGTCAACCAAACTGGTTGCCGTCAGTCCGCGTCGCCTTCCAGGCTGGAGTCCATTTGACCCGCTTTGTGTTTGGCTCGAGATATTACTGGACATGGCTTGCATTCCGCACCAGTGGCGCGTCTGCTATCGTCTCGTAGTCGGACTGCCTGTTTAGAGTGTGTTTGATGCTGAGTTATCTACGTGGCAATGGCCGATTATGACTTGGGGCATTGAAAGCCGCAAGGAAGTTTTCTCTCCTATACCGCTTTATCTTTGCACAATAGCCAGCTTTTTGTGACGGCACTTTGTTGGCAAGGTGTTGGCGCCTTGACTTTGCATTTTTTGCTTAGGGCGTTTATGTTTTCTGGTTAGTCCCTGTTCTCTTTCTCTCATTATTCTTCGTTCCGTCGGTCGCCGCGGTTATATGTCAGCAAAATATCAGTTCAACTGGCTGATGTACTGCTGTTGATGATGATGATGTAACCACGCTCTGGCTGTATAGATACTTGCCTCCTGGCGAGGCCAGATTTTTCGGGCACGTATCAATGTATCCTGGTTTACTGATTGAGTAATCGCTATGAACAGCGTTGATCACTGGTCGCATATCCCGCAGAGTTTATTAGCAACAGGCATGTTTTCATTCGCCAAATCAAATCACCAACTTGGGCATTGAATCTCTACGCCGTTTATGGTATGTTCAGACTATCACCGATACATTTCAGCAGGTGGCAAATGTCACGGGACTGGCTAAAACCTCAAAGCGAAATTACTTGCTAGCCTAAATGGTGACTGGGAAGACTGGTGGACACAGCCGCTATCCTTGGTAACCATTGGAATTTATTCTGTCTGATACACGAAATGGGCGGCAGGAGACCCGGTACTAGTGAGTTTATATTCGACGAGAGTAGGCAAGCAATCCACAACTTGTCAAAACGCTTAGAGCGTTAAGCCGAACACGTTGATAGCAGTGTAATCAACCGGAGTTTCCACCTCATCGTCCATTGATCGCACTACTTCCTGGGCCGTTCCTTTGGATCTGCCCTCACGCGCAGTAGTCGAACGTGCGGTCAGACTGTTGAAAGTAATCAAGAACGCAGGAGCAGACCGACTTTCCCCTGATCTCCCCAAATTTGGGGCACCCGCTTTTATAGACGAATTGCGCAACTTACTTGTGGGACCAACAGACTGTCCCATCAGACTGGATCCGCACCATCATAGTCCAAAGTCTCAAGGGAAGGTCGCGTTTGGATTGCTGCAATCACAATGGGCTCAGTCTAATCTCAGTTTCCTTTAAGTTGCTTGTCTCTGTCGTGTTTCGTAGATTGATTGGCACTAGTAAGAGTCGGATTCGCGAGGAGCAGGCCTGATTTCGCCGATCTCCTGAGTGTACTTACCACATCTTCATCTTACGCTAATTGATGCAATATTGACATATCTATTGGCGACCCACTGTAGTCGTGTTCATCAATATCAAAGGTGATTTCGATTCGGCTGATCGATGTGCCCTTTGGGAATCTCTTCTCACGAAACGTACGCCTGAGAAATACATAAAAATTATCAGAGCACTGTACGCGCATAGTTCGGACAGAGTGAGAGCTTATAGCAAACTATCGCCGCCCTTCAATATCTCCAGCGGTGTGAAACTAGGTTGCTCATTGTCACCTTTCCTTTTTAACTTCGCTAACGACGAAGTCATGGAAATGGCGTCTGCTGCACACGATTTAGTAGGTGTATAGCTGCCTCCAGGTGATCGAGCTCGTGACTTGGAGTATGCCGACGACATTGCCCTTGTCTGTGATAACTCCCAAACGTGCCAAGCAGCACTGGGTATCAATCATTTCAAACTATGTCTCGCACCCTCGAAATGCAATCTCCTTCTCCAAGATTGGCAGAGACCGTCTTCTGCACTGGCCCTTATTGGTGATCAGCTAGAAGTCGTTCAGAAATTCAAGTAATTTGGTAGCTATATTATCACCGGTGGAATAGATGAGATGAAAAACCGTATAGCAAATACCCGTGGTGTTATTGCGAATCCCAGCCACCTGTGGCGTTGGCGCCACATCACTCTCACTCTGAAGGGCTTAGTTTATAACGCAGCCTTGCGTTCAACCCTTCTGTACGATTTCGAAACATGGCTCATTAGATCGACAGACCCAAAGAGACTTGTTACGTTCCACCATCGATGTCCTCGCAGTTTGGCTCATGCCTCATGGGAACACCGTGTGAGCAATTAACCTGTTCGGCACCACGTATTTGGTGCAGAAAGAGCGATTAAATCGCTCAGCACAGTTATCTTACGCGCCAAGCTCCAATGGATTGGTCACATGTTGCACATGCCAGCAGACCGACTCCTGCGACGTGCGTTTGTTGCGCCCTGGGGGTGCGGATAAAAGAATAGGAGGGGAGACCCAACAGTGACTTGGTCAAGGGAGATAAAGTCCTTCACTTCGAAGTCTGCGTCGGTTGTTGTCTGCTGACTGCCAGGCTGGTGTCCGAAGGAAGACGAACATGTTTGGTTGAATACCCTAATTGACATGGCGAAGAGTCGACCTCAGTGGCGTCTGTGTTAAGAGTTTCATTGGCTCTCCTTTTCCAGCTTATTTTCCATCTTTAACCCCGATCTTACATTTCATAGATAATATGACAGTTAGCATTATATCACTTACTTCTTTGTTTTTATGTACTGTTATGTTTAGTATCTTGATTTCCATATATCTTATCTTTTGTATTTCGACATAGTTAGTTTAAGTGTGTTTTTCACCTTAGGCTAATGTGTAGTGGTATTGATGATAACTGCGGCTAAGTTTCAGGACGTGGCTTAAATGTAACTGCGGGTTTTCAAAACCTGTTGCTTCAGGATGAAATCATCTCATAGACGGCGATCACTTTCCCTGCACACTTTTATGGTTTTCGGTCGTAGTTGATGTGACAGGTTGAACAGACCAATCACAATCTTGGTTGCGCTTAGCTGTTGGGCTTGAAATAGTTGAGGATATCCAGCCAGATCCCGTTTTGGCCAGGGTTCCCAGACCTGAATCGCGTACTTCAGATGGTCCCCACTACACATTGAACATTTACAGGAAGATGGAAGGGTCAAACCGCCTTAACTTCCTCCGTAAGAGACTAACATGTTGGTTCCTGGTTTTTGGCCCTTC
>OX104069.1:50447903-50470794 GCA_944474145.2 Dicrocoelium dendriticum | reverse complement strand
AAGGACTCGAGGTTGTTGATCAATTCACTTACCTTGGCAACTACATCGGCAACGCTGGGTGCATAGAAACCGAAGTCATTTCTCGCATTGCAAAAGTCCGTACTGCTTTTTGAATTTGCGACATCTTTGGTGACAGAATGGGGTTTTCCTCCATTTGAAAGGCTATGTTTACTAGGCCACAATAAGAGTCGTCCTGCTGTATGGTGCTAAGACTTAGCCCCTTCTGTCTGAAGTTCTGAAGCGTACTCAAGCATGATTATCATTGTCTGCGTATCATTGTTGGTGTCAGGTGGCATTAGCGTTTCCGCAAGGATGATGTGCGTAGGCATGTACTGGGCAGTGATAATCAGGCTAGTTCTTTATAACAACAGATAGCACTGAATAAGTTGCGTCGGCACGGTCACGTTTTACGGATGCCCGGTTATCGCTTCCCGAGGAGGGCGTGGTTTTGTCTGCCAGATATAGCGTTGCGCAAGGCTGGAGATGAACAAAATTGACTTGGTAGTGAGAAATGAAGTCGCTGTCAACCAAACTGGTTGCCGTCAGTCC
Source organism: Dicrocoelium dendriticum (assembly GCA_944474145.2). NCBI lineage: Eukaryota > Metazoa > Platyhelminthes > Trematoda > Plagiorchiida > Dicrocoeliidae > Dicrocoelium > Dicrocoelium dendriticum. The sequence goes on along the minus strand of OX104069.1, from coordinate 50,470,245 downwards.
GTGTCGCCTTCCAGGCTGGAGTCCATTTGACCCGCCTTGTGTTTGGCTCGAGATATTACTGGACATGGCTTGCATTCCGCACCAGTGGCGCGTCTGCTATCGTCTCGTAGTCGGACTGCCTGTTTAGAGTGTGTTTGATGCTGAGTTATCTACGTGGCAATGGCCGATTATGACTTGGGGCAGTGAAAGCCGCAAGGAAGTTTTCTCGCCGATACCGCTTTATCTTTGCACAATAGCCAGCTGTTTGTGACGGTACTTTGTTGGCAAGGTGTAGGCGCCTTGACTTTGCATTATTTGCTTAGGGCGTTTAGGTTTTCTGGTTAGTCCCTGTTCTCTTTCTCTCATTATTCTTCGTTCCGTCGGTCGCCGCTGTTGTATGTCAGCAAAATATCAGTTCAACTGGCTGATGTACTGCTGTTGACGATGATGATGTAACCACGCTGTGGCTGTATAGATACTTGCCTCCTGGCGAGGCCAGATTTTTCGGGTACGTATCAATGTATCCTGGTATGCCGATTGAGTAATCGCTATGAATAGCGTTGATCACTGGTCGCATATCCCGCAGAGTTTATTAGCAACAGACATGTTTTCATTCGCCAAATCAAATCACCAACTTGGGCATTGAATCTCTACGCCGTTTATGGTATGTTCAGACTATCACCGATACATTTCAGCAGGTGGCGAATGTCACGGGACTGGCTAAAACCTCAAGGCGAAATTACTTGCTAGCCTAAATGGAGACTGGGAAGACTGGTGGACACAGCCGCTATCCTTGGTAACCATTGGAATTTATTCTGTCTGATACACGAAATGGGCGGCAGGAGACCCGGTACTAGTGAGTTTATATTCGACGAGAGTAGGCAAGCAATCCACAACTTGTCAAAACGCTTAGAGCGTTAAGCCGAACACGTTGATAGCAGTGTAATCAACCGGAGTTTCCACCTCATCGTCCATTGATCGCACTGCTTCCTGGGCCGTTCCTTTGGATCTGCCCTCACGCGCGGAAGTCGAACGTGCGGTCAGACTTTTGAAAGTAATCAAGGACGCAGAAGCAGACCGACTTTCCCCTGATCTCCCCAAATTTGGGGCACCCGCTTTTATAGACGAATTGCGCAACTTACTTGTGGGACCAACAGACTGTCCCATCAGACTGGATCCGCACCATCATAGTCCAAAGTCTCAAGGGAAGGTCGCGTTTGGATTGCTGCAATCACAGTGGGCTCAGTCTAATCTCAGTTGCCTTTAATTTGCTTGCCTCTGTCGTGTCTCGTATATTGATTGGCACTAGTGTGAGTCGGATTCGCGAGGAGCAAGCCTGATTTCGCCGATCTCCTGAGTGTATTTACCACATCTTCATCTTACGCTAATTGATGCAATATTGCCATATCTATTGGCGACCCACTGTAGTCGTGTTCGTCAATATCAAAGGTGATTTCGATTCGGCTGATCGATGTGCCCTTTGGGAATCTCTTCTCACGAAACGTACGCCTGAGAAATACATAAAAATTATCAGAGCACTGTACGCGCATAGTTCGGACAGAGTGAGAGCTTATAGCAAACTTTCGCCGCCCTTCAATATCTCCAGCGGTGTGAAACGAGGTTGCTCACTGTCACCTTTCCTTTTTAACTTCGATAACGACGAAGTCATGGAAATGGCGTCTACTGCACACGATTTAGTAGGTGTAGAGCTGCTTCCAGGTGATCGAGCTCGTGACTTGGAGTATGCCGACGACATTGCCCTTGTCTGTGATAACTCCCAAACGTGCCAAGCAGCACTGGCTGTCAATCACTTCGAACTATGTCTTGCATCCTCGAAATGTAATCTCCTTCTCCAAGATTGGCAGAGACCGTCTTCTGCACTGACCCTTATTGGTGATCAGCTAGAAGTCGTTCAGAAATTCAAGTAATTTGGCAGCTATATTATCACCGGTGGAATAGATGAGATGAAAAACCGTATAGCAAAAACCCGTGGTGTTATTGCGAATCCCAGCCACCTGTGGCTTTGGCGCCACATCACTCCCACTCTGAAGGGCTGAGTTTATAACGCAGCCGTGCGTTCAACCCTCCTATACGATTTCGAAACATGGCTCATTAGATCGACATACCCAAAGAGACTTGTTACGTTCCACCATCGATGTCCTCGTAGTTTGGCTCATGCCTCATGGGAACGCCGTGTGAGCAATGAACCTGTTCGGCGCCACGTATTTGGTGCAGGAAGAGCGATTAAACCGCTCAGCACAGTTATCTTACGCGCCAAGCTACAATGGATTGGTCACATGTTGCACATGCCAACAGACCGACTCCTGCGACGTGCGTTTGTTGCGCCCTGGGGGTGCGGATAAAGGAAGAGGAGGGGAGACCCAACAGTGACTTGGTCAAGAGAGATAAAGTCCTTCACTTCGAAGTCTGCGTCGGTTGTTGTCTGTTGAGTGCCAGGCTGGTGTCCGAAGGACGATGAACATGTTTGGTTGAATACCCTAATTGACATGGCGAAGAGTCGATCTCAATGGCGTCTGTGTTATGAGTTTCATTGGCCCTCCTTTTCCAGCTTATTTTCCATCTTTAACCCCGATCCTACATTTCATAGATAATATAACAGTTAGCATTATATCACTTACTTCTTTGTTTTTATGTACTGTTATGTTTAGTATCTTGATTTCTATGTATCTTTGTTTCGACATCTTTGTTTTTCGACATAGTTTAAGTTTGTTTTTCACCTTAGGCTAATGTGTAGTGGTATTGATGATAACTGCGACTACATTTCAGGACGTGGCTTAAATGTAACTGCGGGTTTTCAAAACCTGTTGCTTCAGGATGAGATCATCTCATAGACGGCGATCATTTTCCCTGCACACTTTTATGGTTTTCGGTCGTAGTTGATGTGACAGGTTGAACAGACCCATCACAATCTTGGTTACGTTTAGCTATTGGGCTTGAAATAGTTGGGGATATCCAGCCAGACCCCGTTTTAGCCAGGGTTCCCCGACTTGAATCGCGTACTTCAGATGGTCCCTCACTTACACATTGAACATTTGCAGGAAGATAGAAGGGTCGAACCGCCTTAACTTCCTCCGTAAGAGACTAACATGTTGGTTCCCGGTTTTTGGCGCCTTCAGAGTGTTACAGTCATATTTTCAGATCAGCTACTGGTTTTTCCTTCTAGTCACCACGGTAGTACAAAAGAACTCCACTTCCCTTGCTGAGGCAATCCTTTGGAAGAAACGGCATACCATGTATCGCGATTTCGGCATCGGTAATTTCTGAGTGCAACTACGTCTCATTTACGATGATGAGGTCCCCACGGTATGATGCTTGACGTAGCCGCAACTGAGTGAGAAATTTCGGGAAGTCTTGTGCATTTATTTACATGCAATATAGGTATTCTGCGCTCACTAGTTAATCGATGGAGGTCTTTTTGATTTTGACGTTGCACCGACCGGTGAAAGGTTTGCCACTAATGGCTTTTCGGGCGCAGCAGTGAACAACTAATTTGTGCCACATCCAGCGATTCTGCCGTCTCCTCATCGCCACCAGTTTCGTCGAGTAAGCGAGCAATGTTACCTGATCCGCTGTCGGTACGTAGTTCGATTAAATTGCTCTTGTGTTTGTTTAGAAGACGCTGAAGCTCAGAATGTAGTCTGCTGCTATCCGTAGGGCTGGCGGCACCCGATTCCGGATTTGCCTGTCGCTGTGGCTTCCATAGGAAAGCCACCGGATGCTTGCGCATACAAGGGGACCATGGGTGACGTGCACCGCACCGCTTACAGCTCCATGCCCGAACCCCGAAATCCAGTGTAACTCCGATGGAATAAAACCAGGAAGCATGTGTATTTGAACCACGTTTCATCAACGGAGCCCTCCCACGCTCCTTCAACATGCACAGCAGCAGCATTCCAGTCAGTCTATTTGGGGAATCACGCGTACCATACATACACAAGGCGGTGCTTGGGTCGTAGCACGTTCCACACTGGTTGGAACCACTCTTTGAGACTAGCGTGGTCACTTGGACAGTGCACACCGTCTGCCCATGCAACGAGCAACTGTCTCATGGAGTCTGTGTAATCGAGGTAGCTGTTTTTTTGAAAGACAAACACCTCGTCGTCATTCACATAGAGCGTAGCCATAACGCGAATATCACACAGAAATCACAGAATTTGAAAGGAAAGAAATGCGCAAACTGGACCAGTAACTGTGCAGCAGAATATCGGAACAGAGCAAAACATAAGATGTGTACTATTCCGCTCTAGTGTAAAGGTGATCTTAACGAGTGTAGGTCAGGGGATATTAACTATCTAGCAAAGAGAGGACAGAAAAGACACGCAAAATAAACAGTGAATATTCAGACCATTTATTCTAATGAGCATGTATAATAACATTGAATTAGTCAGATTTACTGTATTGCTTAGCAACAGTAAGCCCCTCTAGCACAATAAATGCAGCATCAATCTCAGCACTCGGCGATCCGCATACTAGCACTCTAATACCCTTGATGACATCTGTCTGGATGGATCATCACCTTCACAATCCTCGGGCCGCATCCCTTGTAACTTGACGATCTACATAACCTCGAGATTGGTTGAGCTACAACGTTTTCCAAGGACAGGGTCACGCGAATGTAGCGCTACCTCTACTGGTCCTCGGTGGTCGTTTCACGCTTATCATGTCATCCAGCGGACACCATAAAGGAAGATGTTCCGGACTACAGATTTCTTCCGGTATTCTTCCAGGCTGGGCTTCGCCTCTTTACGCCAGCCAGGGAGGAGCTGTCGATAGCAGAACTGCTGCTTCATCGAAGGAAGTCCGAAAAATTCATGGAATTCTCAGTTCACCCTGCATATGTGGTTCCATTGTCTGAAGTCGTTTAGTTGCCTTCCTTTTAAGGGATTTGACCTCGATTCGGGAACATGAACTTACTGAGGGTACACTACGTGGTCTCTTATTGGCGGTTTGTTCAGTTTGTGTTTAGGTCGATTGCATAGATGGTCTATCTACAATCGGTAGAGGCTGTGTACTTACAGGTGTCTCCTTTACTCGTGTTGGATTTTTTGGGCTTGACTGAGAACCAAAGTTTTCGAATATCCTTGGTAACAACACTTCTTAACCAACACTGGAGCTAACATCTTTCTGGGATTTCAAAACAGTTTCGTGCATGGATGCGGCCTTGTTCGTACTTATTCTAGTGAGACTGTAGGTGATTGGTTCATGCGGATTTCTGCTAGTGGGGGTATTGACACGTTGATTGACGTTTTGTGCTACAGATGAGGTTTTTTAACAAGGTGCTTAGCCTCCTTCTTGATGTCCGAAACTAACCTGTTGGGTCCGTCAAACTTTATCCTAATGAAGTGCTTTTATCGTTCCTGATTGGCACAGTCAATGCCACCAATCTTTCATCTTTTTGAGAGAGTTCAAGTGTAATTTTGACCATTGGGCTGATAAGGCACACTGCGCAGAATCATGGAAAGTATGGTCTGTTTATTTGCAGCTTCACCACGTTTGTGTTGAGCTTAGCACTTATATGGTGGTAATGACCAAGGCACTCTGAACCCTGGATTCCTGTTCGCATATTTTCTGGAATGGACTTAGCCCACAGATTCTCTTCATTTTGCAACTTTAGACCCGACTATTTGATCGTGACAACACGTTCTGTCAGCCTTTCCTAGTCTCTTTGTCTCTTCTCGTGACATTGGCCGAGCGCTTGGCTGTAGCTCAAGGTCATTGCGCTTGACCATCTACCCGTCTTCTACACGCTGAATTGGCGGGGTTTATTACATTGTTCAAAACCGTTTTTATAAAAGCAATCAAATATGGTGTTTTTAGTTGTACCAAGTGAGCTGATTATAAATATACCAACCTAATGTTTATGTCACTTCGGGTTTTTGGGTATTACCAGTTTTTTATTTAAAATAAACTGGGTTCTATGCATCAAATGATTGCCTGTGGTTGGTCCATTGGCTCACTGTAACCGTATAACAGAGGTGATCATGGTTATGTCATCCATCTGATACTGAAAGTCGACTGAGAGCTAAGTTTCCTTAATTTGTATTTTGATCATGGCTCAAAGGCGCTGCTGTGTCAACAATCGTAATCATTTAAGTCTGTGGACATTTCACTACAAAGTCGTAGTGCAGGCCCATTTCTCGACTACCTACCGCCTACCACTCATATTTCGGGATGAAACTGGGAGGTCAGAATAAGAAGTGGGTTCTGCATATTGTTTGTGTGTCGTTCAATCTTACTCTGACTCATTGGCTCAAGGGCAATGGGAGGCGAAGGATCACACGATAGCCTGCTACTTCTGTCTAACTAATGTCTTTGGATTTTCCAGCTGAAACAAGGGCCAATTTTATTACCCCGATCTTCAATCCGCTATTTGACCTGTTCCACATGTTTACACCTTCCAGTGCCTCCTGCGAACATGTCACTGATGATGAGTAGTGATTCCGCATCGTCAACTACATCTAATTCTGACATCTGTGAACAATTTGAAGCTGATGATGTCAACCCACATCTTATTAAATCATCAGAGCGGAAAGACTTGGTACATGACCTGAGCTTGCCTAAAGACAAGACCGATTTGTTGACATCACGGCTGCTGCAGTGGCATCTACTTGCTGCACTCACTAAGGCTACCTTATAAAGAAAGTGGAGTGTTAAATTGTCCGGCTTCTGTGACACGAGAAAACCTTTTGTTACTGTTCCAACGTGGAAGGACTGATGAATGACGTTGGCGTGAGGCATCTCAGTGATGAATGGCGTTTGTTCATTGGCTCCTCCAAGAGTAATCTTAAGCCCATACTGTTCCACAATGGATCCAGATGTATGTATCCAACTGTGCCTGTTGAACGCCACCAATATAAAGTAGACTTACGAAAGTGAGCGACCGGTACTCGCTGCACTGGACTACGATAAGTACTGTTGGAACATCTGTGCTGACTTCAAAGTCATTGGACTCCTAATGGGTATGCAAGGGGCTTCACGAAATATACTTGTTTCTTGTGCTTATGGGACAGTAGAGCAATTCAACAGCGCTACGCCACTGAAAATTGGCCAGTGCGGACGGAGTAGACGGCAGGGGAAATGAGTGTACAGCATACACATCTTGTGCAACCTGATCATAGCTATCTACCACCCCTGCTCATCAAGGTTAGTTTGCTTAAAAACCCTCATTCGAGATGGTTTTGCGTTTCATTATCTGAAACAAATGTTTCCGAGGCTCAATGATGCGAAGTTCAAAGAAGGGCTACTTATTGGACCTGATATTCACCGGATAGTAGTGAACCGTCGTGCTTTCGAATGCCAATTGACTTCAGTTAAGTTAAAAGCGGGCATGGCACTGTGTACAGGATTTTTGGGTAGAATGTATGCAGAGAACTACAAAGATATCATAAAAACTCACTGCGGACTATCAGGTTGTTGACGCTCGAATGTCACTCAAGCTTCACTTTTTACTTCATCACCTTGCCTTTATCCCCGAGAATCTGGGATCCGTTAGCGATGAGCATGGTGGGCGCTTTCACTAAGACATTTCAGTCATGGAGCAGCGCTATAGTGACAAATACTCGCCTTCTATGATGAGTGACTTCTGTTGCTATATGCAACGTAAGGGCGCTGAATCATACAAGCGACGATCTCGGCGAATTCATCATTTCTCACTGCTAAGCTGCAGTCAGTAGTTATGGGCGAGTGTTGTAGTGGTGTTTTAACCTATTTGCCTCATACATGCTTACTGTATATGTCGTGAGTCAGTACGTTTACATATCATTAGTACGATCTAGACTGGACGTTACTAAAAATAATCATTAGCTTGTAACCCGACATGCTAGGTAACATGGGAATACATTCGCACGATCGATGGATTGCATTTCCATTATAGCAAATAAATTGTTTTTGTTGAACATTGTTATCAGCAAGTCCATACCACCTCGTCCTGCGCCGAATGGCGTTAGAGTGCAGGTTAAGCGACGCCGTCGTTCGCTCAGAACTCGCTCTGAGGTGTAAACAAACCGACCAAGCAATAAGGGACAAAAATATCCCATGGCTTCTTTAGCTGTCGGTTGGTCGTCTTGGTTGGTAACTTAAGTTTGCTCTTCATTCGAGATCACATGTATTACAGTGCGGCTCAGGATTTAAAAAATTCGCGCACGTATTTTTCTGCGGGAAGGTTTCAAAAAATGGGATGTCTACGTACAACGTGATCCGCACAAGTTGGGTCCAAAAATGAGGTGCACCATTTGCCTATGGTTAAGCTGAATCGGATGAATGTTGGCACACATGTGTGGGATGACTGTTGTGAGAGTAAATCCGGGAGAACTACTTGAGCAGAGAGAATGCGACCGCACTGTTGAGACACACCACTTCTGGGGCACATGAGATTTTTGGACCTTCTTATTCGTGGTGTCTATGTTATCGGTTCACTTGCCGAAGTGTGGTTGAGTAAACACATATATCCTACGCGCCCATAATTTGGTAGCTTTACCCTGCCTGACGCACTATCATTGCCATGAACTGTGCAACCTATCACTCAACAAAGATTTCAGTTTTTCTTGTAGCGAATAAGTGACGCGGCGAACTTAATTAGAAGGGCCACTATACATTGTCATTCTCATTAGACACCACTAAGTGTGGCCACATCATGCGAGGATTAAGTTTAGACAATCGGTTACATCCCAGTTTCAGCGAATAAAGTGGATGTATGCTACGTTGCGCCCAACATTTTTGCCCGTTAGCGTTCAGCCTGAAAATTTGCTCGAGTATGGATTACGTAGAGCGCTTACTTGCTACCACTACTCGACGCCAGCTCCTTATTTACAGCATTTCAGTTGCAGCTAGTGTTGTTATTATGGCTAACATTTTGAGTCACGGTCCTGTGTTGTTTGCTTCTCCTCTCAAACTGCGGCGCGATAGCATGTGTGTTTATCACCTTGAGCTAACGTGTAATAATGGTGATGACTTCCTCCCAAACTGGGGAAAAGTCTGTGCAACCTACAACGGATAGTGTATGGAACAACAACACCAACTTTTTGCTTGAACGCCTGGGCCTGTTCCCATCAATTCACACTGGTGCCGCGAGCAGTTTTGGATTCAGCCAACGGTGTGATTGCAACTCGAAAACTTTCCCAAATGTAATTGCTCTCCTTTTAAACGACACTACCCTAGTTACGCTTGTGAGTATCAGGTAGATAATCGTCACAGCTTGTGTTCAGACGGTCGCATACAGTTGGGCAGTTCCTCGTCACGCATACAGTCTCTGAGCTTGCCTCCTATTTTGGTTTGTTCGTTTAACTTTGATAGCTTCCAGAACTCTGGCAGTTGCCTTTGGCTACATAATTGAGCATCCAAGATACATACTCCGTAATCCCGCGATTTCAACTGGCTTCATCGGACCAACACACTAGATAGCAACCGAGCGCTGTTCGTATTTCCTATCAAAGCTGCAGCTTAATCTTCGGAGTTCACTGAGATATACTAAGCTAATTTGTGCCAATTAAATAGGCTGGATGAATGCGATAATTCATACGAGAAAATGCTACAGGTACTGTGACGCATTCGTTTCTAATCCGTTAGTGTTAGCGATCTTGTGAGCTGTCTACCCCTAATTTGGTTCATCCACCGTAACTCGCACCTCGATAGTTATCTAAGGTGTGTTAATATGCTAAAGAAAGCACCACTGTGGCCCTCTAATGTTAGGCTCCGGTGTTCTCTTCTATCCAGCAATTTCTCATTTTACTCAATCTGCATCATCCTCATACCTGCCACAGTAATGTCCTTGTCAAAACCATTCGATACATACACTACATAGTCCACTTTTGTGGCCATAAGCCCTTAATTTGTTCGGTCTAACTCATTTGGGACCATCTGTCTGATTTGCATGTATCCTTTTCAGGTATCAATCTAGACTTAAACTTTGCATCTCCAGTCAAGATGTTTTTCACTTGTCTCCGGGGCACATAACTTTACCGATGCCACTATGTAATGTCTTGGACGATCCACCAGTTTAAAAGTGTACACACGTTTCGGATAACTAGACCGATTCAGAGGGTCCAGAAAACACACTTAGCCAAGCGAAACAAGGTATTCAGTTGATACCTGTCATATTCAACGAAACACTGCGAGCAATGGGAATTATTTCATTGCGTTGCCTTGGTTCTACTCGTGACGAGTTCAGTAATACAATCTGATCAAGCCGATAGACAGCTAGCTGGGAACGCAGATTTTTCTTACAAAACTTCACTTTCCAGAGCGACCACTTTCACGTACAACGCTGCTAAACATTGCGGTAACAGTTTCGCAAAACGTGGCAACGTTTTGAACGGCTCACCTGGTAGCTAATACAATAAGTCAACATTAACGGTGGAAGAAATAATATTACACAAGCGAAATTCCGAGGCTTGCATCTTAATAATTACACTTTGTGCATCAAATTGGCCTCGTCGTGGAGAACGTCACAAGATCAGACAATCTTGAACTCTTGAGAATGAAAACGCATATCAACGTTGTTTGGAAAGGATCCACACTGAAAGCTTAAAGCATACTGATGCAGTAACCAGAAACTTATCGAACAACATTATTTCATCAGCCTTCGAGTGGCAGGCATCTCATGACGTAAATCCCACTCTCACTGGCGACGAATCAACTAGACTGTTCGCAGATGACTTGAAAGTGTGGAAAGTAATCCGCGCACTCAATGATTATGATTTACTTCAGCAGGACCTCGACCGCCTCTCGACATGGTCTGCAGAGGTTAACCTTCCGATCAACCCTGCCAAGTCACAATTTATGAGATTGGGTAAGTGTGAGCACAGCCGAACGTACACAGTGGCTGGTCAACCGTTGCATCCCGCGCCTTTCGTGCGCGACCTCGGTGTGCTCTCACGCTGCGACCTAAAGTCCATTGACAACACGAATAGGCTGTACCAAAACAGCCTTCGGATGGTTTGGGCCCTCAGACGCAGCTTCAGCACTTGGTCCGAAGAGATTGCTACTCGCCTCTTCGTCTCGGTAATACGACCAATGCTAGAGTACGGCTCTCCAGCATATTGTCCCATCACGCTGGGCGAGGTAGAAAAGCTTGAGCGGGTGCAGCATGTAGCCACCAGGCTGATTCCCAACTTACGAGGTATGCCATACAAAGGCCAATGTAAGAAACTAGGGCTGTACACCCTAGCTTATCGTCGGCTGAGGGTTGATCTCATCATGACACACCGGATATTACATCTGAGTGATTACCCCATGTTGAGACAACTGCTTCATCTGCGCACACCAAGCTGCACGCGAGGACACCGGTATAAACTTATCGTACCGAAGTTGAAGTGGGTCGCTCACCAACTGTGTTTCGAACGCAGAGTGGGGAATGTCTGGAACGACCTGCGGCAGCACATAGTAGAGGCGAACACAGTGTCGGAATTTAAGGAGCTCCTAGACAAACACTTTGCAGAGGCAAAATATAGAGAGCGGAACGATAAATAAGGTGTATATATACAAGAGTGACGAATGATGCAGCTACACAGAGAAAGCTCTGCTCGCTGCTTCGAACCAGTATTCAGTATTCAGTATTTATTAATATCAGGGTCGTTAGATCTGATCGTAATACCAGTTAGGTCGGAGTTTCCCGATTTCTTCTTAGGATGTTGATTCCAATTTTCACTATCTCGCAGAGTGCATCACTTGGGCTTCGATGCTATGCAACGACTGGGCACGGGAATGAAGCGACCGACGGGACCGATTTCATAGTATGGTAGATGATTGTATGTTCGTTTGTTGAATTCTGCTACTGGACGAAGAAATGGAGCAGATGCGATAAGCACCACTTAACATCCACTTTTCATAAAGGTCAGTCGGTGTTCAAGTTATAGAGACCGAACATCCCTACAAGATCGTAAGCTGAAACGACCTAAGTCACTGAGACTCGCATTCAGGCCAGTGAACATGTTAGATCAGCCTCCACACTCATGAAACATTCCTTTTTCTGACCAGACTTTATACTTACGAAACATCATTTTTCCGGTCAACCTCCGCAATTACCACCACCCCCTTTCTGACATATTTCGTTCACAAACCGTTGGCATATTCTTGTAGTGGTAATTCACTTGCTTTGCATTGCTTCCATAGTCAGCCTACGCAAACCTTTTTACGTGAAAGATCACATATTTCGCCGATCACAGTATATAAGCAAGGCTGGACAACGCCGTACCCGACTTCCGCCTGTCCGGTGAAAGTGCCTGTTGCGAAAGACCTGTCATTTGTTCCCATATCTCTCGGGGTCGGGTAGACGCGTGTGAGGTCTGCGTTCGATCTAGGAACTCGTTCCATTTGCGAGTTGAAACCAGGTTACACCTAAGTCCAACGGGTTGCACGAATTCGAATTCTGTTAGCTACTTGATTGTGTAGAGATACAATTCTGCATCACGTTCATTCGTCCGACTAGGAGAATCGATACCGGTCAGTTATAGAACGTGGCGTAACCAATTGGCAGTCGTAACAGTTCACTGGGGTTCTTGGAAGGATAGTCGGAACGTTCGTATTTCCATTGTTTGCTTCACGATGCTGCCTCACGTACAAATCCCATTGTTGGATATCCAAAGTGGACATATTGTATACCTCCATTTACGTCCATCGAATATCTGGCCTAATTTTCACAGTCACCCACATTCTCTACAACACTTTTTTTACGTGCCGCTTAGTGCAATCTCTCCACAAAGCGATCCTTCATGTACCCAGTGAAAATAGGCACAGCGGTTAGTTGAATGACGAGCCAGATTTGGCATTCAGAGAACAGCGTAAAATCCTCTGCATTCTTGAATACTACTTACAGATTGGGCACACAGTCTGGACTGAAAACAAATGGTGATCTAATGGGTATTCAGTTAAATGAAAATAATTCTTTGCTTGTAACTCAAAATGAATGTAACTTGGATACAGACTTTTTGAGGTAACATATAAAAGTAGGTGGTTCATAATGATCAGTATGTTCCAACAACACATGTAATGATCCATCAATTAAGTATGCTACTGAATTCTTGTCTTGGAAACTTATACGACGTTTTATGCGTCATAAATGGCACTAAAAGCGGTCACGGAATGCACGTGGCTGGGCTGTGCAAATAGCGAATGGCACTTGCTGTCATCATCACCCATGTGCACTCCATTGCCATTTGATAAAGCAAGTGAATGCTTACCGACTCATCGTATAGTCTCAGAAACAGTGGGAAAGAATAGCTTCCACCTGTGGAGAGTCTCAGAGCTGCTCTGTCTCCAATTCCGTCACTTCACGACCGATCAGTTTCTTTGCTATTTGGACTCGTCAGGTAGAGACAGCGAGAGCTGAGAGTGGATCCCGACACAGAGTGGTTGACGGCTTACGTCTTGATCACCAAGCCAGAGCTTCGCGAGCAGCGCTAGCTTCCATCTCACTGCTTTCCTCCCAAAGTCTTCGACATATCATTGTGGACATCACCTACATTTTTCCACCCTACGTAGCCGTAAATAGGGATGGGAGCGGAGGCTAGAAAGCCATTAACCGTGTCAAACACACCATTCATTGGCCATTTTAACTCTTTACTTTTACCATGTAGCCGGGTCTTTTTCGCTCATCTGAGACACGTAATCACTGCTGCAAGCAAGCAAGCATCGCTCACTCCATTCATCCCTATGAGTGCTGCAATCAGGTTAATGGGCTTGGACAACACAATTATTAGCTATATCCATCGGGCATTAAAGATTCTCCTACCCACTTATGTATCAGTAGAGATACTTGTCTAAATCAGAGCGAAATCGTCTTACAGGGCTGTTGACGCACTACTTCGTCTCACACCCACTCTTCGTTAACGCCCTCTTCTGAGATCACTTTCAAGTGATGCCTTTTCCTGATTGTGTGACAATACACTAGACTTGCGTAATGTTCCCTCAGTTCGTCCGGGAATACAAGTCACAGTCCAGTTGAGTCGAACCTGAACTCAAGCTTTGATCAGCAACTGGGACATGGGTCTACTGAACCATGAATGTTGATAGTAAAAGCATAGGATTTCCTGTTTTATTTTCATATTCAATTATTGTTTGAATCTACTCCACCTTCAACAATGTGGACTCCAATTAAAGTCATTTCGGACCATATTTTGAACTTGACTATTCTTAAGAGCTCGGGATTCTTATTTCGCGCTCTGGGAACCGTATTTGACTTGCGAAACTTGACTTTGGATTAGATTAATATCCCTTATAATTCACTAGCGAAGATCTTTGCTCCTGCATTATGACCCAACAGTGTGGTCCAACTAGACATTTATACGCATCCACTGTGGATTCCGACTTCCAATACGCAAGTGCACTTGAAACGATTACCATGCCTCTAGATTCCTTGCAGTATACGCAAAGCGTGCACTATGAATCGAATAGCTACAGTACCACTGATTTCTTCTCAGAGTAATGAAGCTAATTCCACCAAATTCGCTTGTCTCGTGGCACGTTTAATGACAGTTGCTATTTTTCGAAATAAACTACTTTGTTGTCAATGCACTATAGCTAACGGTATTGCATTCGCCATATCTATAATCTCTGAAATTTGTTCACTTTCGAATTGCTTAACACAACAGTTTACACGAATTTATCTTCTCTAAAATGATATCCTTTCAAATCGGTTTTGAATGTCAGAAACACAAATAATCAAATTTATCAAGACCAGAAAACAGTTCAGGGTTAAGATATCTTTTCGGTAAAATCTCGTCAGACCCAAACTTTTACATGACACGGATTATGTGGGGTAAGCGTCAAATCGGGCTGGGATTGATTTCTAAGGTGTTTGAAAGGTCAAGATCGATGACTAAAGGTGGCTACAGATGGTAGGAAAAGTGCATCAAAGGAAATTAATACAAGCTTCAGGGCCTAAAGTAAATAGCTAAGGTCACAAAGGGTAGTTAAGTAACCATGTCAGTCGGCCAAGGTAGTAGTATCGGCCGTATGAATCGTTTGTGTACGCATAATTCCGGCTTCAGATGATGGATGTAAATAGCCTCGGCGATAGACAAGATTTGCTTTCGGAAGCCTTGTGATAAGCGTTCAGGTAGTGAATAGATGACTTTAAAGTCATTCTCCGATGCAGTATGGCCACTTTCGAGGAGGTGTGACATGATTGAGCTGTCTGAGGCCCTCATTTCGCCTTTGTAAAACCACGCCTGGATGTGCTCGCGAATCCTCTGGGATAGATGTCTCGTTGTGCGACCCGCGTATCGTGCACCACAAGAGCACGAATACTGATAAACGAGCATTGAACGGGTCAACGATGGCAGACTATCTTTCAAGGGTTTTGCAAGCAATGGTTTGTTGTGGTAAACACAACACACAGACAGTTACGGTTAAACAACGAATTAATTATCTCTAGACCAGACAAAGGATCCGGCATAGTGTTATTAGATAGGGTGGATTATATCTGTAAAATGCAACATATCCTCAGTGACGAACGTAAGTTCCAGAAGCTTATGGCCGGAAAGGACAACACAGGGGAGTTAGAGAAACAGTTGGCCGGCTGCCTCAAGCGAATGATGCAAGCCAAACTGATCACAAAGAGCGAATACGAAAAGTTGAAGCCTTCAGGTGGACACCTACCGAGATTATATGGCCTTCCAAAAGTTCACAAGGAAGGCGCCCCAATGCGTCCAATCTTGGACATGGTGGGTTCTCCCCAGCATTTGTTGGCCCAATGGATGGTGAACAAATTGCAACCGTTACGGGATATGGTTTGCACTTACTGCGTGAGAGACTCCTTCGAATTCATTGAGAAGATATCTGAACTCAACTTTACTAACAAAAGGATGATATCTTTTGATGCCCAGTCGCTGTTTACAAACATTCCCCTGCTCGAAACGGTGGAGTACGTGTGCGAGTTAACCCGGCAACTACCAATATACGCTAACTTTCCGGAGGATCTGCTAAAGGAGATACTATTTCGCTGCACGTTAAATGTTCAATTCATGTTCAATGGTGAGATGTACCGTCAAATTGATGGAGTGGCCATGGGATCTCCTTTGGGGCCGTTGTTGGCTGATATCTTTATGGCGAAATTAGAACATGGTCCACTCAGGAAGCACATCTGTGGAACTGAAATGTACATACGGTACGTCGATGACACCTTCGTGCTTTGCGAATCCGAAAAGCATGCAGAACAGTTGCTGAAGGCCTTTAATGATGCACATAATAATCTACGCTTCACCTGTGAGCACGAAAATAAAAACCGTTTACCTTTCTTGGATGTAGAAGTCATCCGCAATTCGGACGGCTCATGTAGCAGAAAGGTACACAGAAAGCATACGTGGACTGGACAGTACACTAACTTTCACAGCGCGGTGCCTTTACAGCACAAGAGGAGTTTAATCCGATCTCTTGCCTTCAGGGCGCGCAGTATTTGCACTCCGGATACCGTCAACGAAGAGCTACAGAGAATCAGCGACGCCCTTCGTGAGAATGGTTACCCCGATAAGTTTATCATGAAGCATATGAAAGAACGCAAGCGAAAGCCACCTAGAAGCATTGCTCCCAAGAAAGAGCTGTTCATACATTTACCATTTAAGGGCGATACTGCAGCTGATATCCTATCTCGACGTTTGAAAGATGCTGTTGAGAAAACTTATTTCGCAGCCCGCCTGAGAATCGTTAACCACAACAAACCATTGCTTGCAAAACCCTTGAAAGATAGTCTGCCATCGTTGACCCGTTCAATGCTCGTTTATCAGTACTCGTGCTCTTGTGGTGCACGATACGTGGGTCGCACAACGAGACGTCTATCCCAGAGGATTCGCGAGCACATCCCGGCGTGGTTTTACAAAGGCGAAATGAGGGCCTCAGACAGCTCAATCATGTCGCACCTCCTCGAAAGTGGCCATACTGCATCTGAGAATGACTTTAAAGTCATCTATTCACTACCTGAACGCTTATCACAAGGCTTCCGAAAGCAAATCTTGTCTATCGCCGAGGCTATTTACATCCATCATCTGAAGCCGGAATTATGCGTACACAAACGATTCATACGGCCGATACTACTACCTTAGCCGACTGACATGGTTACTTAACTACCCTTTGTGACCTTAGCTATTTACTTTAGGCCCTGAAGCTTGTATTAATTTCCTTTGATGCACTTTTCCTACCATCTGTAGCCACCTTTAGTCATCTTTCTTGACCTTTCAAACACCTTAGAAATCAATCCCAGCCCGATTTGACGCTTACCCCACATAATCCGTGTCATGTAAAAGTTTGGGTCTGACGAGATTTTACCGAAAAGATATCTTAACCCTGAACTGTTTTCTGGTCTTGATTCATTTGATTACAATGGGAATATTTGCTGTGTTGAAAATCAGCATTGCCCGTGATTCGTTGAAAACACAAATAAGTCATTAGAAACCAAGACCGGACTGTATGTCGTTGGGAATATCTCGGTGTGGTTATGGAAACGTTTCGAGATTACAAGTTCTTTTTCTTCTATGCATGTACAGTGTTTTGCGATGTTACGGAGTGTATCATGTTGGGGCTTCGTTCATGCTACGAAAGCTTTAACACTTACGAGGGTTGGATTGTACAGCCGTCGGCAACCCAGTTTGTGCTAACTTCAAGCCGATTTTTAGCGTGGTTATTCGCAGCCAACTGTCGCTCTTTTACCATCCGTTTATGCATGATTGAACACCCCTCGAGTAAACAAAAGGGTTCCTGGTCTTATCTCGTGAGATGACTTCGTCAGAATCGATCACAAATCGTGGAGATGGTGTTGTTGGTCAAGTATGCGGGCGATTCTTCACAGTAGTGATTAATTCGGTGATTCCTTTGTCATGAAATTTCATGCTCAGATGGAACCAGAACAACAGGACTATCCCGTGAATGTACCACCTTTGAAAATGTCTTTGATCCAAACGCAAAGTTAGTCAATGGATCTGCAAGGAAGAGCCATATCAACACGCACGATTCACTCTACGGTCAACCAAACAATGCCCACGTGTCCTGCACTAAAGTGCTGTCAGTATCACAGCCTTAGGCAGAAACGCAGTCTGCGTTCGCGCTTAACTATCTGTGTTTACGAAACAGTACTCAAACTGGGTGGGGTCACCAACCGAAGTATGTTCAGTTTTGTCAGCTAGTGTTTGTCTACAGGAGTATCATCATTTGCTAAATTCGCATCCAGTGCACTATTAGGATACCGATCTTTGCATTCCTACTAGCCATTTACCTCGGCTTGTTCGCTTACCTGGGTTGCACTCGTTTCTTCGAAACCTAAAACTAAAGTGGCAACAACATGGTGACGAAGTGCAAAGCTAATCGACAAACTCAATCTCATACGGTCGGACACTTATCAACTGCAGTTTATAGCTCGGCTATGACGTTGATGGGGATGTTTGGTACGGTATTTTTTATTTACAACCGCTGAAAGCTGCAGCTTCACCTTTTAAAGTTGCCTGACAAATTTTCTTCAACTTTCATGCGAACATTTTTATTTACTTAACGGTAAGAGTTAGTATAACTGGCTAAATCCTTAGGTTCTATACAAGTTGCGAACGTAATCATGGTACCTTTGCAGTTTGTTTCCGCATACCAATTCCAAAAAGGGTATGGAATCTTAGAACATTTCTCATCAGTATAATGTATTCAGCCACTGCTTTAGTATTTAGTGAAGTATAAAGATACCTACATTCATCCGGACATTTGGCCCTAATGGCCCATTTGGCTGGAAAAGCAAGACTTCTACTTGGTTTTTTAGAACGATTTCTACTTCCACGCGTAACAACTGAGTATATTGTTGCGCAATATACCCAACCACACACTTCCTATGTTTTAAACATATATTTGCCTTTTAGAAAAGTGCCATGATATATATATGACGAGAGTTCTGGGAACAAAGTCATTCCTAAACTGAATAACCTATGACCCTTATCTGTAGGTGAGTAGAAAGGGGCGCAGAGATCGCTAAGATGTTTCCCGAAGCGACACAGTGACAGCATGCAGTGTGGAAATCTCACCACAGCACGTGCACTCTTTCTGTTCCCCCTCATACTCTGCTGGTGCTCAAGTTTGCTGTGACATCACGGAAAGCAAAAACAGCAAACGTATTATGGCTTGCCGTAATCATAGGGCTAAAGGCATTAAAAGCATGAGGAGACCCGTTTTATTGATACACCAGAGCTAACCACCGTTCAGTGCTGTGACATCCGTTCCCTCTATTATTAGCGATATGAATATCTCCGCCGTAACACCCATTTTCCAACTAGTACACGTGGCTCGACACCTTTGGGTCTAACTGGCGTGTTGTTCACTACGGGACCGAATTCTTATCGAACTTGATTCAGCCTCACATTTTTGGAGATATCGGACTAGTTGTATGGACCTCTGCAAAGCCGTTAAAAACAACGGGAACCAATAGTTTTCTGGAGCCCTGTCCAGAAACATTCCAAACTCCTCCTCCATCAATCGGCACTCTTGCATCCAGCGTGCCTAAATGATCAAAACATAGGGAGAAAATGCGTGGTTGATGTACTTCTTTTTCATGCATAACCACAGCCTGACAAACGATTTGAATATACTGCCGAATTAAAATGCAAAATCCATATGCACGCAGCCGGGTTGTCTTGCTTTTTACGTTTGCTTATGAATGCAAAATTTAAGTCGAATCCACGTCTTTCCATCCATGGTGATAACTTCCATTAAACTAACACGGTGACATGTCGGCCTTAACGAGCGGTTCTCTTAATGCATAGAAATCTAATTAATCGATAACCCTAACTTCCAGTTTCAACTTAAACTGCACTGCACTCCTGAAAATTGCTGACTATTTATATATCACTACGAAATTTCCGATGCTATATAAGCAGACCTTCTGAGTGAAAGAATCTGGCCACGTTGTTTCACTCATAGAATATCTACGTTTATGTAAATGTGTAGCCGTTCGTTCAACGACCTCGCATTGTCATCTTTGGCGTGTTTGAGTTTTTTTTCCATTAATGATCTCTTACGCTTTCGTGTTACGCGGTAGCGTAGCTGTTCTAAATTCCGCAGTATTAACTACTTGTCTTTCAGCTTATGTTCTTGCAAACCCATTTGCTTCGCTGCTTCCGTTACTCATTTTCGCCATCTTACAAGCCTTATTATCATGAGAACATCATGCTTTAAGATGTTGGCCACACTGTATTCCGGAGTTCGGATGTCCTTTGATAAGCTGAACTTCTTCGTGTCCCACGTTCACGACTATTAAACTCGTTGCTTTATTAATTTAGCAACCCACTGCGCCTGTTGCCTCTAGTTAGTAGATATAAATGTCGCAAAGACAAATAGATTCAACGTGAGCAGTACTTTTATTGGTACACGCAACTTGTACTTTTGATTTACGTTAAACCAATATCTCAGGGTAACCATGTTTTTAGTTTCCCCAGCGAATACTCTGCTATGGCTTCAGATTACTTATCGTCTTTCTCTGGGAAATATGCTATTGGGTCCATGTACACAAAGCACGTCAGACAAACTTTTGATCCCAATTTCCACAATAAAATCGGCTTAGACCACTCTCACGCTGGCATTACACCTGTCCTTTCTGCTGCCTAATTTTAACTTGTGTGCAAATTCTTACTGACTGTACAAGTGTTTGCAAGTGTGTCCAATTCTGCGTCGGTTAGCGCGATATGTTTGCTTTGCCCTAGAACGAAACTAACGGAGATTCTAAATATTCTCCCTGGTGGAACACCTGTTCTCTAGTTAGTGGGCAATTGGGTCTTTTACTGATGAGTAATTTTCGTCTAAGTCCCCTCTCATCACTAATCAAAAATCCGTCCGTATACCTCCTAAGTGCTGTGTCGTACACAGTCGCTGTACGAAAAATCGTATTTCTGGGGCTAACCACTGTCCTCTGCACAGTTCGGAACTGGCATGGCAGTGGAGGAAGAGCCGCGCTATATCGTAGTTCACTGTTAATCATGGAGGTCCACTGCCGTCACACATGGCTTAGTAGTACAAGCTGCTTGGCATCCGGAAGTCAAGGGGTCTGAATCCGGCAGAGGACCCAGGACTGAGCACCACTGACGAGAACCAGAAGCTCGAAACAGCTGTCTGGTGCTTTTCCAGAGATGTGGGAATTTGCTGACTGAGAGTGGATCGCGACAAACTCCATCCAATATTGGCTCTTTTTGTCACAGACTTCCTACTTGGTTTAACTGTCCTAGTCGGAACGGACGAACTCCCTTACTCGTTTGTAGCCTAGACGATTCGAATTGGAATGACTTGTGGACTTAGCCGGCAGACGTGAACTCGTAACTGAGAAGGTAGACGGAACGTGTAAATGCCACACAACTAAACCGAGGTCCGGAGAAAGAAGACTGGTCAGTAGTAAGTGCGTTTACGAACTCAACTAAGGCAACCGTGCTTTTTTGCTCTTACATATTTGTAGTTCACTATGACATTAGTCTTTGTACAAACTATGAGGGAAGGCATGCGTTTGTTGGCGCATGAGTTGCCATGTACTAGCCCTATCTCAGGGCAGAAATGGAGTGGGATCGATGCTGTTGAGACGTTGGACACATCACAGTTGTTTAGCTTGCTCGGTAGATAAGCCATTAGCATCAACAGAGCTCAGGAGGCAGACTGTCTACTTGAGGAGAGCGCGGTAGATACAGTGGTGACACTGGGAGGAATTCAATGGGAACTATGTGAGACACGTTGACTGCGTTTTCACAGAGGAAAACTCCGTTATAATATGTGCAAATGAGTGGACCCTTGGCGGCAGTTTCCGTTGGGATAACTCCCCTCTGAACTATGTAGTTTAGGTCTCTGCGTAACGATCGTGTTGTTCTGGCCCGATAATGTACTGGCACCGATGAACTGCTGAGTTTGATAAGGGTGTACCAGCACTTTTGTTGCGTAGCCTAATACCAGCCTGCCAGCGCGACTACCGCGTACGTGTTCGCTGTAAACCGAAAGCTGTTTCGCTAAAGTTACGGTCAGACGAGAGTTACATGTTGATGTTGGGGAATCATTTAACCAAACTCCACATTGAAATGCGTAGCAGCATCAATAATACGCCACCAAACAGAGGCGTTTTTAATCGATTACATCTTTGGCTATAGGTAACTAATTACATTTACATTTCCCACAACACGAGGCATGTGAGTCTGATCCGACCATTCTGTACCAGCTAACTTCAGAAATGTGAGTACAAGCAATTTGATTTTCCGCTGGCGGGTATACTCATTTCCAATTCTATCGATGCACCAATTTACTAGTTTCTCCTAAGCGAATCGACTGTTGCTGATTGCGAGGAGGTCTCGTTGCGAACAGCAGATTGTAGATCCTTCAAGAGAAGTAAATGTCGATTGTTGGTTGTTTTTTGTTT
>OX104069.1:50357655-50447492 GCA_944474145.2 Dicrocoelium dendriticum | reverse complement strand
CCGAGATCGTGTGTCGTAATCCAACCACATGGCGGGTACTCTAAACTGAATTTTGAATGCTTAACTGCTGGGGCAAGTGTTGCTCACTGATCTCAGTAGCCTGATAATCAAGACGTCAGACGTAAACAGTTAGGTTCTTACGGGGACGAAACAAGTCGTGGGGTGTCAGTGTTGGGAGGGAGCAACACCAAAACCTCTTCACAGTGTCAGGCAAAGATGCAGTTTGGGTCTCGCCATTACCAAGACACACATGAGAATCGCCAATTTGAAACTGTATCGTTTGAACAAGTTGCCACATATTCGCCCCCGCCTCTAGGTATCTAATCGATACCGGATAGAATTAGTGTCCATAGAGAACACTCAGGTAGTATACTTATGTGCGGCCAAAAACAGTATTGCACGTGAATGCACCACATCACGGTCAGCAGTTAGTTGACTTAATGTGGCTGTGAGCTTATCACGTTTGTGGCACATTCCCACATGCAACGGAATTCAGACGTCTGTCGCCCATGGGCTTAACAAGCAAGTTCATAGACCAATACGTCTTGATCAAACCCGATGAGCCCGAACCCACTGCTTCACCAGTCTGAACAGATTTTAGGATTGAGTAGTGTTCTGTTCGTTTACCTTATAGCGTCTTGAGTATTTTAATTTAGTTATACTCACGTGGCGGCAAAACTAACCGTCTTGTTAACCTAAACATTTGGGTAGCGTTCACGTCAACTCACATCATATTAAGTTAGGTAGGATAGGTGATCGTTGCCATCCTGGATGGGATATTCGATGTCCACAGCAGTAGGGATAAAATACACTTTCAGATATCCTGACCCAACCACGAAGTTAGCTGCACTGTTATGTTTGTTCCGTTATTACTGCATCTTATCTACCCCATCTGTCGGTTTTAATACCTGTTCATTCCTGTTAGATTATTTAAGATTGATTTTTTAATGTTGGCTATATGGAACGTGGTTGCTAAGCGAAAGTGAAGCATACGAGAAGTCGCTTCTGCGCCGGTAGCCATGACACGCATGCTCGATAGCGGCAGCCTCGGGAATAAAGCTAAAGAAACCAGGAAAATGGTTAGCTTTTGCTTAGGAAGAGCATTTCTATCGAATTGAGATATTGAAATACATAGAATCACTTGATGAAACAAGTATTCTGTGCAGAAATTGCCACTGATTGAAATGAAGTGAACGTAATCCTAAGTGCGATCAAAAATATTCCATGAATACTGGCTGCGGTTTCGTAGGTCGCTATGAAGACAACGGTGAAGTAGGTGCAATAAACACATCTGTTTTGTCAGCGGAGTCTACATTATCGAATGTACACATATACGTATACGAACGTATATGTTGGTCAGTACACCGGTATGACACGTCTGTGCAACGCTCATTCCATTGCTTAGTTTAGGCTGATATGAAGGTAAATGTCGCCAATTACTATCAATGTGAGGGTGGAGCCGTAGGCTAGCCCAAAGCTGCATTACGGATGGCGCAACTGCGATGGAACAATAAACAGGCTTAGAGACTGCAAAGTCCACCGATCCGATAGGATTCAACGGGCTCCACAACAGATTAGAGCATACACGCATTTGCACAGACGATGAGAACACGAAGAAACAAGTGTTCGGGGGGGGGGGGGACATATTCGAGTCGGTAAGGTGGTCGTTTTTCTACTCCCTTGTGTATCATCACATTGTTACGTAACCAAGAGACTTGACAATTCATTAATGTCTGCGATATATATGATGTCACTCTAGCCCTCTGTTTATGTCCCAACCTACCTGAGTCGGTGCAGGTGCAATATGCATTTTGTACTATCTTATTCTGACTTTGTTAACATATTCGGAGTTCGTGTCAGATGCCACATGATGAGCAACAAAGTACTATCCGTGCAATTCTCGGTTCCTCCTGATAGCAACCACGTACGCATCGTTGATGTGGCTTCACAGAATGTGTGCAACAACCTTAGCAACGCAATCAGTTAAAAACTAGTTGTGAGTGTTCCTCAATCCGGTCAATTTCTGAGAAGTGACACGTTTGCCGCGTTGTTGATAGTTTCTCGCGTACACACTCAATACGTCAACTGCTTAAACTTTTGAAGTTTTGTGAGTAGTGTAATTTTCGTAGAAAGTAGAAGCCACGATTAAACTTCACGCAATAATCTGCCTCGACGGGGAATGGAAGCCAGGTCCCACGGATTACCAGTCCGCTGCTCTGCCACTGAGCTACCGAGGGCTGACGATCAGGTGCGCAATTTAATACATGACTTCTGCGACGTATTGCCAATGAGCTCACAGTATCTGTCCTGGTGTTGCAGATTGGCTCACTCACTGGTCACTTCCCAATGAACCGAAGTATCTGTCCTTCTGATGTTCAAAGGGCGAGGTTAGACTGCTTTTGGAGTTTTGTGAGTAGTGTAATTTTCGTCATTTCGAGTTGGTACTACCGCAATAATTTGCTAAGAGCAGATTTAAATACTATCAGCTTAGCAAATTAGCGAGCAAAATTGGTTATATTGTTCTAAAAACTACGCGTCCTGAATGCCTTGTATCGCAACAACCTTGCTTTATGAAACATCCCAAAGGTATCAGCACTAACATTTTTGTTGAGTCAGCTTCCAATATCGTTTACCAGGGCTTTTCCGTATGGTAAATGGAACAACATGTATACAATGAGGTCAAGACCCTTAGAATTGCTTTTAGCACCAATTTTAAAGTTATGCTGTTTTGTAGTTTATTATGTCCTGTTTGATGTTTGATCCACCAACAGTCGACATTTACTTCTCTTGAAGGATCTCCAATATGCTGTTCGCAACGAGACTTCCTCGCAATCAGCAACAGTCGATGCGCTTAGGAGAAACTAGTAAATTGGTACATCGCAAGAATTGGAAATGAGTATACCCGCCAGCGGAAAATCAAATTGCTTGTACTCACATTCCTGAAGTTAGCTGGTACAGAATGGTCGGATCAGACTCACGTGCCTCGCGTTGTGGTAAATGTAAATTTAATTAGTTACCTATAGCCAAAGATGTAATCGATTAAAAGCGCCTCTGTTTGGTGGCGTATTATTGATGCTGCTACGCATTTCAATGTGGAGTTTGGTTAAATGATTCTCCAACATCAACATGTAACTCTCGTCTGACCGTAATTTTAGCGAAACAGCTTTCGGTTTACAGCGAACACGTACGCGGTAGTCGCGCTGGTATTAGGCTACGCAACAAAAGTGCTGGTACACCCCTATCAAACTCAGCAGTTCATCGGCGCCAGTACACTATCGGGCCAGAACAACACAGTCGCTATGCAGAGACCTAAACTACGTAGTTCAGAGGGGAGTTATCCCAACGGAAACTGGCGCCAAGGGTCCACTCATTTGCACATATCATAACGGAGTTTTCCTCTGTGAAAACGCGGTCAACATGTCTCACATAGTTCCCATTGAATTCCTCCCAGTGTCACCAGTGTATCTACCGCGCTCTCCTCAAGTAGATAGTCTGCCTCCTGAGCTCTGTTGATGCTAATGGCTTATCTACCGAGCAAGCTAAACAACTGTGATGTGTCCAACGTCTCAACAGCATCGATCCCACCCCATCTCTGCCCTGAGATAGGGCCACTACATGGCAACTCATGTGCCAACAAACGCACGCCTTCCTTCATAGTTTATACAAATACTAATGTCATAGTGAACTATAAATATGTAAGAGTAGAAGCACGGTTGCCTTAGTAGAGTTCGTAAACGCACTCTTACTACTGCCAGTCTTCTTTCTCTCGGATCTCGGTTTAGTTGTGTGGCATTACACGTTTCCGTCTACCTTCTCAGTTACCAGTTCACGTCTGCCGGCTAAGTCCACAAGTCATTCCAATTCGAATCGTCTAGGCTACAAACGAGTAAGGAGTTCGTCCGTTCCGACTAGGACAGTCAAACCAAGTAGGAAGTCTGTGACAAAAAACAGCCAATAATGGATGGAGTTTGTCGCGATCCACTCTCAGTCAGGCCGAATTCCACTTCTCTGGAAAAGCACCAGACAGTCTATTTCGACATCTGGTTCTTGTCAGTGGTGCTCGGTCCTGGGTCTCTGCCGGATTCAGACCCCTTGACTTCCCGGGATGCCAAGCAGCTTGTACTACTAAGCCATGTGTGACGGCAGTGGACCTGCATGTATTGGCAAGTTAACTACGTTATAGCGCGGCTCTTCTCCACTGCCATGCCAGTTCCGAACTGTGCAGAGGACAGTGGTTAGCCCCAGAGATACGATTTTTCGTACAGCGACTGTGTCGACACAGCACTTAGGAGGTATACGGACGGATTTTTGATTAGTGATGAGAGGGGACTTAGCGAGCTTAGACGAAAATTACTCATCAGTAAAAGACCCATTGTTCACGAACTAGAGACAGGTGTTCCACCAGGGCGAATATTTAGAATCTCCGTTAGTTTCGTTCTAGGGCAAAGCAAACATATCGCGCTAAACGACGCAGGATTGGACACACTTGCAAACACTTCTACAGTCAGTAAGGATTTTCCACACAAGTTAAAATTAGGCAGCAGAAAGGACAGGTGTAATGCCAGCGTGAGAGTGGTCTAAGCCGATTTTATTGTGGAAATTGGGATCAAAAGTTTGTCTGACGTGCATTGTGTGCATGGACCCAATAGCATATTTCACAGAGAAAGACGATAAGTAATCTGAAGCCATAGCAGAGTATTCGCTGGGGAAACTAAAAACATGTTTACCCTGAGATATTGGTTTAACGTAGATCAAAGTACAAGTTGCGTGTACCAATAAAAGTACTGCTCACGTTGAATCTATTTGTCTTTGCGACACTTGTATCTACTAACTAGAGGCAACAGGCGCAGTGGGCTGCGAATTAATAAAGAAAGGAGTTTAATAGTCGTGAGCACGGGACACGAAGAGGTTCAGCTCATCAAAGGATATCCGAACTCCGGAATACAGTGTGGCCAACATCTTAACGCATGATGTTCTCATGATAGTAAGGCTTGTAAGATGGCGAAAATGAGTAACGGAAGCAGAGAAGCAAAAAGGTTTGCAAGAACATAAGCTGAAAGAAAGTAGTTAATACTGCAAAATTTAGAACAGCTACGCTACCGCGTAACATGAAAGCGTAAGAGATCAATAATTGAAAAAAACTCAAACACGCCAAAGATGACAATGCGAGGTCGTTGAACGAACGGCTACACATTTCCACAAACGTAGATATTCTATGACTGAAACAACGTGGCCAGATTCTTTCACTCAGAAGGTCTGCTTATATAGCATCAGAAATTTTGTAGTGATATATAGATAGCCAGCAATTTTCAGGAGTGCAGTGCAGTTTAAGTTGAAACTGGAAGTTAGAGTTATCGATTAATTACATTTCTACGCATTAACGGAACCGCTCGTTAAGGCCAACATGTCACCGTGTTATTTTAATGAAGGTTATCACCATGGATGGAAGGACGTGGATTCGACTTCAATTTTGCATTCATAAGCAAACGTAAAAAGCAAGACAACTCGGCTGCGTGCATATGGATTTTGCATTTTACTTCGGCAGTATATTCAGATCGTTTGTCAGGCTGTGGTTATGCATGAAAAAGAAGTACATCAACCACGCATTTCCTCCCTATGTTTTGATCATTTAGGCACGCGGGATGCAAGAGTGCCGATTGATGGAGGAGGAGTTTGGAATGTTTCTGGACAGGGCTCCAGAAAACTAGTGGTTCCCGTTGTTTTTAACGGCTTGGCAGAGGTCCATACAACTAGTCCGATATCTCCAAAAATGTGAGGCTGAATCAAGTTCGATAAGAATTCGGGCCCGTAGCGAACAACACGCCAGTTGGACCTAAAGGTGTCGGGACACGTGTACTAGTTGGAAAATGGGTGTTACGGCGGAGATATTCATATCGCGAATAATAGAGGGAACAGATGTCACAGCACTGAACGGTGGTTAGCTCTGGTGTATCAATAAAACGGGTCTCCTCATGCTTTTAATGCCTTTAGCCCTATGATTACGGCAAGCCATAATACGTTTGCTGTTTTTACTTTCCGTGATGTCACAGCAAACTTGAGCACCAGCAGAGTATGAGGGGGAACAGAAGGAGTGCACGTGCTGTGGTGAGATTTCCACACTGCATGCTGTCACTGTGTCGCTTCGGGAAACATCTTAGCGATCTCTGCGCCCCTTTCTACTCACCTACAGATAAGGGTCATAGGTTATTCGGTTTCGGAATGACTTTGTTCCCAGAACTCTCGTCATATATATATCATGGCACTTTTCTAAAAGGCAAATATATGTTTAAAACATAGGAAGCGTGTGGTTGGGTACATTGCGCAACAATATACTCAGTTGTTACGCGTGGAAGTAGAAATCGTTCTAAAAAACCAAGCCGTAAGTCTGCTTTCCAGCCAAATGGGCCATTAGGGCCAAATGTCCGGATGAATGTAGGTATCTTTATGCTTCACTAAATACTAAGGCAGTGGCTGAATACATTATACTGATAAGAAATGTTCTAAGATTCCATACCCTTTTTGGAATCGGTATGAGGAAACAAACTGCAAAGGTACCATGATTACGTTTGCAACTTGTATAGAACCTAAGGATTTAGCCAGTTACATTAACTCTAACCGTTAAGTAAATAAAAATTTTCGCATGAAAGTTGAAGAAAATTTGTCGGACAACTTTAAAAGGTGAAGCTGCAGCTTTCAGCGGTTGTAAATCAAAAATACGGAACGAAAGATCCCCGTCAATGTTACAGCCGAGCTATAAACTGCAGTTGATAAGTGTCCGACCGTATGAGATTGAGTTTGTCGATTAGCTTTGCACTTCGTCACCATGTTGTTGCCACTTTAGTTTTAGGTTTCGAAGAAACGAGTGCAACCTAGGTAAGCGAACAAGCCGAGGTAAATGGCTAGTAGGAATGCAAACATCGGTATCCTAATAGTGCACTGGATGCGAATTTAGCAAATGATGATACTCCTGTAGACAAACACTAGCTGACAAAACTGAACATACTTCAGTTGGTGACCCCACCCAGTTTGAGTACTGTTTCGTAAACACAGATAGTTAAGCGCGAACGCAGACTGCGTTCCTGCCTAATGCTGTGATACTGACAGCACTTTAGTGCAGGACACGTGGGCATTGTTTGGTTGACCGTAGAGTGAATCGTGCGTGTTGATATGGCTCTTCCTTGCAGATCCCTTGACTAACTTTGCGCTTGGATCAAAGACATTTTCAAACGTGGTACATTCACGGGATAGTCCTGTTGTTCCGGTTCCATTTGAGCATGAAATTTCATGATAAAGGAATCACCGAATTAATCACTACTGTGAAGAATCGCCCGCATACTTGACCAACAACACCATCTCCACGATTTGTGATCGATTCTGACGAAGTCATCTCACGAGATAAGACCAGGAACCCTTTTGTTTACTCGAAGGGTGTTCAATCATGCATAAACGGATGGTAAAAGGACGACAGTTGGCCGCGAATAACCACGTTAAAAATCGGTTTGAAGTTAGCACAAACTGGGTTGGCGACGGCTGTACAATCCAACCCTCGTACGTGTTAAAACTTTCGTAGCATGAACGAAGCCCCAACATGATACACTCCGTAACATCGCAAAACACTGTACATGCATAGAAGAAAAAGAACTTGTAATCTCGAAACGTTTCCATAACCACACCGAGATATTCCGATCGACATACAGTCCGGTCTTGGTTTCTAATGACTTATTTGTGTTTTCAACGAATCACGGGCAATGCTGATTTTCAACACAGCAAATATTCCCATTGTAATCAAATGAATCAAGACCAGAAAACAGTTCAGGGTTAAGATATCTTTTCGGTAAAATCTCGTCAGACCCAAACTTTTACATGACACGGATTATGTGGGGTAAGCGTCAAATCGGGCTGGGATTGATTTCTAAGGTGTTTGAAAGGTCAAGATCGATGACTAAAGGTGGCTACAGATGGTAGGAAAAGTGCATCAAAGGAAATTAATACAAGCTTCAGGGCCTAAAGTAAATAGCTAAGGTCACAAAGGGTAGTTAAGCAACCATGTCAGTCGGCCAAGGTAGTATTATCGACCGTATGAATCGTTTGTGTACGCATAATTCCGGCTTCAGATGATGGGTCGCAAAACGAGACGTCTATCCCAGAGGATTCGCGAGCACATCCCGGCGTGGTTTTACAAAGGCGAAATGAGGGCCTCAGACAGCTCAATCATGTCGCACCTCCTCGAAAGTGGCCATACTGCATCTGAGAATGACTTTAAAGTCATCTATTCACTACCTGAACGCTTATCACAAGGCTTCCGAAAGCAAATCTTGTCTATCGCCGAGGCTATTTACATCCATCATCTGAAGCCGGAATTATGCGTACACAAACGATTCATACGGCCGATACTACTACCTTGGCCGACTGACATGGTTACTTAACTACCCTTTGTGACCTTAGCTATTTACTTTAGGCCCTGAAGCTTGTATTAATTTCCTTTGATGCACTTTTCCTACCATCTGTAGCCACCTTTAGTCATCGATCTTGACCTTTCAAACACCTTAGAAATCAATCCCAGCCCGATTTGACGCTTACCCCACATAATCCGTGTCATGTAAAAGTTTGGGTCTGACGAGATTTTACCGAAAAGATATCTTAACCCTGAACTGTTTTCTGGTCTTGATACATTTGATTATTTGTGTTTCTGACATTTAAAACCGACTTGAAAGGATATCATTTTAGAGCAGATAAATTCGTGTAAACTGTTGTGTTAAGCATTTCGAAAGCGACCAAATTTCAGAGATTATAGATATGGCGAATGCAATACCGTTAGCTATAGTGCACTGACAACAAAGTAGTTTTATTTCGAAAAATAGCAACTGTCATTAAACGTGCCACCAGACAAGCGAGTTTGGTGGAATTAGCTTCATTATTCTGAGAAAAAATCAGTGGTACTGTAGCCATTCGTTTCACAGTGCACGCTTTGCGTATACTGCAAGGAATCTAGAGGCATGGCAATCGTTTCAAGTGCACTTGCGTATTGGAAGTCGGAATCCACAGTGGATGCGTATAAATGTCTAGTTGGACCACATTGTTGGGTCATAATGCAGGAGCAAAGATCTTCGCTAGTGAATTATAAGAGATATTAATCTAATCCAAAGTCAAGTTTCGCAAGTCAAATACGGTTCCCAGAGCGCGAAATAAGAATCCCGGGCAAAAACCTTTGATTCATGAGCTATTAAGAATGGTTAAGTTCAAAATATGGTCCGGAATGACTTTAATTGAAGTCGACATTGTTGAAGGTGGAGTA
Organism: Dicrocoelium dendriticum; assembly: GCA_944474145.2. NCBI lineage: Eukaryota > Metazoa > Platyhelminthes > Trematoda > Plagiorchiida > Dicrocoeliidae > Dicrocoelium > Dicrocoelium dendriticum. Next base: position 50,438,197 of record OX104069.1, on the reverse strand, counting down.
GATTCAAACATTAATTGAATATGAAAATAAAACAGGAAATCCTATGCTTTTACTACCAACATTCATGGTTCAGTAGACCCATGTCCCAGTTGCTGATCAAAGCTTGAGTTCAGGTTCTACTCAACTGGACTGTGACTTGTATTCCCGGACGAACTGAGGGAACATTACGCAAGTCTAGTGTATTGTCACACAAACAGGAAAACGCAGCACTTGAAAGTGAACTCAGAAGAGGGCGTTAACGAAGAGTGGGTGTGAGACGAAGTAGTGCGTCAAAAGCTCTGTAAGACGATTTCGCTCTGATTTAGACAAGTATCTCTGCTGATACATAAGTGGGTAGGAGAATCTTTAATGCCCGATGGATATAGCTAATAATTGTGTTGACCAAGCCCATTAACCTGATTGCAGCACTCATAGGGACGAATGGGGTGAGCGATGCTTGCTTGCTTGCAGCAGTGATTACGTGTCTCAGATGAGCGAAAAAGACCCGGCTACATGGTAAAAGTAAAGAGTTAAAACGGCCAATGAATGGTGTGTTTGACACGGTTAATGACTTTCTAGCCTCCGCTCCCATCCCTATTTACGGCTACGTAGAGTGGAAAAATGTAGGTGATGTCCACAATGATATGTCGAAGACTTTGGGAGGAAAGCAGTGAGGTGGAAGCTAGCGCTGCTCGTGGAGCTCTGGCTTAGTGATCAAGGCGTAAGCCGTCAACCACTATGTGTCGGGTTCCACTCTCAGCTCTCGCTGTCTCTACCTGACGAGTCCAAATAGCAACGAAAATGGTCGGTCGTGAAGTGACGGAATTGGAGACAGAGCAGCTCTGAGACTCTCCACAGGTGGAAGCTATTCTTTCCCAATGTTTCTGAGACTATACGATGAGTCGGTAAGCTTTCACTTGCTTCATCAAATGGCAATGGAGTGCACATGGGTGATGATGACAGCAAGTGCCATTCGCTATTTGCACAACCTAGCCACGTGCATTCCGTGACCGCTTTTAGTGCCATTTATGACGCATAAAACGTTGTATAAGTTTCCAAGCCGAGAATTCAGTAGCACACTTAATTGATGGATCATTACATGTGTGGTTGGAACATACTGATCATTATGAACCACCTACTTTTTTATGTTACCTCAAAACGTCTGTATCCAAGTTACATTCATTTTGAGCTACAAGCGAAGAATTATTTTCATTTAACTGAATACCCATTAGATCACCATTTGTTTTCAGTTTAGACACGACAGGCTGTGTGCCCAATCTGTAAGTAGTATTCAAGAATGCAGAGGATTTTACGCTGTTCTCTGAATGCCAAATCTGGCTCGTCATTCAACTAACCGCTGTGCCTATTTTCACTGGGTACATGAAGGATCGCTTTGTGGAGAGATTGCACTAAGCGGCAAGTAAAAAAGCGAGGGATCAATCAAAAAGGACACAACGACACGCAGTCCATCAGCAGTAGAATTCAGTAAATGTGGATGGAAATCTGTCACGGCAGTTGGGGAAACCATTCATTTCAAGTCCATGTAATACAATACACAAGTGAAAACCAGATGGTACCCAGTGTCATCGAGCTATTAGAAGCTGCCGCTTTGGTGGAGGTGAGATACACTTCAGATAGACAGAAAATATTTGTCCGCCTGCATTAATCGAACTGAACCTACCTTACAAAAGGTTGGGTTTCCTGGTCGACCAATAGTTCAACCATGACTGTGTTGAGATGGACCGTCAAATTGCTGTGCAAGTGTATGTCAGACTGATAGCATGGGCAATATGGAGATGGGTTACAAATCAGACACAAACGCAAAGCAGCTGACAACGAAGGAGGGGGTAAAACTGGTGTTATTTTAAGGCAAACAGGGAGGTGCTCTAATCACATCATGTTCTATCCATGTTATGGACCAAAAATACACTGGAGCCGATCGCGGACACAACGGAACAGAATGAAGTAGGTGCATCGTAGTTTGGGTCCAAAGTAATATACAACTGGCGTACGTATGTAATACTTTTAGAAAATGGCGATCAGTGAGATGCAATGGAGAAACTGTATTTGATGAAAACGTCTGACACTGCATGTTTTAAACGGCAGATTACAGCATAGCACTAACTTTCGTTTGGATAGTTTGGTGCTGCGAATCGAAACCGAAAAACCGCTAGGAAATATCGTTTCTCCAATGATTTGACGAATACTGTCCGGAATTAGGGGACCACAAGTTCACGTTCCTATAGTCGTAAGGGAATCTATACTGCTGTGGATTCTAACAAGCGCACGGTGCTCATGCTATGATTTCGAGATCGATGGAGACTAACAGACCTTCAACAGACGCCAGAAGGAGACATATGATGAAGAGAGGTCAGCGAGGCGTGTCAGATTGCTAGGTCTCCTACAGTTCAGAAGTAATTCAACGGTAGTCGGACTTGTCTAACCGTATTGGTTTGATAAGGAATACAAACAATTGGTACGACGGCGTCGCAAACTTTGGGATAGAGACATAATCTCGGGTTGTGATAAAGATTACACGGTGTACAAGAAACAGCGTAAGATATGTGAACGCAAAAAGCAAGAAACCCCGGCGATTCGAGGAGGAGCTAGCAGCCTCGGCTACAAACGCCCCCAGAGAATGTTTGCCTACTTGAAACGTCAACTGTAGCCTGCGGGCGACCTACCGGTCTTAGAGAGCTTAGACGGACAGTCGCTCATTTCAAGCGCGGAGCACGCGGACGCCTTGGCTACACACTTCCTCGCCATATTTCCAGTAAAACGGCGGTTGTTCTAGTACCGGCACAGGTTGCGCCAGTCTTGCTCGACAGCTTACAATGTGACGCAGACGAAGTGTATCGACTACTCGTCAACCTCGGTGGTACAAAGTCCCCCGGGACCAGACGAACTACACTTACTAATACATAATTCCCTACGGAATGCAATCTCACCAGCCGTGATAAAACTATTCAATGTCACACTTTGAAGGATCTGGAAATGTTCGATAGTGTGGCCGCTTCTCAAGGGTGGTGATCCGAGTAAAGTAGAGAACTACAGGCGGCTCTGTTTGATTTCAATATTGTCCATAGTTCTCGAGGTTGTGCAAAAGCGTCTGCTGTCGTTCGTTGGATCAATGGACGTACTGACCCATTCGCGACGCCGCTTCACGAATGGGCGATCCTGCATTACCAACTTAATGTACGCAAACCACTTGTGGATACGAGCTCTCAACGAACGGAAGGATGTTGACGTGGTGTACATCGCCTTTAGTAAGATGTTTGACAGAGTGAACCACGAGGTATTCCTTCGTAAGCCGAGGACATACGGAATCGGTGGCACGCTACTTCAGTGGTTACACTAGTTTATTGTGAGACGAAAGTCTAGACTGCAGGTCAATGACTACCTGACAGACTGGTGCCCATCGACAAGTGGCGTGCTTCAAGGAACTGTAATTGGGCCAATATTATTTCTTATTCAGATCAACGATCTCCCGCAGCAACTCCAGTCACCATATGCCCTGTTTGCAGAGGAGTTAAAAATCTAGGGTCATCGAGAACCAGCATGACATAGCTCGACTGCCAACGTGGTCCACTGAGATGCATCTCCCACTTATCGCGAGCAAGTCGTTCATAAGTATCACCAGACGTACAACCACACAAGCATACATTTTGGACAGGCAGTTTCTCCAACCCGATACAGCTGTCAGTGACTTAGGAGTGCTCTCATAACATGATATGATATTACTAGAAAATACAGAGAAATTGTACCGTGCGGGACTTCGTATGCTCTGGGCATTACGACGCAGTTTTTCCACATGGTCTGAAGAAATCGTCCCTCGCCTATTCACCTGGCTCATCAGGCCAATCCTTGAGTACGGCGCCCCAGTTTACAATCCGATAACCCAGTGAGAAAGGAAAAACGAGAAAATACAGCACGGCGCAATTAGAATGATTCCCAGTTTACGAAAGCTTCCGTATGAAATACGTTGTGAAAGGCTCGGACTCTACACACTATCACAACGCCAACTAAGAATTGACGTTAGTATGACGCATCGAGTAGCATACCTGAATCACTTCCCCATATTGTGGCCAATATTACACCTGCGGAAACCCAGTAAAATTAGAGGAGATCGTTATAAACTCAGGGTCCCATGCATGAACAGGGTATCACATCAGCTTTGTACAGAACGAACAATCGTAAACTTAGGGAATACACTACCAGAAGGAATAACAGAGGCTAATTCTATGAAATGTTTCAGAATACGTATCGACGATTATTACGGAAACCTGTGCTTTTGTGAAACGGTGCACATGGTTGGCAGCACCCAGTTTCGGATTTGCCTGTCCCCGTGGCCTCCATAGGGCAGTCACAAGACGGTGCACATAGAATGCAAAAATACATCCTATACCCGGAAACAATGACACCAATACGAACTCTTAACCGAACAAGTATAAAGGAGTAACTGACCAAACACTGCCGTTGACAATCCGCAATTAAATGCTTTTTGTTTTTCATAATTCAATAGAGTTGTACAGTAACTTTTCTACTTGCGCTTAAATACATCATCAGTCTCAGTTAATTGGCAAGTAGGAATTAGTGTTACACGGTCCTCTATGAGATTGGACAAGCAAATATATTCTTTACACCATTCAGATCCATTTGGTTCGAGCGTCGTTTGTAGCATTTGGGTGACCAGTCATCATACAGTCTGGAAAATTGCATCGTACAGAAGGGAGGTAACTATGCTCATTCAAGACTGATGGCTAATTAGTTCTCGAGTAAGAGTTTGCAGTACCCTTATTAAGTTCCTTATTGGATTCCAGCAGTAACCTGTGTTACAATCCAATCGCTTGGCTTTGATAAGTGGTATACGACCAGAACCAAACTTAAAACACCAAACAGCAGTCGATTGATTGATGAAAAGTGACGTCGTTATGAATGCCAATCCTACGTTTGTGACAACAGCAATGTATGTATGGCAGTGAAGATGTGCTGTACAATATCTCTGCCACCAATAAATAGGGATGGCGCCGGTTCCCACGTAGAGTCAATAATTTAAGCCTGCCTCACAAGACTACGCCCAATGTTCTGTCCATCTATCAAGCAGCGAAATTATGCGTCGCAGTTGGATAGTGATATGAAGAAGCGATCGCTCAGCTCCTTCAGGCTTCTGACAGACATACCTCCCACCACGCTGTACACCGTTTTCTGTCCTACAGAGTCATCCCAGAGTAACATTGGATCTGCTAGACTATTACCTCAAATTACTGTCTTTATTTAGCAATCGGTGATCTACGTCTTCTTGTTGAGAAATGTGGCTTTGGAAATGCTTCTCACTTACAATCCCTATGTTCTGCAAATGATTCAGATTTCCCGTTGTTGTTTTTTCCTTTCTCTCATTGATGTTGTTTGGCTAATGTTCATCCTCGGGATAGATGCGTTACTCAACGAAAACAAGGCAAACCGAATCCGTAAAGTAGGTGCTTTTCAGTTTTAAAGAATTCTGTTAAATTTTATGAAGATTAAAAGCAAATTTCCAGTTGTACGTGGGCATATATCGCTTGTTCGACACTATTTTAGTCAAAAGGTGTGCCCTCTCTAATATCAGCTCATCTTTCGTGAATTATTCGTCTCCCCGTAAAAGGTATCTCTAAAGCTTTCTATATTGTTTAACAAAATTTGAACACGAAACGTTTGTTCGCTCTAACCACTGTCATATTCAGATAGTCGCTTTGTGGTGGAGGCTGTCGAAAATAAGTACCTCGGTTTAAACTAAGGAGGAACAGTTTAAAATAATCAGTGGAGACGTGTAAGTCATTTCCGCGATTTGACATCTGCCTCGCCTTGAAGTACTTCGTCGTAAACTAACAAGTGTCTTGAGCTTGTGAATGGTATAACAACGATAATGAATTCAGGTTGAGCTTCATGAGCCATACATTTATACAATGAATAAGCCTCAACTGCAAGCCTCAGCAAGCCACAGCAATTTATGAAAAATGCAACATTTATGCTATAATCACCAGATAGCTAGTTATTGAAGAAATCAACTGCCATTTAGCTTGACGACCGAAGAAAAACGCTTCAGTACATTTGCAGAGTGAAGCGGAGTTATCGAATGCTAGCGCAATATAGGAGACAAGTATAGAAAATGGAAACTGCTAACTGGAACCCGCTTTATACGGAAAGCAGTGGAAACAGCAAGGTGTTGGGATTAAAAGAAACGAAACCGAAAGAAGAACTGCGCGCAGAACAGCGGCAGCTTTGAAGAAAAGTCATCATCCACCTGATAAGATTAGCAGTCTTAGGTCGAAGCAACCCCATTACCATGATAGGATAAGAGCGAGCAATGGGTTGCTTATCACGCAAAAAGCAAGTAGACAAAAAACTAACCTTTCATGATAAATGTATTGGAAAACAATCCCCGAAATGGCTGCTAGCCAAACGAAACACAAGGTGAACCAACCCCATGCGGCATTAAAGTCACGAAGAACAAGCCTGCGTGAATGGATGGAGTAGTAAATTGGGTGAGATAAAGGAGGCTGTGTTAGTGAATCAGGAAAAATGCACACATAAACCACAGATTAGCTACCTTAGTTAAGGGTAATATAAGGAAGCACCAAGGGATCTGGATCAGAGGCGGTTCCTGTAAATGGACCCAGGTAAAATATGGCAGGGCACAGGATAAAAGCTTGTTAGAGTACATGAAAGGAATGATAAAATTTGCAAGTGTGCGGTTCAAACAAAGTGATTGCCCGAATCACCTTACCATTGCTCTACATACTAAGTGTTGAAGAGCGTTTTGCTGATCGATTAGTCACTCCATATTGAAATGACTCGTATTCGTCAACAGGAGACACAACGCGAGTAATTGGTGTGTTAATTCATCGTCTTCAAAATATCGGGATAGCAGTGCTTATAGCAGCCTTCTTGTGAGCAATCTGGAGAATCGGTGGAAAACAGAGGTGCACTCACGAACCGCCACAGCTATTTTTAACGTAACAAAAGGTTACTCCGCTATTCCAATGCACAGCTTCTATAGCCCTAAAAATTACTGAGTTTACCCAGGTTGAAACGACTTCCGCGTGTAAGTCCTAACGTCAGCATACAGCTAAAAGTGTAGGTACAACAGCGGTCGCACTGTGGTCAATGGTTAAGGGACAGTGACATTGGCCTCGCGAATTGTATGCAGCCCGAACAGCGAGGCATAACTGTAAACTCTCGCGCTATATCTGGTAGTTAGGCGGAGGTGGCTTCGGACATAAGGCGAAGCAAATTGAGTAGTTTCAAACTGTGGAACATTCTCAGCGGTTCGTGAAATACACCAGTCCAAGCCAAACAATTGTTTCAATTATTTCAGTACAAATCATATGGGGTTAAAATACAGAAAGTATGGACAGCGCTCACTCCAGAAGTTTGTTCTGAATTAAGTGAGTCAATGGTTAGACAGCAAATATTCTGCCGTTATCTCATTCGCATAGATCGACTGAAAGCAATGTAATCCCAATACCTTAACTCATGTCAGAATGGCTGTTCGACCAGGGCAGATAGAGAGAGTGAACAAACGGTTTTACGAACACAGCAAGGATTAGAATAATCAGATCGCAAAAGCCTCTGCAGTGGCGAGCATTCGAAACTGCAAACCTTTCGATTTGCTCATGGGAATCTGATGATCCACAGTAAACACATTCCGTAGGTCAATCTGGTGGCCTGCTTCGAACACATGGGACAGAATACTGCTGGTGCGAAGTCCGGTGCCCCCATTCATCAACCATGTATGGATATGTTCCTTAACACGACGTGACAAAGTTGACGAGCACTTCGAACAATGTATGTTGCACCGCAGGCGCACTCGTATCGATTGATCAGGTAAGAAGATGTCAACTTCAGCACGGTCTTTGTTGCATACGGGAATTAGCTGGTTTGTGGCAAATTCACATCGTAATCCTGCAACCGTAGTCCAATTGTACTCGATTAGGGTTACTAAATCTTTAGGAATGATCGGGTCAAGTTGATTTGCCTGATCTCTTCGATATCGGTGACAACAAGGAGAAGTTGACAAATTCAAGAGTATCAGTTGATAACGCGGCTAAATCCAGCGTCTGTCCAACAAGTTTACCAAAGCTACAATTACTTTCGGTTTCCTTATGATTGTATGAATACTCATGAATATCCAACCGCAATTTGGAAACACCCTCGCCGTGATAGCTTTACATTCGAAGGGCACATTAAAGATGGAAAACTAAAAGAAAAGAAAAGGTGGTCACTTGATGTAGCTTATTTGTTCACAAATGTATCGTTGCTAGAAACGATATTATATTCATGAAACTAAGTGCAGGAGAACGGTATTCGCTTTACTGTATCATTACCAAGTCTGAAGGAATTGCCTGGGATGTGTACACAATGGTCAGTTTTTATTCCACTGCATATATTACCGGCAGGATGATGGAGTCGCAATGGGGTCCCCACTCGAACTGGTGCTGATGGATTTTGTCTTGCTAAACTAGAAAATGGATAATGTATGTGGGAGCAATACATTTAATACTGTACAACTTCAATGCAATAAAGGCAAAAATGTTATGAAAAATATCTGCCACTCGTGGAAATCCAGTTGTTCTTCAAGTTCCTATGCAGCATTTTAAAATGTCTGACTAACAGTTTCACTGGGATCACAAATGCAAGATGTCATTATTAGTGCGCAAATCGTTCTCTGAATCCAATGGTGGTGTAATACAAATCAAACAACGTTTTGAATTGTTGCACAGATTTGGCCCCCACAACTAGTTCTGGCAGACTGCCCCACTTGCCGTTCGAAGCACTGGAGTGGGGTAATGATTTTACATAAGACGCCACAAGTTTATACCGGTGTCCGCATATGTTGCATGGCGTTCGCAAGTGAAACAACGGCATCAACATGGGGATGTCACCCAGAAGTAACATACGGTAGGTCACGATGAGATCGACTCGCATCCGAGGATAAGACAAGTTTTAGAGTCCTACTTTCTCGCACCGGTCTTCGTATGGTAATCCTCGTAAAATCGGAATGAGCATGGCAGTGACTTGTTGGACTCATCCGATCTTCCGCGCTTCGTCTCGGGTGACTGAACAGTAGGCAGGTGAGCCGTCCTACAGTACTGGTCTTATGATGTAAGTGAAGAGGCGAGTATCGACCTCTTCAGACCAAGTTTAGAAGCTAATAGAGAGGTAAGCGGAGCCAATGTCCAGATACGAGGTCGCGCACAGGCTTACCGCGGAGCACGTGAGCTGCCTGCTGCATGCGAAGGTCACCAGCACGAGCGTGGAACGACCTTCGACTGTTTTGCCGAAGTTGGGAATCGGGTGCAAACTGATTGGCCAGTAAATACAAGCCCGAGTTAATGGAGGCGAACCGTTCTGCCAAATATGGGAAATCCGTGGGACGGAATTAACTCACATTGGCTGAGAGCCAAACGCTTCCAAAATTAGTATGTTTCGTTCACCAATAAATAGAACTGGCCTATCGTGTAGAATAGACTCCCTGTTTACCGAGCGTTGACGTTCTGTATCCCGTCGGTTGGTTGGGCGCGTGACTGAGCAATCCGGCGGTCGTAGTCTCGCAGGCGCAGAATAGCAGCAGTGCAGCAGTACGAAGGCAGCTTTACAACAGTAGCTGTGTTTGATCGCCGAAAACATGTGTAGTCCGTTACGTTATGGTCTGTTCGTGTTGTCAACGAACTATAAATCGCAGGACGAGAGTACACCTGGATCACTAACGATAGGGGTGGGGTATAGCGGCTGACCGCCACAGGTCTAAATACGGCTGTCAGCACTTTTCCCCAGGCTCATGGATACCGATTTGATTACGTTGACCGGGAGGCGGACTTCTGAAGACCACATGCAGGGGCGGTCGAGGTCTCACTGAAAAAGACGGCGGTCGTCTCGGATGCTAATTATACTCCAACTCCTCAACATGGATAGCGAAGAAACTAACGGTAAATCGTTAATGTGGAAAAGGAACAGAGGGGGCCCAGCACCATGTCTTGAGTTCAGTTAGATCGTATCGATCGATACTAGCGCGATATGGACCGCATCTTGTGCGTGAGAGAGTTTAATAGTGTGCACCCGGTTTGCAAGTTCACATAAGAAGTTGAACAGGAGGGCGAACTCTCATTTCTGAGTGTACAACTGTGTAGGCAATCTGAGAGTTCCTAGTGATGAAGATTAACATAAAGCATGTGTGAACCGGACAGTATGCAAACTGCAGTAGTGCTGTACCGCTTAACTACAAGGTCAACCTAATACACTGTGTCACGTCAAAAAGCTAAAAAAATATATGCCCATAGGACGCCCTAGAATATTGGATGGGATCCTCATAGAACCCTTTGCGTGAAAACACTTATGCAGAAAGATAGATTCAGTGCAACATGCAGCCGAAAATAACATCGAACGTTGAGAAAGCAGTCGAAAAAAAGCTTCCTTCATTTGCCGAAGTTTAAAAGGTGATGTATTCGCTGAGCCTGTAACAAGAAAATTGACATAATTGATAAGTGACACTCGCGGCAGCGGAGTTAGCAAGGACTTTTTCCACAAATCAGCCAATTCATGCGTGCAACACGGAGTGGCGAAAATGACCTCTTCTTAACTGATCAATCGATGAGAGTACACCCGCGGTGTAAGATATATTGATCGAAGAGCTCGTCAACTCTGTCAGCAGCCCTTAAGGAACATAGCCGTAAATGGTTGGTGAATGGGGGCACCGGATTTCGCACAAGCAGTATTTTGTCCCACCTGTTCGAAGCAAGCCACCGGATTGACCCACCGAATGCGTTTACTGTAGATTTTCAGCATCCCATGAGCAAATCGAAAGGCTTGCAGTTTCGAATGCTCGCCACTGCAGAGGCTGTTGCGATCCGAATATTCCAATCCTTGCTGCTCTAGTCGAACAGACATAAACCTAGCCGTCAATACGACATGGGTTAAGGTATTGTGATTATGTAAACTTCAATCTTCGGGTTTCAGTTGCGCAATAGCACCATAAGTGAATCGAATGCCTTCAGCTGGTGACGAGTCGTCGTTAGGTGCTTAGTGATAGACGAGGCAGAGTTCCGGTTGATTCTGTGGTCCACTCCGCCTTGGTGAGACAACCTTAGCCATAATGGGAAGTGTTCAGCCACCCCTTGAGCCAGCCGGCGGCTAGTCCTTCCGATGTAAGTGTCAGCACAACTGCAAGTGAACTGGTATATCATGCTAAAGGACGAACTGATTGGCGAACTACTCGAACGGCTGTGTAGCGGAATCCTTCGTGAAGACGAGTATGTAGTCTATATAGGGCTTGGAAAGCCTTGCTTCACATATGCAGACAGCAGCTTTACTTGCGATCACGCCCAAGAAGATATCTGCCAGAACTGGTCCAGGGGATCCTATGTAGACGACATTCTCGTCTTCATAAATGTTGAACATTTCAAGCGTCTTTTTGCCCACCTAAACTCAATTCACCCCAACTTTTCTGTATTACATGAGATGGAACAACAGGACAACCTACCGTTTTTGAACGTGCTTATTAAGAGAAGGACCGATGGCATATTGTAGTGCACTGTGCACAGAAAATATACCAGAAGGGGACAATACCTATATTTTTTCAGCTTCGTCCCAGCTGCATATATGCGCGGCTTCCTAATAACTCTCTTCTACAGGGCCAGGCGAATTTGCAATCTGGAAATGCTTAAGGCTTAAGAAGAGTTTTTATACCGGACTCTGCTATCCAATGGGTATCCGGAGGAATTTATTCAGACCCATAGCAGATCCCCCAAGTAGAAGTTGCCAGTACAAACAGCTGAGAAGAAGGATGTTTATTTGTTCTTACTGTTCAAGGGGGATCATGTGGTAGATGATAATGATCACAAGCTCAGGTCCGCTCTAATGCGCACCTACTCTACCGCCCAACTACGATTTATTCACACTACACGAAGAAGTCCTCTCCACAGCCGTTCGAGTAGCTCGCCAATCAGTTCGTCCTTTAGCATGATATACCAGTTCACTTGCAGTTGTGCTGACACTTACATCGGAAGGACTAGCCGCCGGCTGGCTCAATGGGTGGCTGAACACTTCCCATTATGGCTAAGATTGTCTCACCAAGGCGGAGTGGACCACAGAATGAAATGGAACCCTGCCTCGTCTATCACTAAGCACCTAATGACGACTCGTCACCAGGTAACCTTCAACCGATCTGTGTGAATGGACTTACTTATTTCGGAAGTAGCTTCTGTACCATTCACTGTCCATTCTTTCCATGTTTTAACCATGTATAATTTGTACTGTCCCGTAGATGAATAAGTGAAAACAATTTGTTGCCTCGGATTGGTGTTCTAAATGGGATGTGCTCCATCCAAGGATGAAGCACCAAAAACACATGGATGAGCAGTCATGGTAACCATGTTTTCACGGTGTCTGACTCCGGATGTGTATGTCACTGTGGCCTTCACAGAACAGCGTCAGGAAACATACGCTTACTGAGGGACCATGGGTGATTTGCGCTCCACCACCCGAACCAGGCAACTTCGCGGATTTGAATGGCCGGTTTGGACCGATCTTTGTCATTACAGTAGCGTACGTGAAGACCAAGTCCTCTTCAATCCTCCGGTAGGGCATTAAGTACATTCCCAAACTAAACGAACGTTTCGCATATGTCTGTTATCATAAGCAATGAACGAACGTTGTACCTCCTCACAAAATACTCTCCAGTTCAATTTGTCCCGTAGAAGACATGGTGGACAAGCCTGGACGCGGTATTCGAATTGGGGACGCACAGCAGCTGAGGAAAACTTCGCAGTTATCAGCTGGTAAGACTCCAAGGGAGCGGAGAATAAACCACGTCATATGGAATCTCATAAAAGCATCAGCCTTCAAATTGTTACCATAGTGGATGGTTGATGAGGTGACGACAGCTAAATCAATTTGCTGAGAGACAAGGATCTCACTCCTGCCAACAACGTACTTTGTGGAAGGACTAACAGATTCTAATCGGAGAACAGAACACCTGACCCAACTTGTGAACACCAACCACAAGGTTGAAAAAATCCCAGAGCCATTCTAAGGTACTCTGAATTGCCTCAGGCACCCCAGGGATATCCACGATATTCCAGAGCTTGAAGTCATCAGCAAACAATAGCGACGGTACCACAAACAACTTTAAAAGCTTTTAGGTGAATTGCGAAAAGCAAAAATCGTAAACAGCTAAGAAAAGCTTGCCTAAGCGTGAGACTACGCCCCACGCGTACACACTGTTCTCTCCCTTCTAGAAAGGCAGACGCCCAGTTAAGAGCGCCACAAGATATCCCCTAAGATCGCGACTTTACTGAGTAGTAAAAGGGAGAGAGTATTAAAAGATTTCGAAAAGTCAAGGTAAAGCACGTCTATAGCGTGCCCACTGTCCACTGCCTCAGTGCAGCTTTAACGACCCACAAGTAAATTTGTCAGACACGAACAACCCTTACGGAATCCGCACTGCGCAGCACTAATGAGATTAAACCTGTTCAGGAGGTTTTCCACTGATTACTTCACTTAACTCCCATGCTTGTTGAAATAAAATACCGGTAGTTCTCTGGCAAATTACTGTCACCGCGCTTAAAAATCGGATAGATGATGGCCTTCTTCCATTCCGAAGTTAAGGCATAGCAGTCAATCAAGTATTAAAACAGGTACGCGTACAGCGGCTAATTCATGCAACAGCATCACATGAATTGAATCAGGGTCAAAAGCTTTAGAACGATATATCTCTCAAATGGCTCGAAGATTTGAGTCGGTTATACTAATTTGGGATAGGCAGGAATCCTACAGAAAGCTTAAGACCATCACAACCTATAGCAAACTAGTCTCACGAACAAACACACCAGTATACTGTTCGCTAAGTGTACAAGTTTTGTTATAGTCGGTATGTGCACGACTCCCGTCCGCTCGTGGTTAAGCTGGTATACACGAGTTTGCATCGATGCTTTCCTTTACGTATGCAAAAGAACGCTGCTGCGTCAGCGGAACCCTTCGACCATTGGAAACGAGCAGTTTTCAGATGTTGCTTACATTTATTTTTTATTTTTAGGATGATGCCGAAGGCGCTGTTTAGTATGTTCGCCTCCTGAGTCATTTATTTGTGAAATCTACCCACCAAGGCTAGGGTGGAACAAGTTTCGGACGGGAATCGAAAAGCCGAAAATTGGCAACACTTACAAGTGCGGTTTTCCATCGACTACACATGATCATTGAGTGCTGCTTTTTAGCAATTATTTAGGCAGCGTTTGGTATTGAAAAGCCTTGGGAATCCTTTTGCATTGCTCATAAACACCATTTCTTAAGATAGGAAACACGTGTTGCATAGTAGATACCAAAAGAATGCATCATAGGACCGCCTGTACGAACTACCGACGGTTCGCCGCTGCACAACCACAACCACCACTTGCACGTAGGCTAAGGATAGTGCGGAGGTCGCCCGGTCCCTAAGCAGGCTCGAACCCACGCCGTCAGATAAAAGTCAGGCTGGTGATACTTAAGCTATGGGCCGGCAGATACCCGAACGGGTTAATGATGAAGCAATGTGAAGATCAATGTTACGCACGGTTTTCGCGCTTGTGTAACATCTTTTCTGCAATTTTAAGCCGTCATCTCCCACACACAGATTTCGCTCGGATAACGGACGGAAATCGGTCACTCAGGAAAACCCGCAGTTCTTAGTTATACCTTTCATCATCCATCCACAAACAGTTTTGTTATGCGCTTCTGCATTATTCTGATTGTTCAAGCAGCATTTGGTGCAGTTTTTGACGGGGACAAATTTTTTGTTTGTTTCCATCCATCTATTTCAATCCGAAAGCGGACGGAAATCGGAAGTCGGTCGTCCGATGGTGCTATTCCCGTAGGTGAAAGTTACCATGTTTGCATATCCTTCCGGTGTAACGCATAGGCATCACCAGGATACCACTGAGTCATGTCTACATATTCGGCAAGCATATCTTAGCGCAATGCGAGCGATAGCTTCAGCTTTACATTGTGAGATCTTTGTGGCCGGCACCGTACAGTCAGCATGGGGAAATTTATGACAGGTTTTATCGGGGCTTCTGCTCCCTACATACTATGCATGAAAAAATGAGGCACAAGCGCAGCCACAGTAAACAGTAGGTTGGTTAAATGCATGTGGCCATCATTCACCTGAACGGCACACGCAACGCGGACGCGATCTGGCAGAATGAAGAGCTACAGTAGAATTTCTTCTGCCGAGCAGTTGAGCTGAGATGGTGGGTTTCAAAAACGATGCGCTTCCATTTGCTTACGAATCACTGCTTAAAGTGAGTGTCGTACGCGAATACTCAAGGAAGTTCGCTTTTCCGACAAAGGCCTCTTTAAGCATTCCTTATAGAATAGGGAATAAACCAAACGGTGGTGACATCTGACTGACGGGAGAACACTTGATGTAACTAGCTTTCAAACAAACAAGTGAGGTTGAATTCCCTTATTTCGACAAGTCTTAAAGTTTAACTATTCCGGTTGCGGCGCACTGGAGTTAACTTGTCAGTAAACACAGTCTGTCAGGAGATGAAGAAGTGTGTGATTATGTCGAAGAAAACTTGGTCGCTATTAGCATACCTACGGTGGCCCTAAAGGGACTATTGCTTCGGTGCACTTTCAACATCCATTCTCGGTTTAATGGTGAACGGTATCGACAGCAAGATGGAGTTGCTATGGGCTCTCCACTTAGACTGTTTCTCGCTGTCGTATTCATGGATATGCTTGAAAGAGTCAAGTTGCAATTGGTCATGACGAACCTCAGTCTTTACCATCGTTACTTCAACGATATCTTTATACTGCTACACTCCTCTCGAACAATGAAGGACCATACCAATGAATTCAGTCAGGATCACGAAGTGCTGAAGTCCACTGCCGAAGTAGAGGTAAATGGGACTTTGCACTTCCTCGACGTGGCAATGAAGCGATTCGAGAGTGGCGTGTTACAAAGTCAAGTGTGTAAGAAACACACGTGGAATGGACAATAACTGCATTTTCACAATTTCGTCCCACTGAAATTAAAACGGAATCTGATCCTCAGTCTAATGAGTCGAACAGAAAGAATTTGCTCGAACGAAACGTTTCACGAAGAACTGAAGCGCATACCTTCGACGCTGAGTGAAAATGGTTACTCTGACAGTTTCCTGAAAGCTAACATGGAGCAAAGGAGGAGGGCTCCCGTAACCTTTATAGTCCAGAGAGAAAAAACATATTTCTCCAAAATACCATCGCTACTAAAATCATAACTCGTCGCCATTCTTATGCCCTTAGACACATTTCCCAGCAGCAAGAATGCAAACCCAGTTCGCCGGTAGCCCAATGATTAGAATTAGCTTCAAAGACAAAAGGCCAATCCAAGTCAAATCAACGAGCATTTATTCCTTCACCTTTTCCTGTAGGGCAGGTTATATTGGTAGAAGGACTAGGCGCCTGCCTGAGAGGGTGAAAGAACACCAACCGGCCTGGCTCATGACTGCTTGTCGAAAACCAACCAAGTTATCCATAGCCATGCATCTCGCCGAAACTGGCCACGCATCCAATTTGGCTGAGTGATTCAAAGTGATCTATTAGGAATCGGACAATCGATCAAAGTGCGTCCGTAGGCATTTGCTTGAAGCCGCGGAGCCAATCGCCATTCGACTGTACGAGCCGCAGTCGTATCTTAAAAACGGCTCGTTCAGACGTTAAAACTGCCTTGGCCCACTCAAACTGCGACATCCGGCTCATGGAATGGTGCGTACGCCACACTTGTGAACTAAAAACAGTGGTTGCGCTTGATCAGTGCTTGTGAACCGAACTTATCTTACCAACCTTGACCTTGTGTCAAATATTTTGTCTTTTATCAAGTATAATTGTACAAGCCTGAAGAGGAATTATTGAGAAGATATGTGCGCTTGCATCGAGTTTTAATCAACCAATGGGAATTTTTTACTAACGATGAAGAAGTAGCCAGAGATCCCATCGCTCCTTCACGGTGGTTCTGGTTGCGAATGCATTTGTTTATGCACTTTGTAACTCAATTGTGTGTGTGCAAACGTCTATCCACATGCTCGTTCGTGCCCGAAAAGTTCCAGTGTCCAAAACTCTCTAAGAAAATGAGGTAGTTAGTTTCCTGCGATTCAGAAATGCCAGTACCAATACAGGAGTGCGTGAGGAATAGAAAAACACACTGCATAGAGTAAAATGCGTGTGCACACGCGTGAGAAGACAACACCAACATTCACCCTTGGTATTCCGACCACAGTCAGTTAGCACTTGTGACATCTCACTGTGCAGTGTTTCGATAAAATGATAAATAAGGATGCGAGTGATCGAAGTGAATAAGGGTTAGAATGCGTCCAAACGCTTGTAACCGACGCACGTGTCCGGAACTCAGAAGTAATGTGCCCACCTCAAATAGGCAAGGCCAAATGAATGGGAACGACAGGAATATGATATCAGCAAAATTAAAACTAAAATCCTGCTACTTATGAGTAATATAAAATAAATAGCCTCTCCTAGTTTCAAAATGCTATGAATATAGCGTCGTGAGAGGACGTCACCTCGCAGGCTAACCACTGGCAGTGATAGTGGAAGATAAGCGGTGCTATATCCCAGTTAGTTCGCAAATTATGTATCCCAGCCAAAGTCCCCCATGGCTAAACGGCATAAGTTGCTGGCTAGTTGGCATCTGCCTCTAGCGGACATGGGTTCAATCCTCCTTAGAGGACCGAGGGAATGCGCATCACAAGTGAGCCCCAATAGGGCGAAACGCGTCTGGTGCTTTACCGGACTAGGCTGAACTATGTAGCTTGTGAACTACTGGGATGAAAACCTCAACAAAATTACAACTAAAATCTTACTACTTATGAGTAACATAAAATATGATATTAGTCGGAGCACTGGTGCATGATACAACTGAACAAATGGCTATCAATCTACTGGCGACTGCACATGGACACCAAGCCAAGTCAAATTTTACTAATTTTTGCCACAAGAGTATTGATTTATTGAAAGTAGGTTCAATCAAACTCGTGGTTTATGGACGGTTTAAGTATTCCGTCATCAAAGTAAGCTCCCACGAGACAACATTTGAGGTACGGAGCCATTCGGAAGATGACACAGATTTTGACGCATATAATATGATTCAGAGGCTGTTTGTCCCATCACTAGCATTTTTGGTGGATCTGGATCATTTTGAGAACAGTATGCGATACGCCGGTGTTTTGGGGACCAAAAATGACCCTGCGTAATACCTGTCCTCGGTAGGCCCCTCTGGATGGTGCGCACCGGTTGATCTCTGTCACGCAACTCTGTTCAATGATGTGTGATGAATCGAAAGTGAAGAGGGACTGCAACCACAACGAATTCAAAGCGAGTAACCAAACTGACGGTGCGATTGTAGCGTTCCGCTATCAATGATCAGCCAACAAGAAATGTTAAAGCCTACGGAGAAGGTGTACATTGACGAAGGAATTTAGCGATGCGGTTACAAAAGTGATGACACACGCACAGATTAAGCTACTCGTGTCCAAGACCGAGTTATTTCTAGAGCGCTCTATCGTCGAGAACCGGAAACATAAACAAATACCAAACCCCCAACAAACGCATTTGTTGACTTGTGTTTCCATTGTTCTGGCTATAAGTAAGTTACCAGTCACATATCGAGTAAACCATCGGATAAGTGGCATCCGGTTCCGGAGTTACCGGTCACCGCGACCTTCATGAAGACAACCGCAGGACGCCTGTGCTTACTGAAGAACCATGGGTGGCTTGCGTTGAACAACCCATAGTTCGATTCACGCCATACAGTACTTGAAATAGACATTTCAGTGAATACGGTGTTGCAATTTAGTCCAGTGGGGTGCATCCAGTTTAGGTCATGCAATGCAGCTCATGGCGCCATGGGTCAGTGACCTCTCAGGAGAATTCGTTACTTAAACAGGTGCGATCAAGTGCATAACACGAGAGACGACCGACTCGCATGATGGAGTTGTATACACATGACCACATGATCTGTGTAAGATCGTCGACCGACACCAGAAATGTGCAGCCTGCTGCGTTGAATAAGCTAGCTACTGGGTTACCGGAGCTGCAGGTACCTGTCGTGAACTAGAGGCCAAATTTGGTAGCGTGAATTAAGCCCAGAGGTGCATGTGTGCCCGGAAGGAAAGCTATGGACAACCGGAGATTATCAAAATGCTGGGCACTAGCTAACCGGGTTCAACTTGACAGATTTTTATCCCTTTTGAAAAGCATGTTGAGAAAGATTGCGAAGGGTGATAGTGATGTCTGCATCAGGTTGAGCGGCGTGAAGTCTAATTCGATTAAGCATATTTTGTCATGAAAATAAACGACAAGGTTGCCACTTAGAGATGTGCAATGGCAATGGGGCTATGCAAATACCATGAGAGCCATGCAGACAAGTGAAAGACCAAATGCTAGCTAAAATGAGTCTTAAAATTCTCCGTGCCGGAAGCCTGGATTGACTTCTTCCTTTAAATGCTTTGGGAGGCGACTGGCAAAAAAACGAGGATTCCACAAATTGTCTCTGATGGTAGGAAAACACAATTGAAGATTACTGGTTTGTAACAAACCGACTAGCATAGAGTGAATCATGGCTGACAAAGCGTATACTTCCTATCTAAGCTCAACTGCAAGTGAATCTGAAGATTATTCCATATCTTATAAGAACTGAAGAATAAAGAGATGTTTGGACGCTTTAAGGAATAAGTGCAACCGGACTCATGCGGATTTCCATGGTGCTGTGCAACCACTCCTCTGACTTGATCGGTCTGCGCTGTCCTATGTAGGACACCACTGAGTCAAGGTTGTACCGTTAGTAGCTTAGAACAAGACGACCATTCAGAACAGTCAGCAGAGCGCCATCGGTCTAAAGAACCGCGTTAGACTTCTTCTCCACCTCTCCCTCCTTCCCAGATTAACGAGTGGGAAACTGGCAACAATTGCGTAACCCTATGGTAACGGGCCTCAATCATTTTCCAAGCTTGAACCATATTGGAACGACCAACAGGTACGTTCTAGATTCGTTCCGTACTTCCTTGGGTTGGACGTGCGTTTTATTCATGAAACACGCATGCAAAATTGTAATGTTTAAACAAAACGTCGACCACTATGTTCAGGTTCTAGTGACGATGGCTATATCCTTGAGGCTGAATCCATGACTCGAGGCGTTGCTTCCAACGGAAACATTGAAGGAAATCTGTTCGAGTGGATACAATGAATGACTGCGGGTATGCGATTCCACTTCAAAACATCATCGTGAGCAGAAAGAGCCAAGGTCTGACAAATGTTCCGGTGTGCGCTACTACTTATCGCAGCCAGAATTAAATCAAAAAGGACCTCTATCAAAACCACCCATCCCACGTCTGTGTGGAACACCATACAAACATTGTGATCGTTACAAATGACATGAGTACTTATGTCGGAAGAATGGAAAAGTTTTCGGAATCGGTTCTCAATACTTATCATTAGGAGCACAGCTTAGACAGTTATTCCTATCGTGTCACCAGACAGCCCGGGGATTGTCCGGGTAACGTTACAACTAAGCTTGCCGAAGCGAAAAACTGTCTTAGATTTTTCAGCTTTACTTCTTTGTATTTGTTTTACACTGTAATTATCTTCTATACTTTCCTGCAGGCCACATAGCATGTATCCGCTGCATTGTTTCGTACTCCGTGAAATCCACTTCGATTTCGATTTCTATTATTCTCCACTGGATTCACCTGATGGAACCACCTAGAAATCGTTCAGGAGCTACATTGTTCATAAACCCTTTGAACGCATTGCAAAGAATAGACATTTATTTGTTTACTTGCCCTCTTCTACTGATTGTACAAATGGAAATAGACAACCAGAACAAATGTTAGCGAACAAGCTCATTTTCAGTGGTTCCTCATCAGGCTAATACACCACAAATGAATGACATGAACGTGAATTTTAATCGTGCCTTCTACTTTCTACAAACTTTACCCTACTCACAAACTTCCAACAATAATCTACCATCGCCCCTTGGACATTTGGAGGACAGGTACTTCGGTCCATTGGGAAGTGACGGGTGAGTGAGCCAATCTGCAACATCAGGACAGGTACTGTGAGCCCATTGGCAATACGTCGCGCACCAAGCAGAAGTCATGTGTTAAAATTTGCGCACCTAATCGTCAGCCCTCGGTAGCTCAGGTGGTAGAGCAGCGGACCGGAAATTCGTGGACCGGGGTTCGACTCCCCGTCGAGGCATATTATTGTGCGCGAATTTTAATCGTGCCTTCTACTTTCTACAAACTTTACCCTACTCACAAACTTCCAACATGAACGTAAACATCAGTTAAGAGTACAGGTTCAAAACCCAGATGGTCTGAGTGACCAAGCTAGGCGATTGGCCACACGGCGATCAACAGTTTGTTTGTGTGTGTGTGGCGTTGTCCACACTGTGTCCGTGTTACAGAGGACCAGGGTAGGGTTAGTGCCTGGACAAATTTCTTGTGTGCACATAGGTCAGGGTCATGAAGCCTGATGGCTATTGCCTCGGCCGCTGCCAGTAGACGACATCTAACCGCTCTTGTGTGACATCTGGGTACGCGATAGATGGGCTGGAACGCTCGGTTAGGCACCGAACAAGTTTCCGTTTCTGGCTGAGCGGGACGAAGCTGGCAAAGTGAGCGAGCAAGAAGGATTTGTAGCGAGGACATGCTTTCGGACGAGCTAAACTTTGTACGAAACCTATTCGATAGAAATGGCTATCCTGAGAGGTTCGTTCGGCGAAACATGGAGGTACGAGAAGCAAAGGCAAAAGCGGATTCAGTAGGAAAGAAACCGATCTACTTATCGTTACCGTTCAAAGGGGACGGGATAGCTGAATCAACGTCTAGAAGGCTTTCTGCCGCAATCGCCCAAACGTACTAGACAGCAAGCCTACGGCTAAGCTTCTACTCAGTGCCGACCCTGAATCCACAACGTAAGGACAGAATTTCAAGGTCTAGTAATTCATTCAGTGTATACTCTTTCTCTTGCTCGTGTCGAGCAAGATATATCGGAAGAACTACCAGCAGATTGTCCGAGAGAGCCAGGGAACACTGTCCAGCTTGGCTGCATGGCGGCGTGACTAGATCTGTGGCAAGCGCAGTGTCCACACACCTGATCGACTCGAGCCATCAAGTCAGAGCGCATGAGGCGTTCCAGCCCATCTATCGCGTACCCAGATGTCACACAAGAGCGGTTAGATGTCGTCTACTGGCAGCGGCCGAGGCGATAGCCATCAGGCTTCATGACCCTGACCTATGTGCACACAAGAAATTTGTCCAGGCACTAACCCTACCCTGGTCCTCTGTAACACGGACACATAGTGTGGACAACGCCACACACACACACAAACAAACTGTTGATCGCCGTGTGACCAATCGCCTAGCTTGGTCACTCAGACCATCTGGGTTTTGAACCTGTACTCTTAACTGATGTTTACGTTCATGTCATTCATTTGTGGTGTATTAGCCTGATGAGGAACCACTGAAAATGAGCTTGTTCGCTAACATTTGTTCTGATGTCTACTGCCGGGATATTTTATCAGTTGAAACCGACAACCGCCAGACCAAATCTCGTTCGAAAGAAGCATGTAACATGTACCCACTGTGGTTTTCATTCTGTTTCATTGTTTTCCCCACTCTTCCCATGGTCGGTCACGACTGGTCCGATCTCCTGAGGTGACGGATTGGAGCGTCCAAGCTAATTAATTACACCCATACAAAGTGAACTGCCATTGAGCCACTGGTGATAAAAAAAGGTGCTGGACACAAAAACGAGTCTACATGTTGACAACCTGTTGCTTATAACAGCGGCAATATAAAAAGAGTCTACATGACGACGGTCTACTGCTTACAACAGCTATCAGAAAACCAATTCACTTGATGACGGCTTACTTGCCTTTAAGCCACATCAGCACATGGCCAAATGAACAGTGGAAGTGCGCAGATGAAACCTCTCGCAAGAAAAGAGGTCCCCAGGAGACGGTTCCACGGATGGTCGGTCGTATTGTTTTACCTGACTATGTGTGCAGTTACTCATACACTCTAGTTACGACATTTTGCTACTTCTAAATATTCGAACAACGCGAGAATTCCCCTGGGACCTACTCTGTAAAATACAAAATCTTTCTCTACCATCCGATTATATTGTACATAACGATCACACAACGTATTTGGTCCATGCCTCGCACCGTCGCTTGAAGAGAGGATGAGTGTACTGTTACCAGCTACACTGGCACGCTCAATTCCGCAAAGGCAGACACTAAAAAACTATTTTAATTCCGATCATGTGTTATAAGGCGCTAACAAACAAGAGGCACTATTCAAAAGTTAAGTGCTAAGAGCGAAATATATAGTTAAGCTTGAGCAGTAAATTAAAGCCATTCAGTAAAGTGAGATCAATTCAGTGGCGCTGAAACACGTAGCGGTCAAAACAAAGTTTATAACAGAAAACAAAAAGGGAGGGTGCCAAGACAAAATGTCGGTGGAAAAAAGGGTGGGAGTAAAAAGTTCAAGGTGCCATTTGGGAGCACCTGCAGCGGAAAATGAGAAACACGGTTATCATTCGCACCATGTCAGGTAATGCTTCGAACCCCTTGCACGATCCATACCGTAGTCTCCATCAGGGCTGCACTGATTTCAGGTTAAAGCCGTGGTGGGGCCATAAATTTGACACATTGATGGGTTGATCAGCAAACTCGAAAAGCCACTGAAAAATCAACTCCAACAAAACGCTAGGTCTAGCTCCATAGACTATCCAAAATAGCACTAAAAGAGCTGTTATCAAACGTCGAGACTGAATTATACGAAATAATAATACACTTATGTCTGAGTGAGGCAACAGACTGCGACATTCAGCTGCTGGTGGGAATAGGCATGCTGTGGCAAGAGGATAACAGATAGTTTCAGTTAATCACCTTAACCACAGCGACAGTATATACCCAGAACAGAAGCGCTCCACTACCGGATAGTTATATGCCTGACCAGCAATACAAAGTAGCCAAGCATGTGTGGTAATGCGATAGCGTTAGTTTACATCCAAGTGAGTCCCTTGACCATTCGGAGCGCAAAATATCGCACTTTGGATTAGTGGAGGAACCACAATTTCACTTTCAGCAACAGCCCTTTGGCATGGTGGCCACGAGAGAATATAATGCGATGCTTTGAGGTGAGTCAACTGACCACATTATACGAAAACAAAACGAACACAAACCTCAGCGCTAAGTCCGCGGTAATCGATTTTGACAGTTGGACCAGCCTATAGTCTAATCGTTAGTGTGTAAACACACACCAGCTGTATGGGGAAAAATAATCGAAAACCGAACTGAGCCTAACAGTTCCAATTAAATTTACCACTAGAACGGAGAGGGACAATGTCTGTCGTCTCAATTGGGGATTTCAGAGTGAGCGCATAATCATCCGATAGTGTGGAAGGGACGATAGTTATAGGTTAGAAAATAACAAAGGTAAATCAAACAATGTTTAATAGAATCCCAGCGATTATGCCCTATAAAAGTAAGTGAATCGCTTTAATAGCGCAGAGATGGAACAAGATTTCGTGGTGCTACTTAAACCGCATTAGAGTGAGACGTTATTATCAATCATAAGAATACAAATTGACAATCAAATCGTGGATCGATGAGAACCTTCCCTCAGAACAACACTGGGGCTCACAAGGGTATTAGATAGGAACAAGAGTAAAGATAGTGACTTAATCTACAGGCTGGCCCGCCGAACAACCTGGTCGTGGTGTCAACTGGGTGATTCGGGATCTACACGTTCCAGCGATTAGTTCGGCCGCAGTGTTCAAGGATGTGGTGGGTTTCAGTCTGACAAGCGTGCTTTCTATAAAAAGCCACATATGTCTGTTTGACAAGACTGCGACGTGGCGGATGTGACACACCACTAAATAAAGTCATTGCCCCTTGCTTCACTCCGGTGGAGCAGTGTATTCCAGCTGCCAACTGCTGTTTCCCTGGGGAAGATTGGGTCCCTGTTTGGTACCTAACAAAACGAAAGGCGTATTAACCGAGCAATCGGTCAATGGTTTCCAATGGGCGCGCTTCCCTGAATTCTCCTTGCGGGTAGGCTATTGAGCTAAAGGCTCGGGGTGGTATCCCCTAATTCAACACCCTACGTAGGCCTGGGAAACCGGGTAGTATTGCGCCCGCTGCTAAAACTATGGATTACATCGCAGTTTCGCATTCTTTTGCTCCTGCCTCCTACGCTTCCCAAGCTTCATCCCACGGCAATCATTCTTCTGTTTATAATCCTTGTTTTCCTCAACTTGACCCCACTATTGGTTTAACTGCTGCCCCTGATGTCCTGCCTGAGGCTAATCTTCGATCCCGATTCCGGATGGCAATCCTCAATGTCCAGCCGCTTATGTAAATTGGGCAACAGGCCGGGCTTGCACGTACTCCGGGTTCATTCGCCATTGATATCTGCCGCCTTTCCGAAATGCGATTACAGGATCCAAGTACTGTGCTCAAATTGAAATCTCCGGCCAACCAGGAAGCTACATACCACTTACGTTTATCTGGTAACGCAGAAGCTGCTTCCGCTGTCTTGACCGGCTTTGGCGTAGCGTTCAGTAACAAAGCCGAGGCTGCACTCCCTGATTGGTTCCCAGTTAACAGCCGAGTATGTGCAGTTCGCCTCCAAGACTCATGCAGGATTAACAGACATCGTAGTGAAAGGCACAATCGCTTTGCAGTTTCTGCTTACGCGCCAACCGATTGTGCTAATGATCTGAACAAAAAGCTAATGCCTATGTACATCTTAAATTGAAATACCATTTAACGCTCCTTTATCGTTACCGTTCTTTTTCTCAGTTCCAGTTATTTTTGTTTGCTTTTCTTCTTTATCATTGTTGGCCGCTCCTAGGCTGTTCTCCTGAGGTGACAAACTGAAACTTCTTACCTATCTAGTACCCCCAAGCAAAGCAAATTACCACATAATCACTGGTGCATTTTAAAAATGCTGGACTCGAAATAGCTGCATGAGAGAGTGCGGCGTGTGTCGGGATAGCTTCGAAATATACAGCTGTCGAAAAATATATTGAGTAAACCTAAGGAGAGCAAAAATGCTCACGGCAGAAGCAAAAAAGTCAACTTATCGATGGCCTATTTGCCTGTAATAGTGGCACAGAAACAAGTGCCAATGTGATGAGAGCCTTTTGCATATAGTTGCAGCTAAAAAATTAAATGAATTAAACGAGTCAAAATCGTGAGGCTTATCTGCTTTATGGCGTAACAGCACATGGCCAGATGAGACGTGGAATTGCGCATGAAACCTTTCGAGAGACTACCCCGCATTGAAAAAGGTCCCTAGGGAACGCTCCCATGGAAGGACGTATTACTTTACTTGGACTGATGACGATTCTTACAATTATTCTTACTATCAGCTCCTTCTTGCACTATTTTGATTGATAGCAAACTCTCAACACTTCAGATGAAAGATAGTTACACTTAGAAAATTTGCTTCACAATGTGATAATGTTGTACAATATGATCAGACCACGTAGTCGATCTGTGTCTCGCAATGTCGAGAAACACATTTATTTATAAACTTACTTTCTACCACCAGCTTCATCAACTATTACGCAAAGCCGCTGAGTCGGACATCATTGTCCTCGTCGGAGACTTCAACGCACGTGTCGGGCGACTGTTACCAGGTCAATATCACCTGGGTGGTCATTATGCACTGAATTAGACTTCTCAACTTGTGCGAAGACAACAGCCTATTTCTCGCAAGCACAAACTTCAGGCACTCGAGATGCTCAGCCACCTGGCGTCCTCCTTCACCGTCGCAGGCTTGGTCCCAAATATATCACATTGCAATCAGTTTCAGGTGGTGTGGCAGTAGACAAGACTGTAGATCATTTTGGTCTACCTACCTCGATTCAGACCATGCACTGATCTGCGCCAACATTTGCATGCGATTCGGAGGAAATCAGAAACTGAGGCTGTGTAAGCTTGATACGAACAGGCTAGCTGGTCAGTCGGCTCAACTAGACTATCAATTATCACTGGCAAGTACACTAGCCTGTGTTCCGCCCACTGATATTGCACATTGCTGGAAGTTCTTGCAGCAAGCAATGCTAACTTCAGGTCAATCAGTCTGCGGGTTGTCACATCACCCGTTGAAAAGTTGGGTATCGGCGTGTTCCCTGACACTGTTGGACTGCCACCAAACTCTCTCAGTAAACCCAGACCAGAATAAACTTCACCGTATTATCAGCAGACAACTCAAACCAAGCCTTCGTAGCGATTGGGAATTTTTGTGGTCCCAACGCGCCTTAGAGATGGAGGCCGCCGCCCTCACTAGAAACACTCGTAAGCTGTTTCAGTCCATTCGGACCACTGGACACAGGTCATCTGTGAGACGGGTGGGTCACAAATCACTAATTTGCAGAGACGCATGGACACATGGGCTGAGCCCTTCCAGTCTCTGTTCAGTTGTTACTCGTCAGCCACCTTTACACTCAGTACACCCAGTCGCATGACATGGTTAGTGCCACTCGAAGCAGCAACCGAAGCGGAAGTTGGTCTTGAGATCTGTCACTTGAAGCGCTTCAAGGCGGCTGGCTCAGAGAAACTTCCCCCGAAGTTATTCAAATACGGCGGTACAGCAGTCGTCGAGCAGCCAACGTCCTTGTTTCTGAAGGTCTGAGAGGAATAAAGGGTCCCCTCTTTCTGGGGGGAGTCAATTCTTGTTGCAATCTTCAAGAAAGGTTCTCGCACTTGTGCGCCCATTGACAACGGTATTAGTCTGATATCTATTGCCACCAAGCTACTAGCATCCTTCGTGCTCCGCAGATTATCCTCTAATCGTGAGTCACATTACCGGGAGGAGCAGGCTGGTTTTCGCCCGGGTCGAGGATGTGTGGATCAAATTTTTACTCTTCGACAACACCTGGAGCATTGTCATATCTACCGCAGACCCACCATTGTCACTTCCCTGGATATACAGACTGCGTACGAATTGCTAGTTCGACCTGCTTTATGGAACTGACTGCTGGTGTTCCGAAAAAGTAAGTCGATATACTTCGTGCGCTAAACCTCCACACTTCAGGCCGAATGAGAGCCTATGGCACACCCCCCAATCTTCCCTGTCTCCAGTGGCGTGAGACAGGACTGTCCAACGCCACCGTTGCTATTCAACTTCAAGCTCGACGATGTCCTTCTTGAAGCTTTAGATGGCCTGCAGAACTTCGGCATCCAGCTTCTTCCAGTAAATCGCGCGACCGACTTAGAGTACACTGATGATATCGCCTTGCTCGATGACGACCCCCATGGGATGCAATCGTTCCTTGAGCGACTGCTGATTGAAGCATCTAAGTTTGGTCTGTGCGCTGCCCCTCCAAGTGCAGTTCTTCTACAGGATTGGCAGACACCCTTTCCCTAAGCCAATATCGAAGATACACAGCTCGAACACGTAGATAGTTTTATCTACCTAAGGAGCTGCGTTTGCCGACGGCACTATTGAAACAGAGGTATTCCTTCGAATCGCTAAAGCCCGGTTAGCGTTTGCCAGCTTAGGACATTTGTGGCGCCGTCGCAAAATTTCACTCTCGTTAAAAGGCAGGGTTTACAAAACCTGTGTACGCGCGACATTGCTGTATAGATGCGAACCTTGCACGATCCGTGTGGAAGACATGCGTAGTATTTCGGCCTTCATCGGTAGCTGTTTGCGGAAGATTGCCCGCGTGCATTAGAACCATCGAGTGTGGAATGATGAGGTTAGACACCGTGTATTGGGTAAGACGGATGTTCCGCTTAGTGATGTCGTCCGGCTGCGTCAATTGAGATGGTTTGGCCCCGTCCTGCGTAGGCCTAACGAGCGTTTACCACGCTGCGCCCTTTTTGCCCACGCAGGGTTATTTTGGAAATGGCGTGTGGAGGTCAACCGACCACCTGGTGATTATGCATGAAATCGATGACATCTTACCTGGCCATCGCTGACCCCCAACTGGGGACCCAAAGATGAAGAAAGCCAATGGCTCACAACGCTGATAGCCATCACGCAAAAGCGGTCGCAGTGGAAGCAGTATGCAAAAGTCTACTTGGTATCACGTTTACGAAAATACTAACTCTTAAAAGCTGCAAAATGATTACAAAACGACGCGCGAAAAATCATAAAAAAATTTGCTGCTCCGTTTTTTCATTCATTAACAAATTCCTTCAAAGGTTTCGTACGTTTTACAATTCTCTATTCCTAATTCCATGGTTTTGAATGGCTCGATGTCTATTTTATTGGCTGTTACTATATATATATATATACATATATATATATATATATATATATATATATATATATATATATATATATATATATATATATATATATATATATATATATATGGAATGGCAACCGCGGATCTACGTAAACGGCAAATTGACAATGAACAGAGTTCGTATTTGCAAACGATCGAATGACTGAGTTGTACTTACCAAGGAGTATAGGAGCCAGCGATGAAGAGGTAGATTACGATGCGATCGCATAGATGCAGTATCGATCGGAACTGACTGGTGCAGGAAGAAAAGGAAAAAAGTGGAAAATTGTTGCTGTTAAGACAAAGCCGAAAAGCAACCGATCAAATTCAGACACTAATCTCTGTAAGGAGCAGACAAAAGGTGAGAATCAATGGTGGCACAAAAATACTCTGGACAAGCTATGGTTAGGTTACTATTGCGATCGACTATTGGTTTAGTGGCGACAGGTGAGCCCTTAACAGTCTACACATGTGGCCCGTCTAGGGTTTAAAAAACCTTTGTATACGTGGTACCGAGCAATTTAGCACCATCACCGTCAGTTGGATGAGTACTATGGATACCCTAAACTTCAAATGATGCCTACTGCCTTACGGAAGACAAAAAAGGGAAGGGAAAAGGAACACATAATAAGAAACATGGGACTCGCGTCACAAGTGTTGGTGATAATATCAGTAAGGCGGTGGAATGCGTGCTCGTTTCGTAGCGAAAGCAGGATGAACTGTATCCGGCAGACCAGATCTCATGGGAAATTCCGTGTTTATAACACCGCTGTAGTTACATCTATAGACCTCCCAGGCTGAACCCATGAATGACATTCAGCAGTCGGAGGACTAAGGTTTCAAACTAGTGACAAAACGTTATGCAAACACCATCAAATTTGAATGATCAACGGAGCAGAAGATTCAGTGCATTACAATGTAGTTGACCAGGTTTGTGTAGAACACAATGTGCTCATGTTGCGCTTATGTAGGGTTCGAATGGTTCCAATTTCTGCGAGAATCCCGCAAATCAGATTACCACAAAAGCCATAGCATCACGGTCCATGATTATTAAGCGTATTTGTTAGGGCAAACGTCCATGCGCCTCCAATTCAGAGGACTGCTGTATGATTGAAACACCTACTGCAAGAGAGATATAGTCTCTAATCAGGAATGAAACATATGTGGGTTAAGAAGGATTGCATAAGGTCTCACCCAATGACAACTCCCTACCTCCAGCTGATCACTATTAGCAACCTTCAAGAACGCTGGGTGGTGGCGATATTATCATGTTGAGTTTCTCTTGATCCTTGACCTAGCTGGCAGTCTACTAAGCAATAATTGCTAAGAGAAACTAGACTCAAGTGAAGGGATCATGAAAAAAGGTCAAGAGAAATAGACAACGAGCGAAGAATTAGTAAATGTATGGCGCGGTTATATCATTCCACTTCTTTAATCGGCATCGGACACAAAGTCAAACAAACCCATATTTGAACCCTTCATATCGTGATTTCAGTGTGTATGATCACCAGAGTAAAGGAAAAGAAAACTGAAGAGAGATACATAACTGGATTTTTCTGGGCGGTGCCGATAGAAGATGCATAACATTTACTTCAAAAGTGGACTGTCTGCGTGTCGGCTCAAGTATGTACGGCCGATGAATACCGGAAAAAGGTCATCCTCATCAACAATAGCAACACATCAGCCTAAATGGCTGATGCTTCGCCGCCATACAACCACGGTGACCTACGGAACGAAGAATAATGTGAGATGGAGTGAACGGGGACTTACCATAAAACCTAAATGCCCTGAGTAAATCTTCAGGGTCAAAGCGCCTACACCTTGTCAACAACATGCCATTACAAACAGCTGACCATCGTGCAAAACATAAGGTGGAATCGGTGAGACAGCTTCCTTGTGGCTTTCACTGTCCCACGTCATAAACAGTCATAACTCCGCAGATAACACACTTTAAACTGGCAGTCCGACTAGGAGAGGGCAATAAACATGTCACCGGTAGCGAATGAGTGCCATGTTTTGTAACGTCCCGAGCCAAACCCAAGGCGGGACAGGTGAACTCCAGCATGGAGGGTCAGACGGAATAACAGCACCCAATTTTGCAATTAGTGACTTAATTTCTCGCTGCCAAGTTAACTTTTGTCCACTTCGAACCTTGCGCCATCTAGCAAGGAAAACAAAGCGTTCTCGGTAGCCTGGCATAGATAGTACGTGGCCAAAGCAACGCAACTTATTCAATGCCATTTGAAACAGTTAGTTCCCTTGAGTAATTTGAAACGCGCAGTAAGAAGACGAAGACTGGCAAATGCATGCATTTCGTATTGTTTCATCAAGGCCTTTAACAATAACTCGCAATAATATTTGTTCAGTAAAGGGTGCGACCAAGCATACATGCAGACAGACAAACAGACCAACACACCATAAGCGAGACAGGGTTATCATCTCTATCTCCAGGGCAGTTTAATGCTGACCGATAATTGTTTCTGAACACAAAGCAGCGGCTTAATCCGGTTAATTGCATCCGCCTCTGCGAAATGGAGGAGGCCAGAATTGGTGTGCTGTAACAGGATTGTGAACGCCGAAGTGACCTCGACTCGGTGACCTGTGGTCAGTAAGTGTTGGCCGATCGAAGAGTCTGGTGGCTTACGCATACAAGCAGCTTGACTCCGGCCAGTTTCCTGCGCGGTCGAACGCTGAACCCCCATAAGTACATGCTCCTTTATTAGGGAACTCGAAATTCTATCGGTCCTCCTTATGTAACTGGTGCCGCAGTCACAAATGAATTGGTAAACGCAATGCGATTTGGTCCCGATAGGCTAAGCCTCCTTTACAGAAGAAAGTGGCGGTTTTTGGGGCTTTTTAATGACAACGATCTTGGCGGCATAGTAAGTTGTCGGCATGGCACGGATCAGACGCCTTGTGGTCCTCAACGAGGAGATGTCATCTTTAAATGGCAGTTCATTGATTACAGGCTTCTTGGGTATCGTGTGCACTAGGTCCCTTGGTCACACATGACTATGTTTCTCGATGAACCTACGGTGGTAGCCGATTTCAATGAGCGTGTTGGTAATCAACTGCAGTTCGTCAGCCAGGCAATCAGCGGAGCAGATTCGTCTGGCACGGGTAATCAGGGTTCTCGCGAGCGTCCGCTTGTATCGCATTGGTGTGAAGCTAGTGAAATGCAAATACTGCCCGGACCATGTTGATTTCCAGTGGACAGACCTCTTAATCTGTGCTATTTATTGTTCTGAGAAACTAGCCTGTTTAACAGTGCCCAGTACTCGCCTACGAACATCGTTGCGAACACGCTGTGGTCATCCGAAACCAACAATGTTTCGCAGACGAAGACGATCAAAGACCTGAAGGCGCCGCAGATTCTCAGATCGAAAGAGCCAAGTCTCGCTTCCGTACAGTAGGACGGACCTCACTGTGGCCTTGTATACACGGGCTTTTAAACGGAGGGTAACCCCTTTCTGTTGTCACAGATGTCGCAGATACAGGAGGGTAGTTCGAGCTTTTACAGATGCCAAGGTAAGTAAAGTGTTCTATTATCTAGAGTTCCTCACCATCAAGGATCAAGGGGTCATGAAGCAGCTGGTGGTCCTGTAACAACACCTTGCAATCTGAAAGGTGCGAAACGCATATCAAATAATAGGTCCACTCTAGAGAGGTTATTCTGAGTTAAATGAGTTGCGCTAAAGTTGTTAAAAACCATGACAATATCTTCCGCATAAGCCAAATCAACTAGCCTTTCACCAGGCAGCACCACAACGCCCGCATCGCGAGTATCAGTAAGGGAACACACCATAATGGAGTCCAAGAGGAAGTTGAACGAAAATGGGGAGATTGGGCATGTAAGACGGATGCCACTTGTTGTATAAAAATACCTGAAATGTCACAGTAGACTCCGACGCGCCCAATGGTGTTCGAGTGCACGGCACATAAAAGGTGAAAATATCTCATGGGAACACCTTTCCGAGCAAGTATTTCGAACGGAATGCATCGGTTGGCTAAATCGAGCACAGTCTTGTAGTGCTGCAAGCAACCGCCTGCGTTGTGTGGCGTTGCTCTGGCACCTGTCGCAGAGTGAATATGTGGTCTATACATGCCTGTCCTGCCTGTTCTTTTTTAATCCGAGATTCCCGTTCCGCAGTGAGGCTACGAACGAGAATTGAGGTTAGTAATTCTAGCACAACCGGTGTTAGGCTAACACCTCAACGGTTAGCACAGTCATGCGACTGTCATTCTTGTATAGTTCCACTATAATCGACTCACTCCAGTTAGTTGGGATGGTCCCTTCCTTGCAGACCCATTCGAGATCAGTGCTTTGCAGAGAACTACACCACCATCTAAAAATAGTGCGGATGTAAGGAAATCCGGTCCAGCAGCACGAAAACAATAAGCGCCTCTATTGAAGCGTCTGAACTAACCGGCCATGGCTCAGTTTGAACTCACTTGAGTGGGAAGGGGTCCAGAAGCATGGGGGCAAATGAACTGCTCCCGAAAGTGCTCTGCCCAATGAGAAATACGGCGCTTTTTATTCTGTATCGGCGTACCCACGCTGTCTCTGATGATCTAGATGACGTTTAATTTAATGGGACTAGTGATAGGCATCAGTTCGAAGAGCTTACGCTAGTTCCATACTGCTCTTGCCTCGGTTGGATGTACCAACGGACGCCGCGGATTTTTGGACTACCGTGCTGGATTCCAGTTTTTCTTCCGGATTACTCTGTTAAACGTGATTTTTCTGTATGAATTGTACGCCAATATTTTCCTTTTAATGTATTCTTCAATATATGCAAATTTGGTGGAGATTCTCTGGCTAATTTCGGAGTTCTCATTGTTTAGCCCAAACTACCGTCTGCGTCCACCATCTTGGATTTGTTGCACGTCTGGACACGTTTGTTGAATTGTGGCTATTATCGACAAACGTACCCGTGGAACCTAACCTACCTATCAAATTCCAACTGCGAGAAAGCACACAAGGTTGGTTTTTGTTGCATCGATATATTACCTTGGCGCTTGAGTCTGAATCTCTGAAATCTCGCCGTATTCAGCAAGCTAAGCGTCGTGTACTTTCCACGAATAAAATGCGAGGCCCCAAAAGAAAAGCGAACCTGTTCCTCGGCTAAAACTATACCCATCGCAGAACTAAGTGAGAAATTGCTTTCTTTAGAATCACAACTACACTCCACAACAACCACTGGAAGTGCACAGATGAGCATGTTCACTCTATCGCTGGAATCTGGCCACTTTCTAGACCAATGGAAAATGTCATTTATTATGTGTCGGCACAAAGCAGGTCCCAAACAAACTATTGTTAACTACCGACCAATCCACCCCATTCTGATAATCGCTCGGCTATTTGAAAAACTTCTCATAAAGAAGATGATGAATTTTGTTGATTCTGTTGGCCTTATCAATAATTCCCAGCATGGTTTTCTTAACAAGCGGTCATGCACCTGTCAACTGCATTACCTTAACAACATTTCAGAATCAATCGATTCCGGCTATGCAGTAGTAATCCTGTTTCTTGACACACACACGAGCATTCGACGGAGTACCTCACAAGCGACTGTTAAAATAGTTGGAGAACTTTGGGATCCAGGGCTCATTACTAGGTTGGTTACCGTCGTACCTGAGTGGTCGTCATCAGGTAGTCACTTTAGGTGATTATCGCTCTTCTCCACGCTCAATCACCAGTGGGGTCCTTCAACGGAGCGTGCTCGGCCCCTTACTCTTCTTGCGCTACATCAATGATACCACCACATCTGTAAAACATGGTACATCTTTTTTATTTGCTGACGATATCAAAGTCGTCTATAAGCTTCGGCGTGACGAGCTTCACGGGACACTACTGCTCAATCAAAATGCCTTACATTCCCTTGATTCATGATGCTGCACATGAGTGATGATCCACTCGGTTAAGAAATCAAGCATTATGTCTTACAGCTGCTGCATCCTCGAAGGATCTATCACCCTAAACAATGAATGCGTCCCTACACAGTTGTCCACGCGAGATCTTGGCATTACATACTCGTCTGCCTTCAATTTCTCCGAATAGGCCCAATACCAAATACCACGTGCCAGACAGTCTATGTTCAAAATATCAAACAAAATGCACACAACTTGTGCCAGAGTTGAGCTTTTCAAACTACTCACTAGCCCATTCTCGAATATTGCAGTATAATATACGGAAATATGAGCGACTGACAGAATTGCTGTGGAGCACCTGCAGAGGTCATTTACTAAACATGTGCTTGGTAAACACTCTGCAATGAGTTATCGAGAAGGTTGCAATGAACTTCATCTCGAGCTACTAAGGATTCGACAATTGAAGCACAACCTGTTGTTGCTTTTCAACATGTTACACAAAAAGATCTATTCCAACCTGCCTACACTCAATTTACAACACTTCTCAACTCGAGCGCTTCGCAACAAAAATTTTACATGGAATATACCGAAAGCTAGAACGAACTTCCGCTCTAATTTCTTCCTGGTCAGATACGGCAATCTGTGGAATAAACTACCAATTACACTCAGGTCATGTGACAATGGGGCAACATTTAGTAGCAGACTCGCCAATTACCTTGATCTAACAACCCAACATGTATATTAACATAGGAACCCTCGATGAGCTATTCCAAGAGGGACACAAAAACATATAAACACCAATGTTTTCATAACTAGCCTTTGGACTCAACCATCGGCCAGAATGTTAATACATGGAACGCATATCACAACACTCAATCTATGCATGTCACCCATGCAAGAGCATGGATTCTTCCGTGCAAATTGATTTGTGTCGCTATTGACACAGTTTAGCTCATATATATATATATATATATATATATATATATATATATATATATATGGTTGACGGCATCCGGTTTCGGATTTGCCTGTCACTGTGGCAAGCCACAGGACGCCTGCGTCTACAGAGGGACCATGGATGGCTTGCGCTGCACCACCCACACACCCCATATCCAGTGTAAACCCGAAGGAATAAGACCGGGAGGCATGCGGATGGGAACCACGTTTCATCAACGGAGCCGGCCCACACTCCTTCACAGGCAAACACAAGCACACTGTATTTGGGAATCAAGCGCACACAAGGAGGTGGCTGGACCGTAGTCCGCTCCACACTGACTGCATGGAACCACTCTTTGATCCTAATACGGCCACAAGGACCGTGCACCCCGTCCCCTCCAGCAACGACCAACTGTCTTCTGAAGCCAGTATGGACGAGGTAGTGGGTAATAGACAGGTAGGCACCTTCTCAACATGCACATCAAGCGCAGCCACACCAGGGATATCAAACAACAGCCAAACACTTGAGAGAGAGAGAGAGAGAGAGAAAGAAGAAAATAACTCGATTGATGCATAAGGAAACGGTGACATAAACCTTAAGTTAATGAGCATATGAAATAAGTTGTTTACAAACGAATCCTAGATAAGTTCACGAGGTGAGAAAGTATACTATACGGAAATGCCACGAACACAAAAATGTTATGGAAATCGAATACAATTGGCTTAAGCGCGGTGTGCAAGTTAATGGAATAGAGTACAGGTAGACATTTATATGAGAAAGAAAAGCATTAAGGCAAAATTGAAAACCCACCACCTGAAATAAAGAGACTTAGCATGCAAGCACGCGCTTAGTAAAAAGAATGCAGCGTATCTACAGACGCTGCGCCGGTTTTGAATACTTCTCTGCAGGACCCGTCGTCGCTTCGGTAGTAGTCCCGAGTGGCCTCGCTCATGGCTCACTAAGCCTGCCTGACTAAGGCACTCGCGACCGCATGTTCTACAGCACCATGCGCTTGATGTCGATTGAGAACAACCCATCGGTGCTTGCCGCTTTCGCACTTGCCGCTTCTTCTCTGCATGCATGAGGGCTTTCTCCCGCACTTCAGCAACTGCCTTCGTGATTAGATCGCGCCATGCACGCCGATCAACCGCCTTCGATTCCCATGATCTGCAATCAAGGTTAGAACGTGTGAGGCTCACTTTAGTCATGTCCTGGTAACGTAACTTTGGTTTCCCCACGTGCCGCTTCCCAATACTCAGCTGACTGTATAAGAGTTGTTTCGGTATCCGCGTCGAATCCATACGGCTCACATGACCGAGCCATCTCAGGTGTCGCAATAAAAGTATGCAGTCCACTGCATACATCCCACTTCGGCGCAAAACTTCCGTGTCTGCAACTCTGTCGCCCCAGCCGATCCGCAAAATTCGTCGCAGACACTGCTGATGGAACCGCTCGAGATATCGCACATCCCGACGGTACATCGTCCACGTTTCACTACCGTATAGAAGAACGGACAGCACCATGGATTTGTACACTATCAGCTTCGTGCCAATGGTAAGCTGATAGTTGTTCCACACTCAGTACTCAAGCTTCCCGAATGCCGCTGCCGCCTTCGACACGCGAATACGCAGCTCACTGTGTAGCTGCCGATCAGTCGACATCACACTCCCAAGGTAGCTGAAACGGGAGGGGGTTTCCAATACTTTAGCACCAATGCTGATTCGCGGCAATATTGAAGATTGCACCTCCGGTGAAGGCTGAAAGAGACAGACAGTTTTGCTTGTGTTGATGGTGAGCCCGAATTTGGCCGCTGCCGAAGCCAGAGCACTAGTCATGTGCTGCAACTCATCCGCGCTGTGTGAAAACAACGCACAGTCGTCAGCAAACAGCAACATACGGATAGTCGTCTCACAGACTAGAGTTCTCGCACCGAAACGACGGATGTTCAGCAACCCACCATCAATAAGGTGCTCCACACGAACACCGTAAACACAACCGCATCAAAAGCACAAGACAACATTGCATGAAGATATATATTAAACAGGGCAGGAGCTAAGACACAGCCTTGCTTCACATCAGAGACAACTGCAGTCATCAGAGGTCTCTCCACTCAGCTGCACCCTCGCTCGCATACCACTGTGCAGACATTCAATTAAACTTACAAACTTACGCAGGCAACCAAACTTACCCAACACCAGCCACAATGCCTCGCGGTTCACCGTATCAAATGCCTTGGTGAAGTCAACAAAAAGCGAGTACAATGGCTGGTGTCGTTCTCTGCACTTCTCTTGCAACTGACGAGCCGCAAACACCATATCTATAGTGCTGCGACCCGAACGGAATCCACACTGCTCCTCCGCCACGTTAGGTTCCACAACCTGACTGACGAGGCGGTTGAGCAGGATGCGGGCAATCACCTTGCCCACACAACTCAGCAAGTTGATGACACGATAATTCGTGCAACATTGCTTGCTACCTTCGCCCTTGTACAGTGGTAGCACAAGGGCATCCTTCAGCTCAGGAGGCACCTCCTCCTCAATCCACACGCGTTGCACCAAGTGGTGCAGCGCAGTCAACAACGCGGGTCCGCCGCGTTTCAATACTTCAGGCGGGATCCCGTCGGCTCCGGCACACTTGCCGTTTCGCAGCTGAGCAAGTGCTCTCTGCGTCTCATCCAGTGTCGGCGTATCCGCCAGATCCGCCTTCACGTCGTGCTGCTTCAGGTCATTCAATGTAGGCCAGTCGATCTCTGAACGGTTGTTCAAGAGACAGTCAAAGTGTTTCCGCCAGATCTGCATTATGTCTGCAGTCTGTGTGCAGGTAGCGCCTGAACTACCATCGATCAGTGTCCTCAGTGGCTCCAATCTCGGTCCATACACCGCCTTCAAGGAGTCAAAGAATTCCTTGTGTTGGCGGCGTTCGGCGTAGCATTCCATCTGCTTCGCCTTCTCCGTCCACCATGCATTTTTAATGCGACGGAGCTCTCGAGTCACTCGCCGTCAAAGTTTGCGAAACTGACTACTCTTTCCCAAGTCACTGGGGTCTGCAGCATGTGCAGCAAATGCTGCATTCTTCTCCGACACCAATGCGTCGATCGTCGCATTGTTCTCATCAAAACAATCAGGTCACTTACAGTTTGCGCGCCCGATGGTCTCCTCGGCAGCAGCTATCACCTGGTCGCGAATGTGGTGCCACAGGTCGCCCACTGTGGCTATGCAGTCCACATCACCACATAGGCGTGCAGCCATCGCCTTCTCCAGCTCAGTACGTTTCGCCACAGTACCGAGGGAGAGAATGTTAAATTTACGCCGATTCACGGCGGGAGTGCAATACACAGATTTACGAAAATATATGTACAGTTCGGTCCGAACCAACTTGTGATCAGTGCCACACTCAGCTCCACGCAGTGCACGTGTCATGCGCACTTCACGCATATCACGCTGACGTACGATGACATAGTCGAGCAGGTGAGCGTGACCACTCCGTGGGTGTGTCCAAGTTGTTATATCACTCGCACTCAGTGCAAACCGAGTGTTCGTGTTTGTCAGGCCGTGAGTGGCACACAGTGAGAGCAGCCTGTCACCGTTCGCATTCGCTGAACCAATGCCATGCGAACCGATAACATCTGTCCACGCTGATGCATCACGCCCAACGCGCGCGTTGAAATCACCCAGTAGAAATAGTAGGTCGCTCCTCGGCACAGACCGTATCACGGAGGATAGCTCAGTGTAGAACTGATCATGCGTGTCATCAGGATAACACATGGTCGGACCGTACGTGCTTATAAAAGTAGCAAACTTACCTCTTCCTAGTCGTAGGCGAACAGTCATCAGTCGAGCGCTGATGCCCGTTGGTTCACCCATCAGCTGGCCATTCAGGCGGTCGGATATTGCAAATCCGACCCCATGTTCACGTGGTGCTGAGG
Organism: Dicrocoelium dendriticum; assembly: GCA_944474145.2. Classification (NCBI taxonomy): domain Eukaryota; kingdom Metazoa; phylum Platyhelminthes; class Trematoda; order Plagiorchiida; family Dicrocoeliidae; genus Dicrocoelium; species Dicrocoelium dendriticum. The sequence continues at coordinate 50,398,166 of OX104069.1, read as the reverse complement.
CGGCGTTGCCCACCCAGTAGAATGTGTAGCCAGCACCTGCTTCATGCAACTTACCTTGCTCAGCGAGCCGAATTTCACTGAGCGCCGCAATATCGTTGTTGTAGCGCGCCAGCTCCATCGCGACCAGTACAGTGCGTCGCTCCGGGCGCTCGTTGGAGTTCCGGTAGAGTAGTGTGCGCACGTTCCAGCACCCGATGCTGAGTGCTTTGCGTGCAAGTATACGATTGCATTGGTGGGCAATCGCACGCGAGGTGGTCGTTGTGCTTCGGAGGTTTGCTTGAGGGACTCTACCCGGAGCCTTTGGTTCAATAGCTTGACCCACAAGGCAGTGGGTGGTTTGGAGGTTTGCTTGAGGGACTCCGCCCGGAGCCTTTGGCTCAATAGCCTGACTCACAAGGCAGTGGGAAACAGATCCAGCTCGGGAATGTGATCGCAGAGACAGATTGGGATCTGCTTGACGGCCGTCACACGCAGCCTTTGAGGTTCTGGAACAATTATCATATGTTTTGCGACCGTAGTAGGATACGCACCTGCGACCACGGCCAGACGCAGGTGGGTTTTGGCGGGTTTGCACCAATTTGACCAGGGGCTGCCTGGCTTGAGGCGGGCAGTAGCAAACCATTGAACACCCGGAGGTGTCCTCCCACCGTCAGAGACAATGCGTGGCACTCGTGCTCTATGGCAATCGAGCTGTGAGCTTATAACCCGTAAACCAGTTTTCTCCCATGGCTAGGTTTTACGGGAAGAGGGCCATCGACCACTTCCTAACCTCCGAAAAGGATGGACTAGGATACTGCCAGGGCGCCCACACCTGACAGGAGAACGACTCGGGTCCTCAGCCAAAGCCTTCGATTAAATATACACCCGAAAGGCAGCGGGTCTAGCACATGGTCAGTTAGCTGACTCATGCGGATTGGTGTCCTGGATCTTAGCAGGGAGAAGGGCGAAACCCAACTCCCACCCAGCGGTCGCCACGTGGAGGCGCCCAGGACATGAGACTATGGCGCAACAGTAGCAGCAGTGGGTAGACCATCTGTCAAGATCTAGCCACCACCAGCCTCAGCGCTCGGCTGGTCCACCAGACTTACTTGTCAGCCCGCAGGCTCCGATTTAGTTCCTGTCTAATAGTCCGTCTGGTCACATTATGCCCACAGCCAGCCAGTAGGTCCCTTCACCGACCTGTCGGATATCCAGTGCCTGGTGCGGTGACGATTGATGGTACCGCAAGCAGAGGATCCCGCATCGCACATAGAGGCCTCGGCAAGCGTGACCGGAGTTTACCAAATTCTGGAACGCCAGGATGAGGTCAACTCGTAGACGACAATATCTTCCGCTGTACACTCTCAGGGTTTTCAGTCTCGCATGGTATGGCAGGTGGGACAAACCCTTCACATTTTTGTTGCCCGTCGCTGTGAGGTCTTCAGTGCAACCACGTCGCGTCTTAACCAGGGCTGCCAAGCCTGGATCGCGTACTCTACATGTGCCTCACATACGCATTGAGCATTTGGGGAAAGGTGGAGGGATCGAAAGTCCCGAACGCCTTCCGTAACAAACCGACATATTGGTTCGCGGTTTTGGACGCCTTCAAGGACTGCGCCGAAAAGCCGAGGTCGTCTTGGATCACCACACCAAAGTCTCGCTCTTGTGAGGCGGTGTTCAGCATATCGTCTCCAAGCTTATATGCGTACGTGGGCTTGTGGCGAACATGCACGGTTTTTCACTTGCTGTGTTAAATGGAAGTAGATTTCCCTTTGACCGTTCAAAAGCGCAGTCCACGTCTCCTTGCAACATATCGTGATCTTCCTAGCAGCCCAGTGTCCGCCATATCTTGATGTCACCGGCAAAAAGCAGGAAGTGTGACTTAATGACACACACAAGGTTGTTAATGAAGAACAAGAATAACCGCGGCCAAAACACCGATACTCGCGGAACAGCGCAGACCACACGAATTGGATCAAAAAATGAACCTCGAACTCGAATCTGAGGGCGCCAATGAAAGTTTCCGATCCGTCCAAAGACAGGGTTCCTAACTCCGTATATTTACAGGTTTTGGAGAATGGTCTATACGGCTGGACGCTATGGAGAAGTCTAGGTAGATAACATCAAAGCCGGTCCCACTGTCGGCTATCTCGGTCCAACTGCCACGGGCAAGCAGTACGTTGGTAGTACACGACCGATGCTGACGGAATCCGTGTTACTCCGGTACTATGATATTAGACCATTTGAAATAACCCGTTACAGCCTCAGCTATGATCGATTCCATCATCTTTGAGAGCACCGGGAGGAGAATCACCGGGCGATTGTTGACTGGCTCTGAACGGCCACCACGTTGGAAAATCGGGGTAATAATGCCTTCCTTCCAGATGATATGGACCTGTTGCTCGTCCAGTCATCTTTGGGAAAGTCTCGTCACTGGTTAAGCTATCCTTGTAGCCACCACCTGCAGTGCTTTCGGAGGAATGTTTTCAACTCCGGTAGAACTATGTGTGCGCAACGATAGCAGCTTCCCTAAAATCGTCGTTGTACTATAGGTGACGTGTGTAAATACTGCCATCTAGGAGAATGGGGCAGGTAAGTTATCAACACTGGGGGCACGTCGGAAAATCGGAACATATTGTAGCCGTAGAATGCGGGCTGCATCCTCGCCAGTTTGAGCACATCCTTCCGCTAATATGAGTGGGGGAAGACCACGTTTTACATTCCAGAGGCTGCTCACATGTCTGTACAGAAGCTTTTTCTTAACACAAAACTTTTCCGCTAGACTCTGCTGTTGTACTAATTTGTCCTCGCGCACAAGTGTGGCGCAGTGATTACGAAGCACTACATAGTTAGGGTTCGCTCTATACACGTCACGCAGCGTCTCTTACTGTCATGTGTTTTCCGGTTCTGCTTCGAATAAATGATGGTGTCCTTGCAGAACGAAGTGGCTTGTTGACCGATGCAGATTTAATCAGATCACTGAACTTGCCAATAAAATCCAACACAGCACTGTCAATGGAAATATCGTCTGGAAACTCCCAGTTGGCATCTCCCACAAGTTCTGCCAGTATGTCGTAGTGGACGATTGTTCGAAACAAGTTAGTATGTTCTTGTGGATACTCCGCATAACAAAAGGTCGTAAATTAGAGTTACGTGGTCGCACCGCCTCAGAGGGCTCAACAGCCTTGGTTTCTCAACCATGAACTCTTCGTTCGTGAGCACTAAATCAAGCGCAGGTAGTTTGTTTGCAGTTCTGAATCGGATGGATGAATTGACGTGGCTGAAGAGCGGAATGCTTGCAATATACTCATGCAGGTCGGCCTTAAACTGTTCACTGGGGATGCCGGAACGTCCAAATCGCCTGAGATGAGCACATGACTGTAACGCTTTCGCAGGACTCTACCCAAGGATAATGCCAGGCGAAAGTCCATCTCTGGGGTGGACATTGACGGACGATAAACAACCACCAAAAGGCAAGTGTCGTTGCGTCTCAGTCACAGACTGCATCAGAGTGAGTCTATAATCAACGTTTCCGGATCGGCCACCGGTTCGCACTGTAGGTCGTTGAGGTAGTATAACATTACGCTCCCGCCTTTGCTAGGTCGATCGTTTCGGTGAAGAGACATACCATTTATCGCGACTTCGGCGTCGGTAACGTCTGAGTGAAAGCAGGTTTCGGTAACGAGTATGAGGTCCCAAGCATGTGGCGCTTGACGTAGCCGCAGTTCGGCAAGCTTGTGTGCACATGAAAGACAGTTTCTCAGTTTCATCAATGAATCGTGGGATACATGTTTTGGATAAAATGTTGTTCTGACTGTTAAAAGGTCGGCAACTAATCGTTTTTGGGTGGGGAGATGACGAACTCAGCTATGTCCGCTTCATTGATCTTTGCTTCGCTCTTTGTAGGTAATGTATGGGGTGTGTTGGCTAGTTGATGGAAGTTATCCGAATGCTTGTTGGCAAAGGCTCTGACTGACTGGTTAATCTCGTGTGTTTACTTAGCAAATGCTTTGATCCAGAGCTCGGAAGGAAGGCCGCTGCGGCTCGTATACCATCCCTTCACTACGATTAGTGAGATTCGTCTAGATTGAAGGACCACTTTCACAATCATCGGGCCACATCCCTTGTAGTTGGGCGATCGGCCCAGTCTCGAGATTGATTGCGCTATGACGTTTTCCAGGGAGATGGTCTCGCGAATGTACCGCCATTGCTTCTGGTCATGAGTGGCCGATTCGCGCTCATCATGACTTCCTGCCTCGGCAACACCGTGTACAAAGATGGTCCTGGCTACGAATTCCTTCCGGTTTTCGTCCAAGTAGTGCTTCACCTGTCTGCGCTCGCTCCACAAAATATCCGGCGATAAGCGGATGGAAGATGACCCATTCCGGAGACGAGCTGTCGATAACAGAACAGCTTCTGCTTCATTGGCAGAAGTCAGCACAACTTGGAGAAGTCTTGGCTCACCGTAGTGCTATGAGTTTGGGTGACGGGTAACGCGTGTCAAATTGACGGGCCTAGTTGCGAAACCTGTAGTGTCACATATGGAGTTCCATTGGTTCACGTCATCGAGTTGTTTTCTTTTTAAGGAATTTGACATCGATTCTGGAACGTTGGTGCAGACTACCACTGGTATACTACGTGCAACTCTGATTGAGGTCAAACGACCAGCTGATCTGTATACGCTCGATGGAGGCTGTTTAGGTACAGCTTCGCCTACTTCATTTACTATGGGACCAATGGGAGGTTTTCGGTCACCTATGGCAGCAACAAAGTTCCAACCACTACTGGTGTCGAATCCCTTCTGAATTTTCGGAACCGTTTAGAGGGTGAACGAGGCCCTGGCCGTGCTCATTGCAATCGGACTGGTGGTGGTTGTTTCAGGCATATTTGAGCAACTGGTGGTATTGGCGTTTCATGCCACAAATGATGCATTGTTAGCGCCCTGCCTAGCCTTCTTCCTTAGTTTTAATGCGGTGATAGATGAGAATGACTGGGATTTACCCTCTGTCACGCTTTCTACAAATGAATCGCTTTTGGTGCTCCTCATTTGTTCAAACATTGCCACTAGACTTTCGTACTTCTGCGATAGTTCATGTACAATCTTTATCAGTAGGATGACTATATATACTAAACAGAACCACAGTGAACCTGATTTACCATTGTGTAGCTTCAACTGATTCACTGTGAGCTTGGAACATTTGCGATAGAACTTACCTTTGCAACTGTTACACTGGATTCCGATCCGTACATTTGTATGGCATGAAGGAAGGCCACAAAGTGCTGTCGATCTGGATGCGGTCACATGGGTTTTTGATTGGTCGCCACAATCCATTACGTCGGGTGATGGTATTCCCAGACAGGTCCGAAGGCTTATGGTTTCCTGAGGGTCGCGTGTGCGCGTTCTGTGCGTCTGGCTCTGGTGGGGCAGGTTTTTAAGCGGCTAGATCGTTCACGCGGCAAACAGAGCGAATGAGCGATACGGACACAAAGTGTATGATAGCTACTTTGATGAACGGTCCACAGCAGTGCTCGCTGATTTATCAGATGAAACGTGTAGTTGGCTTTCGTTTGAGACCACAAATATTTCTGTGGGGCCCGTGATTCGGAAAATTCTTTGGTTGTGTTTTTACGGGAAAGACGCAAAAACCGCAATGTGGATAAAAGACGATCCAAACAAGTTACATCCGAAAAATGGAGTGCACTAGATAGCGCATATGAATGAGTGTGAACACACGTTTGTGTGACAAAATGCAACTGAGAACGGCGACAAAATAACGTGTTCACAGATGAGCGATTGGAATGCAAGTTCGTTCAAGGTCGTTCATATCCCACGCAATAATAACGAAGTCTGAACTGTTAACACTGTGAAGCAGCGTGTCCAGTTCGTGGTAGGAGGTGACCTTGGCAACATCGGAACTTCAGCCAATGGAAGCATCAGCGGAAACCACAAACCACGACCATTAGTTGATGTCGTCAAACGGACTGCACGCGAATGGCTGTTCACCGGAGTCCAGTCAATCAACGATGAGTCATCCTTGGAGCTGAGAACAATATCTAACCCAGCTTGACCAGATTCTGTCGCATCAGCATCTACGGATGCGCGCAACCAACAGCGAGAGGACAAGCCGGGAGTAGTTAACACAACAACCCCGTTAGTATCATTGACCCTAGTTTCGGACATACAACACACGTCGAAAACGAGTGAATTGTAGACGATTTACTCACAGAGGTTCGATACATCTGTAATGCTGTGGTTGAATCATTTAAACAATTCTGGGGTAAACGTTCACATCACCTCAGCAAATCAATGACTGTTCTGCCATACCCTTTATGGAACAGATGTAAACACCGGAAAATTAGTTGGAATTGTAGCTTAATATGCAAGCGATAGTCGCGCTTCTAGGTCCCTATACAACGAGCCGCTGGAGTAGACAAACGCCGCGATAAGGCACGAAATATCGTAAGCAATGTAGTCTACAGTAAAGCGACGATTGTGCGCGACCGAGGTTAATGGATAACCGCCAATGGTGTTGTATCTCATAAGCCCGGAAGCGGAGAAGAGGCACAGACAGATGGACCGGTTCACAACCGATTCAGTGGGCAGTCAACGGAGTGGAGCTATTACTAAGATGATACAGGGTAGAAACATACAACAGTCCTGATACGGTGTTTCAGGTGAAGCGCACTTCTGAGAGGCATAGGAGGATCAGTCGAAGTGTGGTGAACATGTTGCCGGAGAACACTAGTTCAGCCAGAGCCGATAGTCTTGCAGTAAAATTAAAAGCACCATTTTTCTTCCGGACGTACGTAGTGGTGTCCAAAACGGTGATGCACGCTAACGGATTTAAACAAAGAGATCACTCAGCGGCAATGCGTTGTGCATATGTATCTGTTCCGACTGAAAAATGTACTGTGGACAGTTTGAAGCTGTTGTTGCGATGCTGTATACCGGTGGTTGCCTCTCAGACTGCATGTAACGGCGACATCCGATGACACGAAAAGTCATCTGGACTAGTGCATAAAAGTATTGCAGTTGGAGAAACGATGCCACAATTACCTAATTGCCACTACCACATTTTCGCACAACTGTACGAACTACACTTACGAACAACTGACAATACGATACCTCGGAAAACAAACGGGAATGCGAACACCTTAATTGAAGTCCCGAGTAATGGCATCTGGGCATCAGACTTCTAATATGAAAGTTTACTAGCGCAGTCCGTGAACAGGAGCAAGAAGTGTGCGAGTCGAACTACGATGGGTACCGAAGCGAAGTCAATCAAGTAAAACTGATAGTCCACTGGTGGACACATGGTCTGCAGTAGCAAACAGTTTGAAGCCCCATGGTAGCAAGATATAGTGTCGTATAGTGAAGAGTGGAGTACAATGCATAGGATGCATATGGAAATTTGGCAATATCACATAAGGTAGTATGATGATTCAGCTGGTTCAAATCGGAACCCCTGTTCGGGGTGCAGCAACCAGCCCAGCAGAGCTATGGGCTATTGAAAACTGACGCAATGGAACGAAGTTTTTGTATTCCTTTTAACCGGAACGTGGGCCTTACAACTAGGTATAGTGAACAATTGAAGAATGTTTATGGTCCACCTTGTGCCACGGGATTCAACAGAGACAAGCCACGTAGTGCGTGGAGTAAAGTCCATATTCATATGCAGAACGTTTACTATGGGGGCCCTAAAGGATAGTGGTGGTACCAGACCACATCAAGCAATCGCGTTGAGCAAATGAATACTGCACTCCAGCCCGAGTACACACAGCGAACTCAGTAGTGTGGTCAAATTCAGCTGTGAATCTCCTGCAAGACCAGATTACAGTTAGCCACGTTGATGTCAGTCATAAATAGATAAGTAGAATTTCGTCACAACTAGGCTCACTCAGACAGCCGCCACAAGCCCGGAAAAGCACTGTACGCGCGTTTCATCCTTTCGGGAATCATCAGCAGTGCGCATTCCATCGGACCCTTGGTAGGGCTCGAAACCGCAACTCGACTGTTGCCAGTCCGTGGTTGAGACCACTGAGCTACGGGGGACGGCAACGACCATCGTGGAATAAGTTACTAGATGTGATATAGCGCCGCTCACTATCCACTGACTTACACGTTACTGCCGTGCAGAGGACAGGGTAGCCCCCTCACCAAGCGACGAGCTTAACAAACTTAAGCCGCCAATTATCTTATGGCATTATAAGCAGTTTGTTCTGTGTACTGATTACAGAAGAGTAGTAGGGGGAGTTGAATGGTATAGGTAGAACTTCGTCACAACTAGGCTCACTCAGACAGCCGCCACAAGCCCGGAAAAGCACTGTACGCGTGTTTCATCCTTTCGGGAATCATCAGCAGGTGCCGCAACTGCAAGCATAACCTTTACATATATGAAACAAGTACATTATCAATTATCTGCCCCATAAAACAGCCGTTCGCACTTCACTTGTATTTACCATTTGCCTGCCTTCGATTATGCCGTGAACTTCAACTTCACTTGTAGTCATCACATTCATTTATCATAACCGTTTTCACAAAGCAAATTCATACAGCATTATCTTCTATTTCCCACACCTTAATAACACAAAAATTAAGAACATACTCTGCAGCCACTCACACTATCTTGAATGTTACCGAGGAAAATGGAAGCGAAACCCTTTCCCGCCAATACAGAAATTAGCTTACCCGGCTACAGCACCCTAAAAAATCAAAATACCGCGTAGAACTCGTAGTGCTTATAAATTCTTCACATTTTTCTTGTAAATTCCTATGCTATTTCCCGAAAACTTTTATATATTTGTTTTAACGCACACAACAATGGATATATAGTCACCTACGAATTTTCGTTCGTCTTCTGGTTTCGGTGACGCTGTGGATTGTTGTATGTGTGGTTCGCATCACTCGTCGGATTTCCATTTACGGATCAGCGTTCGATTTCTCCGTTCGTCCCATCAGACAGGTTCTCTGGTTTTTCCCAAATGTTCAGCTGACTGAGTAATCGCACTAAGATTTTATTCGCCGTAAACTTTCAGCCGTTTATACCTCTGTCAGACACTATTTTTAGTGACCCCGTCTAGTTATTTGATCGCCTTTCTTTCTTTTTTTATGTCGTTATGTCTTACTACGCTGCCTACCGTTAACCGTGTGGAAACTCCATTGGTTTTTCATTACCCACCTTTGATTTTTCAAAACCTCGTGTTTGATTTATTCAGATGGAGGCCATCTTTCTATTTCGTAAGATGGCAACCAACGATGTTCTCATACGTCATCGATCATCTTCCATCTCAGATAGCATGGGAGTTAATTGACATTCTTGATCCGATGCCGACTGAATCGCCGTATGACAAACTTAAACCAGCCATCTTAAAGCGCACTACGGCTTCCGATGATGCACAGCTACCCATACTACTTACAGGAATGAAGCTTGAAGACCGCAGTCCGTCTCAGCTCTTCCGGCACATGCAGTCACTTGTGGGTTCCTCGACCCTGGACGATTCCATACACCGACAACTCTGCACTAATTGCCTTCCAGCAAAAAGCACAGCGATATTAGCAGTCCTCGCAGATTAACTCCCATTGGACAAACTTGTCGAAGAGGCCGATAGAGTCCATAAACGTTTCTCTAAATCTGCAGTGAATAATGTGACTGAAGTGAGGATCACTAGTCCATCTGGAAGTATCGCACTTGATGCTATTAGTGAAAGGCTCTCTAGGTTAGATCTTGCTGTCTCACATCTGTCGTGAGCGACCCGCTAACCGTAGATTCGTCTCAAGAAGTAAGCGTAATAGTCAAACCCGCACCAAGGCGATCATGATCATATTGCTACTTCCACCGCCGTTTCGATAATGCTGCTCGCAAATGCCGTCTAGGTTGTAAATACCCGAAGACATTTTCGCATTCTCAGCAGGGAAACGACAACGCTAGCCAGTAATGTCGACGGCTGTTTATGGCCAAACCATTAGTCGCCTCTTGTATGTTTTCGATTTCACCAGTAAATATCACTTTTTGGGAGATACTGGCGCAGAGATAAGCGTAATACCTCGATCATTGGAAAAACGCGTTCTGCAACCATCCGGAATTAAGTTACAAGCGGCTAACCAAAGCAAGATCGCGACGTATGGCCAGAGACCAGTCACGCTTAATCTTCGATTACGACGTAATTTCTCTTTCATCTTCCTGATCGCTTATGTACAGAAGCCCATCAATGGTATTAACTTTCTCACCATATTCGAGCTGGTCGTAGACCTGCGTTGTGGCAAGTTGCAAGATGGCACTACGTCGTTAACTGTTTCCGGGCAACTCGCTATGATCAATTCCATCAGGTTTAAAGTACTGCTGCCTAGAGTCGCGCTGCTCGTCATTACTGCAGCATTTTCCCTCCCTGGTTAGAGAAGATGACGGCACTCTGGAGCGCAAGGACGATAACTGTCGCCATATCGTCACAACCGGTCCCCCTATGTCTGCCAAGCCAAGACGCCTTTCATCGGACAAACTGCAAGCGGCGGTGTTCGAACCTCGGAATTATTTGCCCTTCCAAAACTGCTGGGCATCTTCGTTTCATTTGGTGCCCAATAAGACCAGCGATTGGAGACCATGTGACGACTACCGTATGCTCAACAGTATCACTGTTGCCGATAGGTACGCAATTCCCATATCCATGATTTTTCTAGCAGCTTGCACGGAGTCTATTTTCCCCAACCTCGACCTACTTCGTGCATACCATTACATTCCTGTTGCTCCTGAGGACATTACAAAGACCGTCATTACTCCCGCTTTCGGTCTCTATGAATTTGTCCGTATGCCCTTCGGATTGCGAAACGCTGCCGACTTTTCAGCGGTCAAGTACTTAGAGGGCTAGATTTCGTTTTTGCCTACATCGACGATCTTCTCGTTGCCAGTTCGAACGACGAAGAACATCTGTCACATCTCCGTTTGATCTTCGAGCGCTTTGCTCAGTATGGCTTGACGATTAACGTTGACAAGTGTATTTTCGGCCAAACTTGTGTCGATTTCCACGGTCGTCGGATCGAACACAATGGTAGTAGCCTACTTCTCGAGAAGATGCAGGCAATTGCGGATTAACTAATGCCTCAATCCGCCAACAGTTTGCGTCCTTTCCTCGGGATGGTCAACTACTAGTCGTTTTATTTCCCAATGTTCCCAGGTACTTCAGCCTCTGACGGGGTTACTAAAAGGAAAATCACGTAAGGTTGAGCTAACAGCAGCAGCTATAGCATTCGATAAGGTCAAGCACGCGTTATCCAACACCACCGCGTTTAGCCACATAAGAACCGATAGTGATGCACCTCTCGTTCTCAGAACTGATGCATCACAAACTACTTTTGGAGCCGTTTTACGGTAAGTTGAACAACAACCAACCCGAACCTTTTTTTTCTTCAAAAAGCTTCAGCCTACACAAACCCGATGCGGCACATTCGGTAGAGAACTTTTGGCTATTTATCTTGCCATTAAGCACCTCTAGCATCTACTTGAAGGACGTACCTTCACTGTTCTTACGTATCACAAGCCGCTAGCGTTTGCCTTCCGCGGTTCCTCTGATCGATTTGCACCACGTGAGACGCGTCATTTGGACTACATATCACAATTCACCACAGACATTCGTCACGTTGATGCCACTAACAACACCGATGCTGACGCAATGTCGTACACCGATCTTCACCATCTCTCGCGCCAAGCTATTAATCGCGAGGATATTGCAGTCCATCAAGAAGACAATCTGAGTTCGAGGACTTGAGAGCAAAGCCTTCTCATTGAAAATCGGTCAGCTGCCCATTGTTAATTCCGACTCCATAGTCTATTGTTATTTATCGACCGGAAAGCCAGGATCTTTCGTTCCACAGCAGTACCGGAGAAGTGGTTTTGATCTTCTGCATGGCCTTTCCCCCCCTGGCATTCGAGCCACTATCAAGTTAATTGACGACCGCTACGTATGGCATAATATGCGTTCCGAGATCCAAAAGTGGACGAAGTATTGTGTCACTTGTCAGGTTAGCAAGATACATCGGCAGATGTTCAACATAGCTGGCGCATTTGCGTTACCCGACGCTAGATTTAAACATGTGCACCTTGACATCGTTAGACCACTTCCCCAATCCGACGGTTTCCAGTTTTTGCTAACGTGTGTCGAGCGTTTCACACAGTCTCATGCAGTAACTTGACGAGACGTTTCCACCGAAATTGTTGCGCGGAGGTTCGTTGAAACCTGGATATCTGTGTTTGGTACCCCAGTCACAACAGACAGAGGTCCGCAGTTCAATTCCGCCCTATTTCGAGATCTAAACGGCTTACTTGGTTGTTCTCATCTGCAAACAACCACCTACCATGCACCCGTCAACGGTCTTGTTAAGCGTTTCCATCGTTAACTGAAAGCCGCAATTACCGCCTCGCAGTCGAACACGCAATGGTCCGAACGGCTACCAGTTACCCTTTTCGGCATTCGCAACACAGTCAAAGAAGACATAGGCTGTTGCCCCGCTGAAATAGTTTTCGGCATAACTCTCAGACTTCCCGGTGAGATGGTGTTAGATTCCAAACACTGGTGAGTTAGAACAGACTATGTGGTACGATTGCGATAACACTTTATTTCAGTCCGGCAAACGCCGCCCTGATCCAGCCCTCGAAATCAGCAAGTCTACTCTGATTTGCATATCTGCCCTTTCGTTTTTGTGCGCGTCGATGCGGTGCGTAAACCTTTGATACCGCTGTATGAGGGCTCCTTCAAAGTTGTTGCTCGCAAAGAGAAGTACTTCGTATAGGGTAGAAATGGTTCTAAGGATTCTGTGAGCCTTGATGGTTTGAAACCTGCGTGTCGAAACTCAAAAATCACAACAAACCACCGAACAGACGTTCCCCAGTACGCCTTCTACCCAGTCCTGTGTGCCCCCCTCTACATCATAAGCCAAACCAGTGAGAGAACCATAAACAGCAAAGCACACACGCTCGGGACGTGCTGCTGTTTTGCCTTCTAGGCTAATGACTACCAACAAATGACACAAGTTTTGAACGTTCGTTCTCCCGACTCAAGCTCTAGAGCGGGGGAGTCCTGTAGTGTTTATAAATCCTTTACATCTTTCATTGTAACTTCCTATTCTATTTTCCGTCAATTATTGTACACTTGTCTTAACTCACACATCCAGATAGACGCTTCTTCGGATTTCGTTCGTCTTCTGGTTTCAGTGACGCTGTGGATGGTTGTGTATGCTTCGCATCAGTCGTCGGATCTCTATTTACGTTCAGCGTTCGATTCCCCCATTGTGCCCTCGGACAGGTTTGCTGATTTTTACCTCTTGTAACCTGACCGTGAGCAATCGAGCTAAGGTCCTATTCGCAGTGAACCTTCAGCGTTATAACTCTGTCAGACACTATTAACTCATAGTACAATCACTGGCGGATAAACTACGGCATACGAAACCTTAGCCGAGCAGCCTTCTTCCAAATGTCGCCAGAATGAACTGCGGATGAGTGTCCACCTGGTGAGTGACAACAGGAAGTTCCCCACCGCCGATTACATGTCGGGTGGGAGGATTGGCATCTCAAGTTTAAGCTCAATTTGGCCAGGAACGGTGGGAAAATTCCCATGTGTGTTCTTTCATCAATGGGTCGCTGAACCAGGATGGAGTTCGCGGGAGCGAACTGAAACCGAGAAGTCAAATCAATGCACACAAAGCACATAACGGTCAACCAATCAATGCCCACGCGGCCTGCACTAGCAGTCCCAGCTGCAAATGCCACATGAATAGAATAAAGGTTAACGGAAGGGAATCAACAAAAACAAAATAATGGTAATTGTAGTACAGGAGAGAACGTGTGGATAAGACAATAATAGTGATGGCTGTGTGAAGCCAAGGAAATGGATGTAGAAGTTAAGAACCAAAAGGTAAGGTCTGAAACTGCAGCCCAAGGGCGTCGAGTCGATGTTCAAACTCCTTCACCATTGGTGCTAATACTACTTCGCTGGTAGTGCGTTTCATGAGTCGATGATCCTGCCTGATAAACGAAAGTCAGCTCTAACGTGATAAGCTCTGGGCTTATGCAACTTCAGAGGTTGACCACGAAGAGATGGTATTTGAGCTGGATGGAACAGTTCAGTTAGAGCGTGCCCAAGCTTGCTGGTCAATATACGGTACGCAAGAATCAGGTCTCCCCGAAGGCGCCTATAGTGCGGCGAAAACGCCTGCAACCTGAGCAGGCTATCAGGATACGAGAGAGAACTCACTCACCGTACCATTTCTGTACCAACCCCCAGCACTCGTTCAAGTGTCATCTTATCGCGTACCAAGCATAGAAGACAGACCTGCACGCAGTACGCCAAGTATGGCCTGGCAAAGGCTGAGAACAATGTAACAAAAATTTCATTTGTTATAATGCCGAATGACCTGCGGATCATCCACAGCATTCGGAATCCCTTGCGGGTAGGGCTTGTCCAGTTCTCGCTGGATTTGAAGTCAGAGGATAGCGAGATACTCAAGTCGGTTTCTTAAGTCACTTGATGCACTAAAGTTCCGCCAAATACGTAAGGAGTTGTGAAAGTGCTTGATCTTAGGCGCAGGACCAAACACTTTGCAAGATTGACTGGCAGCTGCCACAATTCTGGCCACTCCCAAAGTTTGTCGAGAGCTGGCTGCAAAGCCGTGGGCCCAACAGAATCGCTCACAGTATTCCAAAATTTCAAGTCACCCGCACACATAAGGGATGGTACCGTAAGGTTCTCAGGGAGGTCTTTGACATACAATGCAAACAGTAGAGGTTTGAGAACCGACCCATGAGGAACACCACTCAGAACCGCTTGCCTGAAAGACAGCCTGATTCGGAGAACAGAGCACTTGGCCCAATTGATGGGCAGCAACCAGGTGCAAGTTGTTGTGAAAATGTAGGGTGTTTCGATGTTTGAGTATGTTTATTATGATGTGAAAGTTGTTGCTTATAGGCTGAGGTTAATTATAAATCAGTATAGCGCGTTGTTTACATGTATTAAGGTGGTTAATCATTTTCCCGCTTCTAGCGACAGCTGCCATGAAGGACGATTCTAGCGCCTTTGGAAGTATCTTCAAGGGTCCATATCTGGACTTTCCAGTGATCCTTGCGTATATAATACGTTCTCAGATTGAAACGGCGACATCATTTTTTCGTCGGAGCGTGGTTACTTCACAAGTTTATAAAAGAGAAACGGGGCCGGTTCTTCCCGAAGGCTGTGGGTACCGATATATTCAATTTACGTGCCTGCGTGGCAATCGATCGAATGTTGCTGGAAAGCTGTAAGTGTGGTTTATCAGGATGATAATTTTCTAACAGTTACCGGTGTTATACGTGCTCTGCTTGGTTCTCAATGGTTTTGTAGCGGAGGTTTTCATGTTGGGGAATTCTTGTTCTTCGTGTGGGGAATTCTTGGCTGCATGCCAAAATTCGGCGGCTAATAACGGACCAGGAAAGCATTGTGTTGCATTTGATGAAGCATTTTCCTCGGACACAGGAGATGCGTGCCTTTGTGCGCCTTCACTATGACATTCGTTTTACGAGGCGGGATTTGTGTGCCATACGGCGGCTTCATCGTAACGCCGGTGTCACAGAGGTGGATTTGGTGCCGCAGCTTTTGCGAAGCAATGTTCACCGGACAATAGTGCGTGTTTGAAATGCCATTAGGCACCTCGTCTTTGTCCCTTCCCGCATGCTGGAACTGGTGGATCAATACTGGGAGATAAGTTTGGCGGACTCCACATATCTGATCAATTACGGCGGTTATATCCGGTGGCATTGTATGTTTGTGGACGTCAGTGGCCTTAGTGTCGGTTTGGTGTACGCTCTTTTGTCGAATGATATGGAGGCTATTTACCAGGAGGCTTTGGGAAGTAAGCTGGAGTTGGTCCGCGTGGTTAACCGTGCGCAACAGCTGGTTATGGACAAGTGCGCGGCGCAGGGGAGTGCGTTTCGCCATGCGCTTCACACAGCCAACGTCGTTTTCTGTCGGTTATACATTATGCGTGACATGAAGCGGCCTTATACTCACCCTCCCTTCTGTAACTTTGAGGATAAAAGGATGCTGTTCAACATGTTGCGTGCGTTGTTGTATACGCACGACTGCGCGCATTCTCATCGTCTTATAGAGGGCATATCGGTGCGTAATGGTGAATGCTTCCAGTACCGCTGTCACAAGTGGATCCCATGACGGTTGTACTGGGCGTCAAATTTGATGGGCTACGTGCTGTTATTTAAGTGCGACCGCACCAACCGCGTTGTAAGGAAACTTTAGGTGAGCGGTAAACTCCGCACCTTCTCTTTCTGGTGATAATACAGTGGTGCATGGGCATGTTGGAAGAGCAGAAATGTGCTTGCAAGAGAGATGCGGTCGTAGGTGCGACGTTAAGCAGGGGCTCTGCAGGCATAGGTCCACATACGCTTGGTGGCATTGAGTGCGGCACCGTCTAAGAGTTCGCATCCGCAATGTGAACCCGGCCGGCAAGTATTGGCTGGTGGATGAAGAGCACCTTGGCATGCAGTGTGTGCTCACAGAGATTGGCAGCACTTTAAGCGTCAGCGACGCATTCCATGTGCCGACCTTATTCAGGTTGCTAGCCTGCATACAAAGGAGGGATGGGTCGTGCTTCGTGGTTGCCGTTGGGTGCTACTATTGGAAAAGGTTGAAGCGGCAGACCTGTCAGGGGACATGGAGGGGACAGTGACGGCCACGCAAAGGACATACCGTAGTGATAGTGTCCTTGCCTGGGCTGGAAAAATGCGCATCTCTCGTGATATGTTTGGTGACATGGAGGCGCATTGGTTGAGTATAGGCACTCGCACTATGGGCGTGATGGCATGTTTTTGGGCACTTGGCGAGTCACTGTAATATGAAAGGGTTTTCCCATCCATTTAACGTGCAACAGTTGCAGCGGTTATTTTGCGAGGGCCCGCCCATATTCCAACGATTGGATGTGGCGTCCTCTAATGCTGCTGCCTGGGTGGGGTTCCGGCACCTTTCTTCTTAAATAAATATATAAATAGGTATTTTTCTAGACCGGCTAGAGGATGCACCCTTAAGGGTTCAGATCCATCTTTACATTAATCCGATGCTCTTGCATGGAAGTAAGCAAAATACACGTATATGTTTCTCGTTGGCAATCATAAATGCATTAGCATTGTTTGGTTTACAGCTGTTGGTTCGTAGGCGCCCACTTTGAAATTTTTCTGGTTCCTTCTGTCGATATTGAGCTCCATTTTCTTTTGTTGCGAAAGCAGCGCAGTGACATGCATCCGAGACCCACGGTAACGATGGGTCCCGTTCGGGAAGCCAAGGACTGTGATTTCGCAGCGGATTGAATTGATGGCTGGTATAAAAAAATGCAAATCACCTTTGGTACCCCGTGTGGTCAAGCTTGCATCTATCAGCAGCATGACACGCAGATTGAAATTCCTTAAGCTGAAAACAACAACTTCCTCTCGGCACCGCACAACTACGCGGTGTGCAAGGAGGACGACGGTGGCGGCGGAGGCGACAACGCCGTTTGTGCTCTATGTCAGCAGAAAGAGGACGACACGCCGTGCTTCAACCAAGTCGATTGGATAAGTTGTGATATATGTGCACTATGGTTTCATCAGACATGTGCAGCATACCAGGGTGAACCTGCATACATATCTATGCAATGGTGCAGGCAAGTTAAATTTTGCATACATTACGTTACATTCCTTCAGAGTTGCAATCCTATTAATTCGAAGTTTGGTACGTAAAATTCCCCTTCCGATTTTCTCTAAGTTTGGTAAGTGTTAACCTTGCGCCTTTTTATTAAGTTACGCTTCATTCATTGTAATTTCTTTACCCCATGTTAGTCTTCATTTATTACTTTT
This sequence comes from Dicrocoelium dendriticum, assembly GCA_944474145.2. Classification (NCBI taxonomy): domain Eukaryota; kingdom Metazoa; phylum Platyhelminthes; class Trematoda; order Plagiorchiida; family Dicrocoeliidae; genus Dicrocoelium; species Dicrocoelium dendriticum. Next base: position 50,380,326 of record OX104069.1, on the reverse strand, counting down.
TGAAAGTTATTTAAAGACGTGCCTCTCGCAGGAAAATTAGATGGATAGAATCCTTCCGCCGTTTTTACAGGGTTGAAAGGATGGCGGGGATACCTCGTCTGCTCACAAGAACTTCTAAGCCATGCTATATGCTCACGTTCTACCAGGCCCCTTTCTTTTAGATAACCTGCAGCTGCAAGTCCATACCAGCTATGGGGCAGGTGAACCATGTCAACGTTTGGTTGCTTTCTCGGTTGCCAAGCCTGCTTGCATTATTCCGCCAAACCATCGTAGGTATTCCCGGTCGTGAAGTACCAGGGGAGAACAAAATGCTCACTGTCAGAGTACGAAGTGGTGCGCTTGGTGACACGCATTTGCCGGCTAATTACAGGCCTGTCCGTTTGACCCACGTGGTCAAACATTTGCTTGTGCAATTTGTACGAGAAACAGTTGAGAAGCAGTTGATTGATGGTAGTCTGCATAGCGTTTAGGAACATTGTTTTTGCGACCATCTGGGAATATCTCAGCATACGCTGCAGTAGGTGCCAGCTTTAGTTCACGGACGGGCGCAGCGTAGTGGCGTGGGAAGCAGTTTCCTTTTGGTTAGCGGAACTTTGCAGCTTTCCGCGTGGCTCAGTCTCGTTCCACCGCTGGTCCCAGTGTACTTGAACACTTTGCAGCAGAAGCATGGGGTACCATAGCTCGTGTTCGTTGCTTGCACACACATGTACATTGTTTTTGATATCCCTGGAGGTGCAGTGGATCTTGAGCGGGCTCCGGATAGACTCTGGAACTTCCCAGTCTTGTGGTTGCTGCCCATACACCGGGCGTATTGTTCAGTGCTTCCTATCGGAGGGTTAAAAAAGAAGTAACACTAAGCTACCGTTTTTGGACTAGGACTAGATTACGCTTACTTCGTGTAGTCTTATCCACGCCACAGGTGGGCAACGCGCCGTTGCGTTTTGCCATAAAACTCTAGCGTAATAACGTTAGCGTTCAGCCAAACCTCCCATTAGCGGGTAGGCTAAAGCTAAAGGAGGCCGCTAAGGACCTTAAAAGCAGGCGGGCGGCCGGAATATTCTGCTGTACTTGCAGTTGGAGTGCTTTGGAGTTTACCTGGAGCTGATCGACACGTTTTGTGATTGACAAATGAAACGTCGCCCCAGCCTTCGGACAAGCATAACTGTTAACGCGCAATGTGAACGGACCTTTTCCTGTCTTGTACAATTAAGGTTACGCTGTTCATGATTTAATTTCCCACCGGAAGTTTGAGGAGGATTTAGGCAGTACATTAGTTGGTAGACGGCACACTGGAATGGCGATTTAATGTACGCAGAAATCAACAGGGATTTTTCTAAGCACCTGATCGTAAGGTACAGAGGCCCCGCGATAAGGAGGAACCAGTGTTCTGTTCGCAAACTATGCGGCATTTATGGTAGCTAATGTGCCAAAGATCCTGCTCCGGTGACAGTAAAGCAGCAGTGGACGAATTTGTACGGCTACCTACAACATCAACAGAGAGCACTCTCACTCGCCGAATGTTAATCAACGCCGTAGGAAGCTCAAACCTACAGTTCGTTTTCCGGACTTTGTTAACGCTTGTTATTTTACATAGAACGTGCCTCACACATTATCTTGCTCTTACCAAATGCTTTCCAAACATTGCAAAATGGACCAAACGGTTTTGAAGCTATCAATAAAACGTGCCTTGCTGAACTGCTAGGAACAGCTATGCACTTTTATCGTATGCACTCTATTGTGCATTGCTATGCATTAACATTGTTTTGGTCCTCTTGCTTTCCATATACCTTTTACCTTGGTTTTAATTTTCGCTGGATCTCCGCACGTTTACTGGAAGTGGGACGCACTACCTGCTCAACCAGCTATTAGATAATACATACCTCCCCACAAATAGGTTTTATCGTTTCGACACCATAGGGAGGACACCGGTGGGTGCCCGCTGGGGTGCGATTGCATGGTTCTCCCTCAGCAGCTGCAGCAGGTTTTACCACTTGTCTCGCAGTGGACTGACCCGCGCCGGATGGTCTTCTCATAGGTCGAACGACTGATGACACAGTCAATTTTGCAAGGTAGGCTTGTAGCAGTTTGAGGATGCCCTGGTTTGCCGGTGTAATGTTCTAATTGAATTATTTTATTGTACACCTAAGTGACCGGTGATGTTTGTTGAACTGATTGCTGAGTTCGAACGTTTTTCTTGATCATCACCATTTTTATTGTCGCTGGTTTCGGTTGCAGCACGCAACTGCCTTGTGTACTGTGCATTCTCCGTTCCGGTAGCTAGATTGTCAACAGTGTCGTTTCTTATATAGCTATGCAACAGGGAATCTTTTACTGTACCAAGCATAGGTTCCCTGCAACCCGGTCTGTCTTCTGAATCGCTCTTCTGACACCCGCTGTATGCTACTACTAAAAACCTCGACAGAGTAAGCATAATTTTGAACGTGCCATACTAATTGCAGTTTAGTTACAATATTGTAAAAGTCACTGGTTGCAGTAACGCGAATTTCAAAGTTTGACTGTTGTGTAATTTTATGTACCCTACCGTTAATTTTACTTTAAGTATTGGTGTTGCATCGAGCGTTTAGGTGGCGCTTGCCAGTGAGGCTTTGGTTTTCCTGTCTACTAACCTGGCTTCCAGTGTGTACCTTAGAGCGGTTAGTTATTTCACTGCGTATATGTGTTACAATTCTGCTCTTGCCCATTTCATACTGTCCCACTCATTATTTAGTTATGCAGGCGCATATACTAAAACCGCTTGCGAAAGTGCAAGCTGTGCTCTACTGGTGGATGACGCTCCACCCATCACGCAGAGGGCCGACTGCGGCCGGAATTATAACTCCCCGTGCACTGATCTGACTTATGAACCATACGTTACGTTAGTTACTAGGGACACTGCTTTATACCTGCGTTGGTGTTGGTGGACGCCGACAGGCTTTCCGGGTTTCCTCCGTCAACCCTACGAAGTTACTGGAATTCAGCCACTGCGGTCGCAAAGTGGTAACCATTCTCGATCGTAAGATTGACTGGTTGTTAGACTCAGATGTAGATTATATCGATGCCTGTTTGATAAGGCCAAAAAGGCAGGTAAACTCTGTTTGTCAACCGGCGATGCTTACCATAATGTATAATGCGCTCGTCCGTGCATGTATATCAGCGTGATATTCCTTAACGTAGTGTCATCCGCATCAACACTTGCTGCTAAAGGCTTGTTGAACCACCTGCAGTGGTTTAAAATGTGTCTAACGTGGGTTACTCTGCCTGCATCTCCTGGTGTTACTGTCAGGAAGCTAGCCACGCTGGTTAGCGTAACGGATAACGCGGGAAACCTTGAACTGCGCCCACTTCGTGTTCTGTTATACAGTCAGTGGGAACGCGACGCACTGTTGCGGTTTGCTTCCAAACGGACTGACATTGTTGTTAGTCTTCAGCCCGACCTGCCGGCGGTAAGATTGATGTTAAAACGCGCCGCAAAGACCCTAAAGCGTCGACAAGTCGTCAGAGAACAGGATGTCCGGTTGCTAGGTTTTCAGATGGTCAGCCGGCGGTCACTTTTCACCCTGCCAGTGCCTCCACTGGTAAGGCATGATTCAGGTTTGGTCATTGCAAATGTGTTTACCTAGTGCTCAACAATGTGCGCAGCCCAAGGAATAAAATGTGCTACAATGGTCTAGTTGTACATGCGTTTCCCGATATACAAGTATTCGCCGCAAGCTGGCTGTCTCAGGGCATCACGGACGGTGGAGTACATCTGTCGGGTTACACACTATTTAGATGCAATAGCTTTCTTGGCCGATAAGGCGGGGACGTTGCGAGTTATGTTTCCTGGAACTTACCTACTGCGTACATATATGTTTTAGTCGGCAGCCAAAATGTCAAAGCTCTGTCGGTAGTGGTTAGCACTTCCTCGGTTCAACTTACAGTTTTACATGGGTATGGAAGCCCTGGGGTACATCCGAAGTGGCGCTTAAGATTTTCGCTTCTAATCCGGATACTGGGCTTTGGTACTGGTGTTTATAAGCTACCTGCAGTTTGCTCAGCAGGTCTTTCTTATATCTCGGTGTTAGGTGCTTTCGGCGCAGTTCCTCTTGATAGTACGCCGCAGGCATCGTTGCGTCTGGTTATGGACCTCCTCTATAGGTATATAGAGGCCTTTATTGTACCTTGCTTTTCCAAATTCACTAGACACCTTGGATAACCTGACTTACGGCTCTCCCTTAGGTGCCAATGATGTGCATTTATCCTTTGGCTGTACTGTGTTCAGACGTCACCGGAGCAGTGCTGAGTGTTATCCCATCATATGGCGTGTAAAATATGAAGCACTGCTACCAAGGCGTGCAAGTAGCAACTGAGACGAATGCGGCACAGATGTCCAGGTTTACAACGATGGTATGTCTCTGGTAAAGGTGGCAGTGTTGCAGAATTTGACGGAGTGGAAATATCTGATCCACCCACCCGCGGCCAGGTCGGAAGAAAACTTGTTCTACCAGGTACTATGATACGCCAATGGGTGATAGAATACAGAGTAGAATGGATGAAATAGCTTAGACTCAAGTGAAATGAGACTAAACCCCAAACGGTTCGTACCCGACGTGCAAGCACTCTTCTAAAAACCCGCAATGCTAAATGACACGCCCCAGGAAGAAGATGCACCTTTACTTCTGGCTCCATGTCGGAGATGACTGAAGTAAGCTGAATAAGGATTAATGAGCATCTATATTTAAACAGCCCCGAAGGAAATCTGCCTGAGTCGGCAGGCTGTAGTCGTTCTAGACGTCCAATTGCGACTAACACTCCCTCCGCTGGGTAGATCTAGTGTGACGACACAGGGTGGACAGTTGGCTACAAAAGGCCTATAAACGAACGGTGAGGACCAATTGAACTGGGAATGAAAATATTCAAACCATCGGTCCCAGCATCTCCGTAGGTTCGCAATCACCAAGCCAATCGCTACGGATATAGTCTCACTGTCGCCAGGCGTTCTGTGGTCAGTAGGTTGAATGGGTTAGAAGGGCCTGTGAGTATTTCAAGCGGGCGCAGCGGCCAGCAACTCCAAAGCACGTGAGGACCACCAGGCTTCACGGCCACTGCGTATGCTTTGTTAGAGCTGTTGACTGACAGAGCGCGGCACTTCAACATGATTACACTCCGCTAGGGCAATGCTGCGGCGGCACCACAAATACAAAGTGCGCGTAGAGCTCCAGTGCTTTATAAATAAATAAAATAAATAAATAAATAGTTTATTTTCGAAGTTCTTGATGCATACCAAATCTGGCATCATCAAAATTTACAGACGGTTAGTTTTCGCAACAGACACGCTGCTGTGTATGTATTCGGCAATGACTGAAAACGTAAAGGCTACGGAACTTGAAGGAGTAATAAAAAGGAATAAAGTCGTCAATGAATGACGATACTTTGGGTTCAAGTGTGCGTAATGTCAACAGGCAAGGTACTATAATTGTAGTGTAAGCGGTAGATGTATACCGAGAGTAGCTTATGCTTTTAGTGTCAAGAAGCTGTTGGTATTTGACTAATCGACTTACCAGTATGTAGTAATGTGATGAGTAAGACCACAGACCTGCTGCCCGGAATAGCGCATTATCCTCTGCACGTACCTGCAGTGTACATCCTTAATTTATAGTGGGTCGCAGCAGCGTGCACCAGTCAGAGTAGCCGGATAACTCTGCTAAACCAAAAAGTAGCTATGCAGCGTGGCATTTCCAAGCGAATGTAGAGGCACTCACACCAGACGGGTTAATTGTTAGGTTAGGCTAAATCAGTCGCAACGGCGTACTCTTCATATTTCAGCGTGGGCTACATTGCCGTTTATTTAAACCAGCAGGTCAATATGGTATAAGCGCATGGCTATGCTGGCGTAGAGCACCAGCGCCGACCATGGTCTCTGACGGTAGGAACGCACCTTCGGTTCCCCAATGGTTTGCTACCGTCCACCTCAAGCCTGCCAGCATTTAGTCGAGTTGGTCCGGCTATTAAGCCTAATGTTGGGATGGATTACCTCAAGGAAACTTTGATAACCCCACTGACTTTTAACTACCTAATTAAATATGTTTTTATTCTCGTTATAGACCTGCCTAAAATTATGCTGCCGGAGGGAAACCTCTGTCATCTGGATCAGTTTGCAAACACTCCTTTCTCTTGTTTTATATTGGCTGCCGTCTGAACTACTGCGCTTGATCATACCTGATTCCAGAGGTCATAGCAAACGCTTCGACCCATTAAAACATGCCCTTAAGCAAGCTTTATCTCCGTGAAAGCGTCCAACTTACCTGCGATGGTTAACGCTCGCGGACCTGCCTGCTGCACCCACCTGGTGCGTGCGTTGGTTGCTTGAACAATGATACCGCACATGAATTGCTATCCTTGCTCATATGCAAACCTCAGCATCACAATCTATATAGCCCTATCTCCGACTGGTATCACCGGCCCCAAACCGTACTGGTGAACTTGACTAAGATTTACCTCAGCCCAAGGAATATCGGGTGTACTATGACTTTGCTTAGCCAGTGGGAAAATCGGTCTTACAAAAGCGTTGCAAGCAACGTAATTCTGTTTAACTTATGGTCATTGGCAGCGTTACAGGAATAGGTGCTTGTTGGCCTGGCAAGCGTCCTTCTTACTAAAAGCAGCAAATGTCTGTTTACCAACACTGGAATATGACAGGTTTGACCCGCCGTCGAAATTACAGCGTTCGCGAACAAAATGTAATTACAAATTTTCGAGTTAAGCAATTTGCCAACAACAAGCTCTGTTATGTAATGTACCTATGCTCTAGTGTTTCTGTGGCTCTGTCATTCACTTGTTAATGAGTGTATGGGCGTGTCTCGCTTCGCCGGGAATAAAACTATTCATTTATTTATTTACTGGTTATCTTGTGACATTTGTGTACAATTGCCGAACACTCTTCTGTATGCATTTTCAGGTGTTTTCCGCACTGTCCAGAACAAAACCTTTACCCGTTTACATTGTTTTGCAAGTTCTCGCTGTTGCCGTTTTTGCAAAGTGAAATTTGAATTGGTTTTAAACCATACACTTACTGCCTGTTAACAGGGCTGCTGTGTTGTTCTAGTACTTAAACTGGTATCCAGCTTTGGCATGCAAAATGCATACTTTGCTGGCGCTGGGCGTATTTCGTCTTAGACTCGACAGATGCTCATCTACCGAACTGATGAGAACAGGTATACCTTTATAAGAACGGTGTGGCCGTTTGATGTACGCATACGTAGGACGTTGTGCTGGAAGCCACCTCCAGATAGTTTCATCGTTGGAGGGTACTAATCATTAAACATACACCCGCTCTACATTCCGAGCTTACCCAAAATAGACTAAGCAAACAATGCGTATGAAGTCCATATACGTTATCCAACAACCACGGACACAGACATCTGCAGATCTTTAGGGCTATGAGCAATGTGGAGCTTAAGGGTCGTGTAGTATTTCCAGCTTTTAGGGCCGTAAATTGGGGTAAACCTTGTCATTGCGTATCTAGTTATTGTTGCGCAAATCGATCGCATTCAGTGAGTCTAGTAAGCTAACCATAAACTAGCTGAGAACAGTGAATATCTAAAGTTGAACTAAAGTGATTAGTTGCTGTATGTAACGATAAAATGAAACGTAGCTTTTACACTAACGACAGGTGCTGCATTTAAAAGAAACGTGGCATAATATAAACGTGCGTGTAACGTCCGACATACGAAGCTATTAAATCGTGTGCTTAGTATTTTTAACAGCCATAAGCTAGCGATACGGCTATTAGAAGGAAAGTAATGGTAAAATGTTTTGGCGTTAAATTTTGACTAGGATGCTTGAAATCGTTTCCTGGCATGCAAACCAGGACAATCTGCGGTCCCTGAGACTCCTCCTGGATGACGAAGGCCAAGCAAATGAGGTATTCTTCAGAAGTTGTGCGTAGGTAAACTAAGTATGAGCCTGTGCTTCTTAAACACTTGGTAACTGTTAAGCAGGGGAAGAAAATCCGCGGCTTTGCTTTGTTGTTACTTTGTTCAGCATGCATTAGTGAAAATTTTTGTAAAGCAACAAAGAAATATAATCGTAGATCAACTCAAGGAAAGCAAACATGCTTGCTTGCTTTTTGATGGCACTCCCGATGTACCTCACAATAATCGGCTGTTTTAAAATAGAGTGACGATAGAGCGTCCGTTAGTCGACTTCAGTGTGACCAACAGCAACAGCAGGGAAATTTTCAGGATTGGTATTGAGAGAAGTGGTGAATCGCCAAGTCAGTTTGATGACTATCGCGGCCAGGCATCCAACAGGTTAAGTTTATGGCAGGCATGACATGACATTCTGGTTACATACCACCATGCGTAATTACTCCAAAGCTAACGTTACGTCATGTAAAAACCATTCTCTGAACTTGGCTTGTGATTATGAAGCTTCTGGAAAGGTTCCCATTACAGCATGTTTACAGGAGAGACAGGTTTTTCTCATCCATTTTACATCCAAATATTGCTGGAATGTTTTGCTTTAGTTCATTCACATGCGTATCAAGTGGCTGTGGACTCTAGATGGAGTACACATCCAGGTGCTGTAAACGGGGTGGTAAAGAAATAATTTAGAACTCGTTACCTAGCTGAAATATTTCACAGATTAACGAGAATGCGATCAGAAGGAAAGATTCATTTTTTATTCTCACTTTGCTTTTGTTGCTGTTCATATTTTTCCTTAGCCATTGGATACCTGCTTTCATAGAAAGCAAGGATGTAGCGAAATGGCCAAACAACGAGGCTATACCTGCGGTAAACTTCTGTCAAGGTGATAATTCTACCAGTTTTCCTTCAGCATAATAGACAGAACTTGCTTGCCATTGCAGCGTATGGACCATAGGAAGAGTATGCTGCGTTGCGGGTAAGCATGGCGTGCGGGATTTGCTGCTAGAACGGAGCGTCGGATCCGCCACTTGCGATCAATGATCTTTCGACAGTGTGACTTCGGTACACAGGGTTGGAATTGGATGGATGTAAATTTGGGGCCATCGGACGCATGTGAATGTTTATTGTTGATTTAGGGTGTTTGCTGAAATGATAAGAGTTTGATTTGGAATCAGTATACTAAGCGGTTTAAGTGCGTTACGGTGTTTAAGCATTTTCCCGCTTCAAACGTGGCAGCCATGGTGGGTGACTCGTTTGTATTCCGACGTATACTCAAGGGTCCTTACCTGGACTTCACATCGATGAATGAGGACCTGAATGTGTTTCAGATGGAAGCGGCGACATCGTTTATTAGTCGGAACGTTATACCTGCGAAGGCGTACCAGAAAGAGATTGGACAGGTGCTACCAGAAGAATGCCCGTACCGGTATAACCTGTTTGTGTGCGTGCATTGCAAGCGAAGCAATGTTGCTGGAAAGCGGTAAGTGCATTGCATCTGTTTGATGAAAAGATTATTCCAGGTATCGCTGTTACAATTGCCCTGCTCGCTTTTCAGCGACGTTTGAGGGCGAATGTTACGAGCTTGGAAACGCGAATCTGTGGCAGTCGCACAGTTTTCAAGTGAGCAAGCCTTGGCTCTATGCGGAAAAGCGGAGGCTACCGGCGGATCAAGAACGCATAGTGCTTAATTTAATGAAAACGTTTCGTCGGACACAGCAGATGCTTGCATTTGTGCGCCAGCAAGTTAACATTTGGTTAACAAGGCGCGATTTGTATGACATACGGCGGCGTCATCGGAACGCTTGTGTCACGGAAATGGAGGAAGTTACGCAGCTCTTGCGAAGAAATGGTCAGCTTAAGATTATGCATGCGGGAAATAAGATTCTGTACCTTTTTATCGTGCCCACGCGTGTTCTGGAGTTGTTGGGTCAATACGGTGATGTCATTTTGGCGGACTCCACATATCGGATCAATTATGGGGTTATATTCTATGGCATCGCATGTTTGTGGACGTTAGCGGCCTGCGTATGAGCATCTTTTATGCGCTTTTGCCAAATGAGATGGAGGCTACTTACGAAGAGGCGGTGCTAGGTATGTTGGAGTTGGCCCCCGGGGTTGCTGGTGCTCTAACCTTGGTGATGGACAAGTGCGCTGCACAAGTGAAGGCGTTTCGCAATGCGTATCACACTGCCAACATCGTATTCTGCCGGATACATATCATGCGGGACATGCAGCGGCGGTGTTCACACCTTCCGTTCTGTAACCCAGAGGATAAGAGGGTTCTGTTCAACATGCTGCGCTCGTTGTACACCCACCATTGCGCACATTATCATCGGATTATGGAAGGTATATCGGTGCGCAGCGCGGAATGCTTCCAAGACCTCCGTCGCACGTGGATCCCATGGCGCCTTAGCTGGGCGGCGCATTTCATGGGCCACGTGGTATTAATCGGGTGTGACAGCACAAATGGCGTTGAGAATTAAAATAAGCATTTGAAGGGAACGTTGAGTGATCGGTAAACCCTACTGCACCTGTTACAGGTGATAGTGCAGAGTTGTACTGGCATTTTGGAGGAGATGGAGACATTGCTAGCAAGAGATCATCATCATTATACACGTCAACTAGAGGTGGGAAAACACTTCCGCTATTGTGCCGCAACACATAATGAAAATACATACACACATACAGATAATACAATACACAAAGGGAAACTAGATACAACAGTTGCTGCCAGCTGAGCTACCAGCAACGGATAGGCATCGTTCCGGTAAGCTACCAGCCAACCACTAGACAAAAAGAAAATAATATATGTTTTACCCATCGAAATTAGATCGTAAATAGAGGGGAAGCTAAAAGGGATGGGGAGGGACAAAGAAACTCACAGCACGAACACCACTGAGGTCGGCTCCTTGCAATCTCAGCAAGTGTATCAAGCCAAACGTGTTCACCGTCTTTTGGACCCCAACCAAGGAGCCGTGACGCTCCAACCGAGGCTAGCTCCGAAGTGAGGGACTTCATTTCCCTGGACCAAGTCATCGCTTGGCCACCTCCCCTCTTCTTCCACCCACATCCCCGGTGTGCAAACAACACGTCGAGGGAGTCGGTGGGCTGGCATGTGTAACACTTGGCCGAGCCATCGGAGCCTGTTGCGGGAAATAACGGTGCTGAGCGGTTCAGATCCTTTTCCCAGGCTGTAAACAATGCGTCGAACACGCTCAGTACTCACGCGGTGTTCCCACCAGTTGTCAGCCAAACTGCGAAGGCACCGATGGTCGAACGTAACTAGCCTCTTCATGTCCGCCGATCTTAGGGGCCAGGTTTCGCAACCGTTGAGTAGGGTCGAACGTACCGCTGCATTATACACTCTACCCTTCAGGGCAAGAGTGTTGTCGCGCCCCGCCGTCATAGGTGGCGAAGGTTAGCAAAAGCACTTTGAGCTTTCGCTATACGGTTCGTGATCTCGACTTTGATCCCAAGGGCGCTGATACAACTTCTTAGGTAATTGAATTCCTGAACGACTTCTAGCAAGGGCAGAGTGAGGGCTTAAGGCTAGCTATCGCCATGCTTCAATATCTCCAGCGGTGTGAGACAAGGATGCCTGCTGTCACCTTTCCTATTCAACTTCGCTATTGACGAGGTTATGGAGATTGCATTTACAGGACATGACTTGGAAAGTGTGGAGCTACTCCCAGGAGCACGACTTCTTGACTTGGAGTATGCAGATGACATTGCACTCATCTGTGACAGCTCCCAGGCGTGCCAAGCCTCGCTGGACAGATTAGCACTGGCTGTCAGCCTCCAAGTCCAACTTTGCATTCGTTCTCGCTGGACCAAGCGTTGCTCGTGGATCTCAGTGGCATTGTGCTTATAGTGTCAACCATGAGCCACTAGACTCTGAGTTCCGGCCCAACTCAGGCTATCTCGAACTGGTGAGTCCCAACCAGGACGAAACCGCGATCTTCGGGTGCCAGTGTTGGGGTGAGCAACACTATAATGTTTCCATTTTACTTACGGTCTTGGTGATCGGAATGACCGAGGTCCACCTCAGGTAAACCGAGGTCTCAATAGAGGTTGCTTGTAGCAACCCAACCCCCAGCGGAGCCTCCAAGTCCAACTTTGGCTGTCAGCCGCTTCCGGCTTTGCTTTGCACCATCGAAGTGCAAAGCGTTCCTCCAAGATTTGCATGGATCGCCTTCTGCGCTGACCCTTGGTGGGGATCAGCTAGAAGTCGTACAGAAATTCAATTACCTGGGAAGTTGTATCAGCGCCCTTGGGTTCGAAGACGAGATTACGAACCGTAAAGCGAAAGCTCGAAGTGCTTTTGCTAACCCACGCCACCTATGGCGGCGGCGCGACATCACTCTCTTTCTGAAGGGTAGAGTGTACAATGCAGAGGTGCGTACTACGCTACTCTTCGGTTGCGAAACCTGGCCCCTAAGATCGCGCGCATATAATGCTTGGATAATATTTACATATTTCTCGGGCACACCTTTCCATAGTAGACAATTCCAAAGGGCGCATCGATCAACCGAATCGAAGTCACCTTTGATATTGAGGAACACGACAATGGTGGGCCGCCAATATATGTGACAGTGCTCCAAAAACTGACGCAAGGTGAAGATGTGGTCGATGCAACCACGACCACGACGAAACCCGGCTTGCTCCTTACGCATCTGGCTTTCACGAGTGCCAGTTAGTCTGTGAAGAATTATTGAGGCGAGTAATTTGGAGGCCATGGAGATCAGACTGATTCCTCTATGGTTGCCGCATTCTGAGGGCGAGCCGCCTTTGAAGATGGGAACAATAACGAAGTGTCGTCAGTCGGGTTGGGACAGTCTCTTGCTCTCACAGTTTCACTGGTTATTCATGTAAAGCATCAACAATAGCAGAGCCTCCGAAGTTGAAGGGCTGGAGTAAGGTCCTCTGGTCCTGCGGCTTTGTTCAACTACAACAGTCCGATCTCAAGTTCAACTTCTGAGCAAGAGGGTGGATCCAAAGGGACAACCCACGGAGCAGGGCGAGTAGTGACCGGCAAAGCGAACAATTCTAGCCGATAAACTTGCTTTACGAAATGCTCAGCCCAACAAACAAAACGTCTTGACAAGTTGTGGATAGGCTGTCCAGTCTCATCACAAATTGTTTCACTAACACCAGGTTTCCTGCTGCCTGATTCCCCTAACAGCCGGAATAATTTACGATAGTTACCAAGGGCAGCGGCCACGTCCATCTCTGACGCACGATGAGACCACCAAGATTCGCGGTCTCTCTTCAGGCCAGCGAGAAGTTTTGCCCGGAGCACTTTGCGTGTTTCATTGTGCTCGCCTCCAGCCGGGGTATGCCGGCGAGCATCTATAAGTTACAGAGACCGAGAAGAGACCTAATGTCCATGTTGGCGATTAGACATACCACATGACGATTTGTCTGCTGCTAGTAACATCTGGCGAACATGTGACCAGTGATCATCATTTGTCTCCAGTGAGCGATTACTCAACTTGCATGTCAGCGTACTTCGATATGCAATCAGAACAGCTAGCTTTGTCAGTTGGCTGGTGTCAGTGCGCTCACAGCGTCGTCGCGGGCGTCCGCCAAAACGCATCCGCATGTCAGCACATACAAGTGCATGATCGGTGTCCACACATGTGTTCCAAATCGAGCGACAGTTCTGGACGCAGCCTCTCCAGCGGTACCTGATCGATCTGCGTCCATAGCTGGTTCGAGACTGGTGAGCGCCAAGTCACCCTCCGGCGGGTGCTGTGTCGGAATGTCGTGCTTGCAAGAAATAAGCAAGCATTTTCATACAAATGAAGTAGCCGCTCACCGTTATCATTACGCGAGCCTACACCGTGCTGACCGCCCAAATGCATTTCATCAGTGGACAACTTTCCAACTTGCGCGTTCAGATTCTCAGCCAGCACAACAGTGTCCGTGCTTCTTCTGTGGCGAAGGAGCTGGGTCAGTTGGCGGTAGAAGTCGTTCTTTACCGAATCATCGCTACAGTTTGTGGGCGCGTAGGCAGCGATGATGAATAGACACCTATTTGTCCCGCGCGACTTTGAAGCGTTAAACGAGCCAGCCAATCGGACCGCACACATCCGGCTACTGATTGGAATCCAATCAACCAGAGCAACTTCAGCTTGGGGACTCAGGGCAGTGCCAACACCATCTTGGCCGGTGCTCGAAGCTGCAACGTCACCGGATAGACGCAATGAGAAAATACTGTTTGCGTCACCTGAAGGGGATCGTAGAGTGTGCACAGAGCTCAAGTCTTGCAGGCGGGTCTCTGATAAACAGCAGATATCGATCGAGAGGGTCCCTAATGTTCGGGCAAGTGCTGCCTGTTGACCGATTTGTAGCAGTGTGTGTACATAGAGGCACGCCAATCTGAAGGAGGATCGAGGGATCCAAATGGAAGCCGATGAACTCGAATGGACCGCTTGATTGGACAGGGGCTTGCCGACAGGAGAGGAGTGACGCACCGCGTTCACATGGTAGTTAAAATTAGAAGTTAAATGCCTAGCAAAGCATGTTGGGGGGTAGCCAAGAATCGGGGGTTGAAAACTGGAGGTGTATGAGTGAAGTTGGAATGGGACGGTAAGAGTGAAAAAGCCTAAGAGGGGAATAAGAAGACGAGAAGGCTTGAGCAGTAGCATCCAAACCCCTATCCACGCTACTCAATGCAGCAGGTAGGGCACCGTTGATTATCCTCTGCGGTGGCCAGAGCATCAGAAATTTGTTTGAGGTAAGATTCATGGTATTGCGTGGGCAGGATACTGTCAGGTTGCCCAGGCCTAGACAGAAGAACGATAAGGGTTCTCCACCAAAGCCTTTGGTTCAAAAACCTATTCGCAAAGCAGCGGGTTTGGCGTTGGGCTACAAGGAGTCCGTTTTAAGGAATAAGGAGCCACCCTCATTCCAACCCCCAACCTGGAGGACCAGAAGTCTGAGTTTGTCTGGCCTCTAACCATTGAGCAATCTGGTTTGAGTGACTCTGAAGGTGCAAAAGCGCCACCCAGCATAGCTCAATGGATCGCTGAGGCACACAAACCATCGCACTACGGTAAGGTCCAGCCTCATTGCGATGGTTGCAAGAGAGCAGCTTCGTGTATGCGAGGTGGTGCAGGGTGTAAGCAGTGCGCAGGTGATTTTGAGGAGGATGTCGTCATACGCCCGGCGGCAGTACGTACGGCGCAGTCTTCGAGTTCGCGTTCGTAGTGTGAACATAGACGGCGGGTACTGGCTGGTGGATGACGAGCGCCTGGGCATGCAACGTGTGGTCATTGAGAATGGCAGCTCATGCGGGGGTCGATTTAATCGTCAGTAGCGCATTCCATGTGCGCACATTATACACGTGGCAAGCTTACAGGCGTGGGACGAGGAGGTGGGGCTTCGTGGTTGCCGTTGTGTGCTGCCAGCGGAAAGCGTAGCAGTGTCGGCCCTTTCGGAGGACAGGGAAGGAACCGTGACGGTGGCGTGGAGGCGATGCAGTAGTGATGAAGTCCTTGAACGCGCCGCCAAAATTCGCATCACCCAGGATATGTTCGCTGACTTGGAGGCGCATGTATTAAGTATGGGCACGGAGGAGCTCTACCGCACAATGGGCGTAATGGCACGCATGCGTGAGCTGCTGGCTACTCACAGTAATGTGGAGGTTTTCACCGACCATTGAAGGTTGAACAGTTACAACGGTTATCCCGGGAGGACCTGCCTATCTTCCAAGCAGTGGGCTCATCTTTCTCCGATGCCGCTACCCGAGTGTGGATGGGCAACGGTTCTTCGACCGGCAGAAATTCACCGGAAAAGCACGTTGGCGAAGCGCTCCCGTTGGTGGTGGCAGGGGCCGGTGTTTCGCACGTTATTTGCAATGACCGTCGGCGCCACAAACGAAAGTCACCTTCGATAGCCCGTGCGGTGGAGGTGGGGGGTACCAGCATGATGTCACGGGAATTGAAATTCCGTACCCTGAAAGGAGAACATCCGCTGTTCACCGCACATATACATGGCGTTCAAGGAGTGCGACCGCTGCTGATGAGGCGGACAGCGCGGTTTGCGCTCTGTTTGAGCAGGAGGATGACGCCTCGGGGACCTCCGAACATGTGGATTGGATAAGTTGAGACGTATGCGGCCGATGGTTTCATCAAACTTGCGCCGCATACCATGGTTAGCCTATCTACACATGTACGCATTGCTGCGAGTAAGCGTTGCTTTACATAGAGAGCATTGCATTGCTGCACCTTCACATGACCTATAGGGGAAAACATTTCCCGTGGTGTCTAATGAAAAGCCAACTTACGTTGTAGGCGGTTGGACTCGCGTGTAAGGGGTATACTCAGCGGGCTTATGTAGCACTGAAACAGAATGGACGCCAGCTCAAAGCATGACGTCCGGACACTCCGTCCGAAACCGCTATGGAAAGGAAGTATGCGGAAGAATGAGAAGGACAGAAACTCCAGCAAGTTATGTAGTTATAACAGGGATTATCGCCGTGCAACCGCCAAATGCCAGTGTAGCCGAGTGTTAAAATCCGTCACAGTAGGTTCCAAGGCTAAGTTAGCAGGAAGAGCATTCCACGGTCGGCTGATTCGTAAAGAGAAGTAAATAAATAAATAAATAAATATTATGTTCTCGACTGTGCGAGGCACGCCCATGGAGGCATAATCAGATATGTACAACTGTACAAACATTTTAATGCAACTGTAACAGTGACGTAGAAAAGTGTTCATATGTCCATGATTTGAACTGTACAATGTAGAAAATGCGAAACAATAAGTTGGCTGTCATGAGCTACGGGACCTCAGCTAATAATAGATTGAGAATCCTGAATGTTCCATTGAAAGGTAATGGAAGAGCAGGCACAAGAGAGATATGACAATACTGTTAGTGCACAAGTATGGCAAAGATCAACGTACCGTAAGACGTAAAACGACGACGGTATATGCAAATGTAGAAGTTTCAATGTAACGATCCTATCTAGAATTGTGACACTAGTTGACCTGCCAGTGTGAAGTTAAGGGCTGTGACTTTAATCGGTGGCGAGTGACATACGCCACGCTGCAGTGTTGTTAAACGGACATTTGTGGCTTTTTATAGGGAGAACGCTTGCCTGGCGAAAACCCACCACGTCCTGGAACACGGCCGCCAATCCATTGAATGGCAAATTGTAACTGGCTATGTTTCTTGTTGAACATTTGTTTGCTCGGTTAATCGCAGTCAGGTTGCGTCCCATCTTTCTGCTGGCTGATGCCATACCCGGTCACCTATTGGGTTCCTGGGTCCTGTCCATTGGTAGGTCGGGTACTAAACATTCTTTTTGAATATGATGCGTTGATCCTTCGCAAAACCAAGTGAAGTCTTCCCTGATTATGTATATTTGCCGGGGAACGAGGAATTCGTGTCCAGCTACCTTCACTGGACATCGGTGGTTGGGTGCAAATATTTAGCGTGGAAGTAAAGCTATGGTCCAGGTAAGTCCTTGTTGGTTATTTCGTCCTAGCCCAGACGGAGACAGTTCCTCAGTTCAATCCCGAATCTCTCCGATGATCACGACCTCAGAGAAAAAGGAGAGAGGAACAGTTCAGGAGACTGCGCTGATGTATGACCCTCAGTGATTGGGCACGTAGATGGGAGCTGGATTAGTGCAGTGTGATTACTTGGCGACAGGGATGTTCGGTGTTGGATAGGATCATAAATACGAGGATCACGTCGCTCCGTAGACGTGTGTACTTAAGGGCGTACAGACGCAGGCAGTGAACTGCTTGTGGATGATCAGAATCTTTGAGATGTTAGACCAGTTTCGCAGATGCACCCTGTGGGTCTTGAAGTATGCGTTGGTCGTTCAACAACCAGGGGCTCCTAGCCTGATTACCGAACAGCAATTGGGGTCGAAGAGAAACTTTGAGGAGGAGGCGGAAACTACTACGGTCAGCTTGACGGAATGTTCATTTCAGTACTGCCACAATGCGGATAGCAGCCGCTGCTGCTTTCCAGCAACAAGGGGATACGGAATGACAGGTACGTGTAACGATACCCAAGACTCTTTCGGCTGAAGATATCTAGTGGATAGACGCTTCCAGTTAATGTATGAGAGAAAAAGCAGAAGGGCGGGTAAAAAGAACGGGACGTGTCGAAGCGTTATATGGAAGGTTGTTTTCTGTGACACTGATGTACATCGCACAGGGCTGTCTGAGGGGTGTGGGCTTCGCCGGGATGGTTAATGGCGCACCACATTTCCCACCTGCCGCATATAGCAGCTGGGAAGACTGCACTTGCGGTGTGACGTCCTTAGTGATGGCTAGGAAGAGGTGCGTTCCGAGAACAGACCCCTGTGGAACGCCTTTTGTGGCCAAGCAAACGAGGAGACAGCGCCCCGTGGCGACGCACTTCGACGGTACGCCTTTAAAGGCGGTTCCGGATGCATTATATCAAAGCCCCTGACACGCCGTAACACAGCCAATGATGGTGTTTTAGAAGTCACTTGACAGCTGTACATCACCTCCTGACTGGAAGGAGGCTGTGATCTGTCCTATTTTCAAGATTGGCGACAGGAGTCTGTCAGCCAATAATTTTCCAGTCAATCTGACTAGCGTCGTAGTCAAACTGCTTGGAAAGCTGGTGAGAGAATCGTTGAAAGGTCACTGGAGTCGATGTAATCTATTCAGTAGTGCGCAACTCAGATTCCGGAAGAGATTTTCGTGTCTTACGAGCTTGGGGTATCCCCTATTGTTTACTGATGACCTTAAGCTATGGAATGCCGTAAATGTTCCTGGGGTTCTGAGGCCATACAGCATGCCCTGGACAGACTCCGGTATTGGTCTAAGTCGTGGCTCCTGCCCATTCATTAGCCTGTGTTCCGTCCTTTGTATAGGAGCAAGTTTCCGGCCTTGGATTTACGTACTGGGTGTGGTCGAACTCCCTTTGCCTCCAACCAGGTAGACTTAGGAGTCGTCCATTCCTCCTCTTTGCATTCTGGTGACAACTAGAAGAAGGCCGCTGGCATGGGATTCAGAATGTTTTGGTTCATACGCCGTTCTTTCGGAGTCTTAACTGCCGACATATTTGGGAAGCCCTTCTCCGCTTTCGTCCGGCTTTATCTGGATTACTGCGTCCAGGGTTTCCCGCCCTGCCTTGTTGGGGACGAAATGGAGCTGGAGAGGGTTTTGAGAGTACGTACCAAATTGGTAGTGTGGTTTACGGGAGCAATCGTGTTCCGAGCATCCACTCAGCTTGGGTATTTATTCCATGCACTACCGCTCGCTTCGAGGAGAAGTAATCCTCACTTAGCGTAGTATGACAGTGATCAGTATATTGGGGTCTTTGCCCGGGAGACCTCTTTACCGCAAGTTGAATTGATTTCAAGGTTTCCAGTGGATTATTGCTTAGATGAATTCAGCATAACGGAGACTCAGGTCTTCGAGCTCTAAAGCACTCTAAAGCTTCCGGTCCTGATTCAATTCATCCGAAGTTGTTGCATGAATTGGCCACTGAGCTGAGTGGCCCTCTTACATATGTGTTTTCAATATCGGTGGACAGCTGCATCTTACGTTTGGAATGGAAGGAGGCAAGCATCTGTCCGATTTTTAAGGGCAGTGACAGCGCTCTGCGCGCGAACTACCAGCCTGTCAATTTGACAAGCATAGTAGTCAAGTTGTTTGAAAAGCTAATAAGGGATTCAGTGGAGAACCACATGAATACATTCAACCTTCTCAGTGTTGCGCAACGTGGATTCCGTAAAGGATTTTCACACCAGACTAATCTGCTTGTAGCTCGTGAAAGCTGGGCCGAAGTGGCAGACAGTGGCCACGCAGTAGATCTGCTATTCGTAGATTTTTCCAAAGCTTTTGACACTCTTCCACATCTTCGACTCTCACTAAAGTTGAGATCTTACGGGATATCTGGTCGCACCCTTCAATGGGTGTCTGCTTTCCTTGAGGAGCAGGAACAGTGCAGACGGGAAGGGCGTAGCCTTTCGCTCGGGCAAATTGTTCTTAGTGCTTTCCGCAGGACTCGGTATTGGGGCCGTTGTTGTTCGCGATCTATGGAAATGACTTTCCGGGAGAGCTAGGGGTGTCACCACTAATGTTTGCTGACGATCTTAAGCTCTGGAATATTGTGGATGTCTCGGGGGTCCTGAGGCAATTCAGCATGCCTTGGATAGGCTCTGAGAATGGTCAGCCCTATGGTTGATGCCCATAAATAGGGCCAAGTGCTCTGTTCTCCGAATCGGAGCTGCTAATCCTCCTACCCGATACGTTGTCGGCGGTGGTGAACTCCATGTTTTCACTCGGCAGGTAGATTTAGGAATCGTACACGCATCAGTACTTCATTCTGGAGACAACTGGAAGAAGGATGCTTGTCGAGGGTTCCGTACGATGTGGTTTATTCACCGCTCTTTCGGAATCTTAACGGCCAATTGGCTAGTGAAGCTATTCTCGGCATTCCTTCGACCCCACCTGAAATATTGTATTCAGGCTTGTCCACCATGTCTTAACCAAAACAAAATGGACTTAGGGTGTTTATCCCAGCTGACTCACCTGCACGTTCCAGTTCTGTTCTTAATGACTCAAATATCTTGGTATTCCACTTGCTTAGCTCTTTCCACTTTCTCTTCTGCCTCCTTTGTCTACTTTTTTCTCTTTCTTACTTCACGTAACCGGCCCAGCAGGGACTGCTAAGGCAAGATCCGTGGGCATTAATTAGTTGGACAGGGTATGATGCGGTCTTTGTTTTAGGTCCATCAGTATTCCAACGTTCGCCAACTGTTTCAACGACCTGCCGACGAAGGAACACTCACGGGATCCTCCTATCGTTCCAGTCCCGCTTGAACCTGAACTTGAAGGTTGGACCGAACTTGAGCTGGCTATTTAGCCCGGCTAGGTTGACTTGTCTTCGCAGTCATCCCATGCACCTGCACAACTCGCGTTCTGACGGGATCAGGGCGGAAACTCGGTTATCGCGTAGAGTTATCGAGCGCTGGAACTTGCTTCCAGAAAGTGTAGTCAGTGAGCCAAAAGTTAAGGGTTTCGATCGTCAGTTAGACGCTCTTTGCTGGCAACACGAAACATTCCCTTCTCCTGAACATATCCACCTTCCAACTCTTAGTTCCTGTTCTGTCATTCTCTTCACTCATTGGTGTTATCCTTCATTTAAATAACTTTATTTCCCTTTATCTTCCTTTTTATATCTACTTCTTTCTTACTTCAAGTGACCTACACGGTGTGGTCTGCTAGTGCGGGGAATTTGGCACTAATGGTTTGGCCAGGGTGTATTTGGGTTGTTCCGTTTTAGATCTATCAAGCCTGCAACCCGTTATCATTTCCTGGCTCAACTATCCCATAAAAAAGGAAAACTCCAGAGATTTTCCTATCTTTCCAATCGTGGTGTTTCGAGGGGTGTTGACAGTGGCTGTAGGCGTCAAAACGGAAGCCACCTTCGATATCCCTTGTGGTGGAGGTTGCGGGTCCTATCACGATATAACGGCAATTGAAATTCCGTACCCTAAAAACAAGGACGTAACACGTCGCCGCACAACAAATGGCGCACATTGAGGCAGGCGGCTAATGAACATGCGGTTTGCGCTCTGTCAGCAAGAGGATGATGACTCCGGGTGCTGCAAGCAAGGGGTGCATAAGTTGCGACATATGCAGGCGATGGTTTCATCAAAGTTGTGCGGGATACCACGGTGATCCGGCATACACATGTATGTATTGCTGCGGGAAAGTTAAATTTAAGGCGCGTAACTTTGCGGTTCTTTAGAGCTTCAAGTGACGGAAAATTGAGTGCTGCCTCGTAAAACTTCCGTTGGGATTTTCCTTACAATCAATACGCGTGAACGTTACATATCCGTAGATGGATTGTACTTACCGTGCAACCTGTACACAGACTGCACACGTCCTGCGGATAAGGTTTAAACACCTGTACCTACTCTTGAAACATCCGTTCAGAAATCCACTGGCCTACATTGAACGGCCTCAAGCAGCAGCATGTGAACGGCGGGCAATCCACCCGGCCGCTTTTCGAGGTGATCGTAAAAGACATGACTGGCCGTCATAGCACTCATGTGCTGACGGTGGATTGCGCTCACTCTGTGACGGTCTCCGCAGTGTGACTTGCACACAATGTGATAGACAGGCGCAGAATGATTGGTGGATTGCGGGAGTGGTTGGCGGAAATCGACGGTCGAGAAACCTGGCCACCTAGATCAGCAGATATAAAGAGGCTAGTTACGTTCGACCACCGGTGTCTTCCCAGTTTGGCTCAGGTCGGGAATACGGCGTGAGGTCGATTCACTGGATTCTTGTTAACAGGCTTTCGTGTTCCACTCTGTCGGTGTATGCGTTTCGCCTGAAATGCTTCTGTTTAAATGGGTTCCGGTAATAGTTGTCTGCCTCCAGGTAACCTATGCCCGCGCTATCTAATCCGTTGCAACTCCGGCACATGTATTGTCCGTCCACATGTGGCTTTGGGGAATTGCTCTTCATCCGGGCTGTGTATATGATTGATCCGCTGATACTGGTCAGCCTCCACGTAACCGTCGCCGCCGCTTTTTACTCCCTTGCAACTCCGATAAGTGTATGGACTGTTCACATGTCTTTTTGAACTGCTGGGTAGGCGTGCCACCTACCTAGATGACACGACACCATTACTTAATCTACACGAAACCTTTGCGCCGCCAACCTAATCCGCTGCACCTCCGGTAAGTATATCGCCTCTTAACAAGTGGCTTTTAAAGGTGATGTCTATCTGTGCTGCTTACATGGGTTATGCGCGA
>OX104069.1:50329483-50357221 GCA_944474145.2 Dicrocoelium dendriticum | reverse complement strand
CACTGGATTTCGCACTCACGCAACACTGCATGAAACGACCGAATTCGTACTCATTAGAAGTCATCAGATAGAAATTGCAGGACAGGGATTCAAGCCCGGGAACTTTGGACGTCAGACGAAAGCTATACTCCCAAACCACTGAACTGCGCTGAGCAATTCCTGTCACAGCGTTTAACGACTGATTGGAGGGATCATTTTTGAGCACGCGTTTGTGAATGGGTTATGATGCGCAATCTTAACCTGCACTGCTATTACTCCTAAGTAAACTTGAGTCCATTCGGTCACTAGGAGTATAACTGGAGTAGATGCGATAGACCGGCTAGGTATAGTTGACCAAGAGTCTGCCAGACAAAGGAAAGGCATTAGCAGTACGCTAGTACGCAGCGCTGACGCACCGCCGCTGCGCAACCCCACCACCAGTCGCACGTGAGCTGAGGATAATGCGAGGGTCACCCGGTCCCTTAAGCCGACTAGAACACGCACCCTCGCATTACAAGGCAGGCATGTGACCCTCGAGGATACGGGCCGCGTGGGAAGGGAGCACATGTAGCTTGACCGTCTGTGTTCTAGTTGGCATGATGTGGAAAATGAAAGGGTCAATTTATGTCTTTCTCAATGCTACGTCGCATGAGCGTCAAGGTGTGTCATGAGTGGCCTCAGCGTAGCCCCTGGTTCATCGTTTTCACCGCGTGTACTGTATGGTCACGAACACCTAAAGGGTTCTGTTCGTAACCTGGTAAGTCACACTTATCTGCTGGATGGTCAAGTTAACCGTTGTTACAGTGCAGTAAATGGAGCCGGGAGCTATCGGCTAGAGGTATTCTATAAAAGACGGGAAAAACCCCAAGCATGATGATAACATTTTATCGGGTTTTTATGGTCAAGGAATGGTTTACTATTATAACCGGATACAAATATAACAGCAAATTTTTTGATACCGATTGGTCCAGTGCTCATGTTGAGCAATTCAAGAAGATGAAGAGAAGAGATGCAACTAGGCAATCATGCAATACAACTCGCTCATCACCAGTAGACAACATACCTGATGGAGTTTTTCATTGTTCGAAGGTTATCCCATGCCCCAGTTACACGGATCAAGCATAACGTCGGTAGTAATTGACCGCACCGGGCTATAAAAAACAAAAGTACGCCAGGTTCATATTTAACAAGAGTTTATGAATGTATATGAGGTAAAGTGGTAACTGAATGGATAGGGACTTCAAAAGGAAATTCAGAGGTCCTTACTAAGCTCCGTGTACTTTAAAATCTAAGGATAAGACCACTTATGGGGCCGTGTACCGTCCGTCGGTAAATATACAAACTTATTTATTTATTAAACCGGAGGGGCCAGAAAATAATTCCTAAACAGGAGACAGGTTCTAGCCTACTAGATTTAAGCCTTCAGGTACGTGCGATTGTGCAAGGTGGATGGGGAGAAACCATATTTGCCTTTAATCAGTTCTATTTGGTTAAACATAGATAATCCGGGCCCGTAAGTGCGATGGACTCGGTAGTCATGACTAAGTTCGCCATGATAGCACGTAAGGATAACGGGAAAAGCAAGTAAAACATAAAGCACAGCACGAAGATATGGGATAATGGATAGAGGGAGAGTAGAATGAAGCAATTGAAAATTCAATATGAATGGAAAAGTCCGAAGGAACAATCACTATGCACTGCCACTACACTACACTACACTAAAATGGATAACCTCCAAAACACCAAACTGGCTGATTTCCAGATAACTAGCCCTAAAAAAATACATGTTCGTGTCGCAGAACACGGATCGGTCTTGATTCCTTCGATTATCAGAAAGTGCCTATGAAGAATCACTTCCGTTTTTCGGAGCTTAACTTCTTCCTGTTCAAGTATTTTGTTCTTTTGTACGCAGCGCTACAAAAGGTGGTGCAGATTGGCTTCATGTTCTTGGTCGGTATAGCCGCAAGTCAGCACATCGTCCTCCACACTTGTTACGCTGTCTAGATCAGTGTTCATCGTTCAACAGCTCGTAATAACCGTTCTTGGAAATTTTCACTTAAAATTTTCGAACCAAACAATAAACGTAGTCACTAAAAGCACCCGAAGGGTGTGGAGAACGTCGTTAGGAAACTGGATTCTTCGTCTAAGATCAGGTGCCAGAACACCTACGATAGATGAATCATTAGGTCCCGACGAAAAGGCACTGCCAGTGGTATCCGAAGTTCCACCCTTGAACATTTGATTCAAAGTGGACACGAAATTCTGACCAATGATGCTTTCGACGTTTTTTACACCATGTCAAAACGATATCCTAAGGGGATTAAGAGACGCCTCCTTGGGATTGCGGAATCGAGAGCGATCAAGGTAATGCAACCGGAGCTTTGCAAGCAGAGGATGCTACTGCAATCTCTCCCGCTGTCGTGGCAGTGATAAGGATCCATCCGCATGGAACATTTATGAGACCAAAGGTGGCATCATTTCTCGGCTGACCCAATTTGCTTCGTGAATTGGTCAGCAAACTGTGTCGAGTGGGGTCAAATAAGTTCGGTTTTCATCAACAACACAGGCCTTATCACTTGGCCCGATCAAAGTAAGTTCCGTCCGAATAAATTCAGACGCTCTCCTTTCGTTTCAGCTTTCATTAGCTTATGCGTATCCAAGTTATCTTGGTAAACATATTTGCCTGATGTGAGTTACCGAAAAGAGATCTCTTTGCCTTAGCCAAGTGCAGCAGGACGTCTTTTAGCGTTGGTAGCGTCGGAATCTATACAAAAATGCAAATTGTCGCACTTCTCCGTTACCATTTCGACTTGACTATCCCAGTTCGTCGGCTGGTCGACAACAGCGATTACGCCCAACTGAATCAATTTACTTAATTCGGTGGAGAACTTATCACGTAAAGCAGACGGAACCCATCTGGCAGGTAGCGAAGTCGGTCGGATTGATGGATCAATTGACAAATGAACAGAACTCCCTAACCTCCACAAATCTGGGCCAAACACGGACAGATACTGGTCACTAACATGTCTCCGTTTGATACGCATGCACAAAACGATAATTGTTAAAATGGACAAAGCTGACACCAGAGAATCAGCGTGAGCATTTTCCTTCGGGACCAGAAATTCCAACTGATGTGAAGATGCGCCTTTGGGATAGAAAACTTTGATTGTGGCCAGGACATTAGGATGGAGGTTGCAGCCGTTCCACATGGGCAATAAACCTTCATCAGGTCGCACAAGAACTCTTGGGCACCGCTTCGATGTCATTAGGTTGGTCGTCGCCAGCCAATATACTTGCGTAGGCATACTTCTTTGGTCCCGTCCGCGACACGTTGCTGATTGAATGTTCAGAGTCGGAGAGCGTTGTGTAACGATTGAGTGCATTCACCTTCGGAGACTGGCAACATCGAGCGAAATGATTCCGTCTGGCACATTCGGCTCAAATTCGGCCCCAGGCCGGACATTGATCACGATCCTTCGGGTGTCACACGGTGCAGTTTCCAATTTGTGTTCTGGTAACAGTCTTCACAGTTTGTTAGGCAAGCTGGATATGGCATCCAGCAGTGAATCAGTCCGAAACCGCATCTACTAGCTGTGATGTGCAGCTGACGATTCAGTGTGGTATATCTTAATGTATTGTCTGAGCGATAAATGCCATTGCCGCAACAGACGGATGAGGCTGTCAGCCATATAATTGCATGAACTACAGAAAAGAGCCAGAATAATCAGCTCCATAACGTAGTTCTCGATAGATTCGTTAGAGCGCCTGATTAGAGGAAATAAGGTGTACTGTTGGTACGTCACGTTAGTCTGGACCTCACAGAAATCGTCGAATGTTCGAATAACTTTCTCCAGATCAGGTGGGTCTCCGTACTTCTCGTACTTTATGGTTTCTAACAGGCGGTGTTCCTCATCTTTGAGCGTGTGTCGAAACAACGCCAGGCGATACGCCATCGACTGTTCGTCTAGACGTAACAAGCAAAAACCGATCATATAGCTTTCCGAATTCTCTAATTACTAATCCACATGTGCTCCCTTATGTCCAATGGGTCAGGTGTTTGCATGGCTGATTATGCTCCAATCAGCAAATGAGCAGCGTTCGGTGAAGTTGCCTTGGTTTTCTCGGATGCCATATCGCAGAACTCGATCCTTTAGGGACAAATTGCTTAACCGACAAAACAATCTCGGCGAAAATGACAGCACAAATAGTCTGTAGGTCGTTTTCATAACTAACGACGCTTCCGCATTTTTCCTTTGACTCCGCCAAACAAATTCATTCCAGCGCAGCCAATTATTAACCAGTAAATGTGGAGGTGGAGATGCGTAGGCGTATAATTGTTTACTCCGTTCGCTTGCAGCAGTTTAACCGCTTGCCTCGTCACGTAAATCCGTCTCGTTCCTCTGATTGCACAATCCCATCAGAGCCTGTACGCGAATGTCATGCAGTATATTTCTTTATGCCTTTCCGCTAATTCATAGACCAGCCACTCAGCAGTTGAAGCCAACTAGGTACGGATATGAAGAATCATGCTCCCAGAGCTAAGTCAACGGACACGAAAGGTATACGACTTAGTAAACAAAATCGGTTCAAGATTAATGGAAATTCACTCATGGAGGCGAATGGTCCTCACAGAAAGGCCAGCTGTTGGAACTCAATTAACGCTTCACCAGATACAAGTAATGAGACGCGAGCTGCTTGACAATCCCAGTGTAAATTGGTCACGTCACTGAGCCACACAATCACAGCAACCTGTCACTGATAATCTGATGTATCTTCTTAGTTACAGCTGACTGGGACGTTACAAAGACTTGGGTCACCCTAGTGAAGTGACCAACGTAGGTGATAAAACTATCTAGAGAAACAAAGCGATTGACCAACTGCTGAGGATTTTTTTGATTATTCTGAGTAATAGAGATATTTCTGATACGCAATGAAGCACGAATTAAGATCTCAATGGCACCAAGAGCATGTCAAAGAGTGCGGCATTCTGCGTCATTCTATCCAGATGCATATTACAGGCGATGTGATTTGGCGAAGAGGAGATATGACGTCTTGTCAGCAATTTGGAAGCGTGCGCACAAGTATGATGAAACTAATTCCTCACCTGTCCCAATCCGCAAATAATCATGCACTACTCTAAGGCACTACTCTATGCATGGGTACACCTAGCCTGACGGCAGACGTAAAACCGAAGCTTTGACACTTTGCATGGCTTCTACGTGCAGTCTCAACGGATTGCGGACTATTACACACCATTTAATCCCTTTTTGCGTCCTCTTTCAAAAATCAGAACAAGTGCTGAAGGATATCTGACGGTTCTCGCAAAAACTCTGCAAAACCTTCCAAATCACTCTGTGCTCCGTTCTGCAGTGGATTTTTCCTTACCCATCTCAATGTACACCAACCAAATTCCAATCATTCGGCTCGGAATTACCAGTTCTATCCAACAACCACTTGGCCAGATACATACCATCACAATCTACAACTCTTGACGGTACCTTGAGCCATATTTCATAATACAACCAGAAAATCGGCTTTCCCACTATCGTGTGGACTACATCTCACTGACAACCGACCCTAAACGGCATCGATCAATAAACGCAAGTTTTCTCTCACCCCAAAGCCACTCGACCTTGCGTGTGTTTCACCTTAATGGGAGCGTACTCCATTGACTCGTGCATATAGAGGAACAAACGAACAAACCGCGCAGGTGACAGAGAAACCAAAGAACTGCCCCATCAGCGAAAACAACCCGGAATTTAGACCGGTTGGGTTGCACCAATTATAGCAGCAAAAACTGCGCCATATCTTTTTCTCGTCCCCCTGTGTTTGTATTTCTATTCAACACTTATTAGACCAACACTTAGCACCATAACATCCTTTCGCGTACCCACTAGCAATGCCTGTTAACAATGTGAAAACGAGAAGCGCCATCCTCAGGCTGAAGTTGAAAACAGAAAAGACTATAAAACCCTCTGATAGCTCTGCTAGAAACATACCGATATTACTGTAAAAAGGGACGTCCTTCATCTAAATTCCAAAAGAAGTTGATGTAACTGCAAACCACTCCAACTTTACTACCACAATTCAAACTGAAACGACAGACCGGAGTCTAGCCACGCTGAAATGCAAGCTTCATGAATTCAGCACATACTATCAACAAGTTCTATCATTCTGCGAACTGCTTAGAGGTTCAGCAAATGTTACATTAGACCGATTTAGCACAGCTGCTTCCTTGCTAGACTCAACTGCATCCGAAACGCAAGAACGCCTCCGTAGATCGCATAATGTTATCATTTTTAACGTGCCTGATAAACCGAACATCGACAGGGTAACAAATACCCTCTTAAAAGCATGCAATATAGATGGTCCCCTGTTAATGCTTCAGACTAAGGAAAAAGGAAAACATGACCACATGTCCGATACTCCTACAGTTTCCAGACGATAGGAGCGCATCCAAATTTGTACGCAGTAAAAGACTAGTTGCTGCACAAACTAATTTTAAAAACATCAGCATTAAACACGATCAAACGCCTCTTCAAAGGCGATTAACAATGAAACAACACCCCTCCGCCCATCATACATCCTATGTTCCTACTAATGAAGCCAATACTGACGCTGTCATCAGCAATGCCGACCATGATAAGTCTACCACGTCGTCTAAAATAGGCGATGACGGGCCTCAGTCTTCAGCGGCCTCATGAAAGATTCTCAAATAGCAGTAGTGATATGTCCATAACCAAAAATACCAACCAAGCTGAAAATATAACGATGCAAACACCTGCTGACCACACACCCAACTCCTTTGTCCCTTCTCCAAGACGCGAGCTTTTACAAAGGTTGACAGTAACTGTACCTGAGACCTATCAAGAGCGAGACAAAAATTCAGATCCTAACGTTGGCAGCACGAAAAACAAATCTAAACCCGACCCGAATGGAGTAAGCTATAGGTTATCTCCGATCAACCGAGGCATAGACAAAAACAAGGTAAAACACCTTACCAGAATTTCTCCCATAAGCACTCAAAGTTCATTAGGTCTGAAGCGACCACCACAATAACATAGAGATATGCTACTAGGTCAATTGGGAAAATGTGTACGTCCTTAAGCTTCTACATGCAACACTGACACTGTTGTCGGAATAAGTCGCAGGGAGCCGGTCCAATACTTACCCAAAATGTCTCTGATTACGTTTCCAAATCCCGCGACCTCAAGCTGGCTAAGCCCTTATGTGTGCGACACCGAAATAGCAAACAAAATAGTGGTAGGCCACACGGACTTACAGGTAAGAGGGTGCAACCCCTATCTACCTCAAGTCAAAACTCATCCACCATCACCCCATGTAGTACACAATTGGGGACAATACAATCCGAAGTAAAATGATTTTGCAGACTTCAGCATCCCCCCACCCCTGTATACTACGGATGTAAGTCCTCTTTAGGCTATCGCACACCACCACTTCCTCCCCCCCCAATCCAGTCCCTATCATGTGCGATTATGAATCAGAGAATAATCAAACTACTGAATTATGTACTTCATTCAATCCAGTACGATGTAGAGCTCAGTGTGTTTCAGCTACTTCAGGACACACAGTTCTCAGATACAATGACGATGAAACAAACATTACCCACCACTTTCATTCCAATTTAACAATATCTCTCAAATCCGTCGTCATTAACATTCGTTCACCTAAATTAGATCTACTTTCAACATTTATGTTTATGAGATCCCCCGATATTGCTTTTATCACTGAAACTTGGTGCACGTCAGAAATTAGTGATTCTCAGCTTAACATCTTAGGCTATAAACTTTCCCGCAAGGATTGCTCACACAAACGTGGTGGTGGCTGCGCCAATATCTTTGAAATAACCTGACTGCAATTCCCGCAGACCAACCTGTGCTAAATGTCTTAGAAGATACACTATGGCTAGTGATCCCATCTACTGATCTTCTAGTGGGTTGCATCCATCGGCCGCGCCTAAACACACAATGTGAATCCCAAAAGCTAATCGATATGATAAATACTGCTTCCAGCACCACATACAAATCCAAAATTATGTGCGGAGATTTCAACCTACCACATGTTAACTGGATGCTGCCTACACTCAGAAACTCGGCGGGGATTGAGGAAAACATCTTATGTATTCACCTCAATGGATGGACCCAGCATATTAGAAAGCCAACCAGAAGCGTCACTACCTTAGACCTTGTATTCACGATGGGAATCGCGAACGCTTATACATTCATTGATAATCTACTACCTGGCTGTGATCACAACACGGTGCTTTGTGATATGACTGTAGATTCAACTACACGACCAAGTAAATTGCTAAAACCCATTCGCAACTTCCATCATGTGGACTGGAACTCATCTAACGAACCTATCAGTACCATGAATCGGAATACGTCATTCCTAACTCACAACCCTACTGTGGCTACAAATGAGTTTATTAACAATATTGCCCATGGTGTGGATCTACTGGCACCAACTGTATGGAGAAATACCCATGAACATAGTGGTGAACTCAAGCTTCAGTACAAAGCCAAAACCAAACTAAATAAACTCAAATCGCCATATCGCAGGAACAACAGCTTCGCAACATTGCTACAAATACACGAGAATTTACTGCATTCACAACGTCTAACCCAAACGGCCAAAATCAAAGAAGAATGTCAGGTACTCAGAAATCCTGAGAAAGTACGTATATTGATGCAACCACACAAAATAAGGAACCCTAAACCACTTCAGGAAATTGAAACGTTGACTCTAGATGATGGTTCAATAACGCGCGACATCTCCTGTATATGCGAGGTTTTGAACTCTAGCTTTGCCTCCTATTTTGTCCCCAAGACTTAGCCATTTCATCCTCCAATTCCAAAAAGAACGACCGAACTATACTGCAATATCCCTGTGACGTTAAGAGAGGTGCAAAGTGCCATCACATCCATAAAACCACCAACTCGTCCAGGTCCAGATGGCATCTCCCCAACTGTTATAAAACTCGGAGGAAAAAACCTCGCTCTACTGTTTTTAAACATGTTCACACTTTCACTCAATACCGGTTGCTTTCCAGCTCAATGGAAGCAATCCATTATAATGCCTAAGCACAAGGGTGGACCGAGAAATCAAATGTCAAGCTACCGCCCAATAAATCACACCTCTGCTGCTTCCAAAGCCCTAGAGCGAATAGTCAAGAAGAACATCGTCCAATATCTAACAAGACTGGATCTGATCAACCCTTCACAGCACGGCTTTCTCTCAAGACGCTCCTGCGTTACATGCCAGCTACAATTTCTTGATCACGTCACAACTATGATTGACAGAGGAATGGCAATTAGTATAATTCTGTTGGACATGCAAAAGGCGTTCGACCACGTGCCGCACAAGCCACTGCTGCCTCCTCTAGAGTCATATGGAATTAGAAATCCTCTGCCTAAGTGGTTCGACTCATACCTAAACGGTCGAACTCAGGTCGTTAAAATCGGTTAGCAACATTCTACACCGAAACAAATAACCAGCGGCGTCCTATAGGGAAGTGTGCTCGGAGCACTACATTTCCAAATCTAAATAAACAAGGTATGTGACCCGATCAAACATGAACACCCATTTCTGTTTGCAGATGACGTCAAACTGGCTTACTCATTTCATCCAGACCAACTACAAATATGCTTGGAAAACATCTGTAAAGACCTATCCGCACTAAATATAGCTAGTGAGCGTTTATTAATGAAGTTTTCCGCAGTGAGTACCCAAGTACTTGGGTACAGATGCTGCATCCCAGAAGGCTCTATCATACTTTCCGGAAACGTGATTCCAGCGTCTGATTCAGTTCGGGACTTAGGAATTAGGTAGTCCAACACTCAATTTCTCCAAACATGTACTTTATCAGATTGCGAAAGCAATGCAGTTATGCGGATATCACCAGAACTTTCTCCCTACCTGAATCACGACTTCAGTCATTCAAGACAATCGTACGACCGACTCTGGAATATTGTACTATCGTTCACAGCCAATTGAGAAAAAAAGACAGAACGGCGCTGGAAAATGTCCAACGATCATTTACCAAGCTGGTCATGGGGCGCTGCTCAAACCTGACTTATTATGATGGCTGTCGAAAACTCCAACTGGATCCACTTTGGCTGAGACGATTAAAGAACAACCTCGTTCTCTTCAACAACATTATAAACCAACGAATATAAGCAGACAGCGCCGCACTTGAACCACGGAAGACTGCAGTCTACCCCACACGTAATGGCGGCTACTTGATACACATAAACCTTTCACGTCATACAACGTGATCGAATTTCATCTTAGTGAAATACACTGATCTGTGGAACAAACTACCCCTACAGTTACGCATGTGTACAAGCTATATCACGTTTCGAAATCTCCTTCAGACGTTCCTCACTATACCAAATGTGTTGAAGATATTTGACTCACAGCAAACTCTAGAAACATTGACAGAAACTGGTATAAAAAACATATGAGCAGATATTCGCTTACAACTAGCTTACCCACTACATGTCATTACCTACAATACCAAATCCTATGTCTGTGCTGCCTAGTAGTCCCTCCCCTTTATTACCTACTCCTGAGTATACAAACATCCGTAAATTCTACACATGAAGTGCACGGGTCTATAACCCCAGGGAAAAATTCTATTAATAAACTTTTCTTTACTATTACGATTAACGCCGCATAAACCATGAAACGCATTCACTATACAAATGATCGCTCCCACTTATGAGGCCGTGTACCGTCTGTCGGTAAATATACAAATTTATTTTATTTATTTATAATAAGCGCATAGTTCCACATGGGTAACCGTTCGTAAGACTTTGTAAACTTAGGGTTACTTTTGTTGGCTACGGAGTAGGAAGAGCTTGATATAGTGTGCACGAATACCACTACATCTTAGTGTAAACATCTCGGTATTCCGGTTGGTAACACGTCTCGGTTGCCACATGTGTACTTTATCTAACTCGGTTGTGCTCAGAAAACGGGCTTTATACCATACACTTTCACCTATTTCTTGTTATAGAAACTGTAGTACTTTGCGCCAGAGTCTATTGCTGTTAGAATCTCCGTTTCATTCTAAAGTACATTTTTCACAGGGTAAGGCTTCCGGCATGAGTCCGTATTTTTAGATGTCCCAAAGCAACTACTGGGGAAATTACAAGAACGTCTGCAAAATTTTATATATTCCGTGCAAACTGATGTCTATAGGTTTGGATAATTCGTTGCCAGATAGTTAAGCTTTATTTATTTTTACTGATAATCATTTCATAGCTGTTCCTTACCTACCTTGATCCTATCGTTGATTTTATTTTCTCCCTGAGTCCACTACAAACTGGGACTTATGTACGTGTTTTAATCGATAGATGAAACCGGATTGCGCGTCAGCGGAAGTTTGAAAGAACGGCTCATCCAAGAATATCCCGTTGCCACCTTCTGATCAGACTGCGTTGGTCCAGATCAACGGGACATCCCCACCACAATCTTCTACACTTCAAGCTGAACAACGTGCAAGTGTGAAGCTGACATGGATATAATGCATATTCCGATCTAATATTTAGAGGGGACTAAATGAAAAAATCTGTAGATATTTTGATCTTTCGCTATGTGGGAATAGTCTCTCGCATCGTCGAGAAATAAGATTTATTTATTTATATAGAGTCCCCTAGCTCCTGCATAATAAGTATTATGCGAAAGGATATAGCACCTTGGTTCATATGTCGCTTCAATCTCTAACATCTATGGGGACATGTAAACAACTTACTTATCCACGATATATCAAAGTTAGATCGGATCCATTCCTAGCTAGTTAATATTCAGAAGATTCTCTTACACTTATCCACGACATAGCACAGTTGGAGCGTATCAATTCCTCTCTATTTTATACTCAGAACGCTCTCTTACACTTACGTTTTGCGTGTTGATACGGCCAGAAACGAATAGTATTACAGGCAGTCTTCGCTAACAACTGTGAAGCTGCAATGTTTGTCAGGGAAGCAAAAACTTATCAAACGTTATGTTGGTGACATTGTAGGGGGCCAAATGGTATATGACATTCTTCATCTTACCAAATAGGTTAACATCAGAGATTGAACATGTTTGTGTGTTGACCGAGAAGGTGCACAGCGCGAATGTTGACAAAGTGGCTGCTTGTCCTATATAGCTCCTTTAAATACTAGCTCTAGAGACGGTTAAACGGCGCTGAGGTGATGCGCGCAACCTTTGTGACACTGCTGGGCTCAGTAGGTTTCGTACCATGTACTTGGACACAGTTCAGCCCCAGTAATGTGTACATCTGGCAAGTAAGTCTCCAACATTAGTTTCAGCCGTCTAGAATCACCATAACAATGAACCACCAGAAAATATTCAGCTTTCCTATATCGCTTTGGATACCGTAGCATATTCTTGAAAACTATGAGACCAATCCCCAATAGCCAAATAGACAAACATCCATAGCATTCCACGTTAAAACCATCTACAAGCTGTCAATCGATGTTATAAATACTGGTTAACGTATGGTTGCCGGAATTATGGCCACCCGCCGTTCGTAGATATGGGACAGGTCAAAACAGGGAATGTGGTTGGATTCGGAGATTAAATGTGTATTGGTATAAAGCATACCTTCAGGCAGTCATCCACATGCCTCCCGGTATTATTTCTTCGCGTTTAGATTGGATATGGGGTGTGTGGATGGAGCCGTGGGTAGTACAGCGCAAGCCACTCATGGTCCCTCTGTAGGTGTAGCCGTCCTGTGGCAGTCCTATGGAGGCCGCAGTGACAGGCAAATCCGGAGCCGAATGCAGTCAACCATACTTTTTGGTACAAAGCCAAGCAAGTTTGTTAGAATAATTTGGATTACAAGCACATGCCCTCAGACATTTTCCACAGAAAGAATTGTCGCCCACAAATATAGCATGTGAAAATCCTGTAACAGTACACACTAAGCAAGAGACCTCCTTTTATCTGGAAGAGGTACTACACATCGTCTTGTCGGACAAATCACCTGAAGAAATATTCCAGGATGTCCAAAAAGTATTTAGAAGCAATACGCACTCATGCAAGCGTATGGTTGTTTCTGTACACATTGGTCTATTCCTAATTTGTGAATAGGCTCACAAACGAATATATATATATATATATATATATATATATATATATATATATATATATATATATATATATATATATATATATATATATATATATATATATAAATGGGTGTGGGCCATGAGCTGTGCCATTTGGGGCCACTACAGAAGTGACGACGGGTCCTGCAGAGAATTACGGCGAGCCGGCGCAGCGTTTGTAGGCACGCTGAATTCGATTTGCTAACCGCGTGCTTGCATGCTAAGTCTCTTTATTTCAGGTGGTGGGTTTACAGTTTGTGCCTTAATGCTTTTCTTTGTCATATAAATGTCTACCAGTACTCTATTCCATTAACTTGCACACCTCGCCTAAGCCAATTGTATTCGATTTCCGTAGAATATTTGTGTTCGTGGCATTCCGTGAACTATATTTCCTGACCTCGTGCACTTAGCTAGGATTTGTTTGTAAACAACTTATTACATATGTTATTTAATTAAGGTTTATATCACCGTTTCCTTATGCATTAATCGAGTTTTTCTCTTTCTCTTTTCTTTCTCTCTTTCAAGTGATTGGCTGTTGTTTAACATCCCAGGTGTGACTGCGCTTGATGTGCATGTTGACAAGGTGCCTACCTGTATACTACCCACTACCTCGTTCATACTGGCTCCAGGAGACAGTTGGTCATTGCTGGAGGGGACGGGGTGCATGGTCCTTGTGGTCGCGCTAGGCTCGAAGAGTGGTTCCATGCAGTCAGTGTGGAGCGGACTACGGTCCAGCCACCGCCTTGTGTGCGACTGATTTCCCAAACACAGCGTGCATGTGTTTGCCTGTCAAGGAGTGTGGGCCGGCTCCGTTGATGCAACGTGGCTGCCATCCACATGCCTCCCGGTCTTATTCCTTCGGGTTTACACTGGATATGGGGTGTGTGTGGTTGGAGCTGTGGGAGGTGCAGCGCAAGCCACCCATGGTCCCTCTGTAGGCGCAGGCGTCCTATGGCTGACCAGAGTGACAGACAAATCCGAAACCGGATGCCGCCAACCATATATATACGCTGCAGGTAGCAGCTAGGAGGATAGCTGAACCATTAACGAGATTCTTCCAAAAATGACTGGAAGAACTGCAGGTTCCAGGCATCTGAAACGAAGGTATCATTACCCCGATATTCAAAAGTTGGGTTGATGAGCACAATGTTTGTCTGCGTTTTGTCATCAATCAATGTATAGAAATCAGACCAAGTAATGTATATGGTGCAAAGCATCGTCAAATCGTTTTTTACAAATAGGTAGCGTGGGCGCAAAAATGCCAAAAGTAGAAACAGCGTTTCATGGTTGACAAACTCGAAGGGAAAAATAATTTCGGCGGCACTCATGAAGACCGGATTGGGTGGCCAGTTTCCATTTATGACCCCTAAATCCTGTGTTACAGCTATGATTCACGAGGCTTCGGCAAGCGTGACCGACGTTTTCCAAATTCTGGAAGGCCAGGATGAAGTTACCGCGTAGATGACGATATCTTACGTTGTACACTTTCACGGCTTAAAGTCGCTGATGATATTGCAGATGGGACAAACCCTTCACATTTTTTGTTGCACATCACTGTACGGTCTCCAGTGCAACCACGTCGCGTTTTAATCAGGGTTGCCAAGCCTGGATCGTGTACTCTACGTGGGGCGTCACGTACGCATTGAGCATTTGGAGGAAGATGGAGGGAGCGAACCTCCCGAACGCCCTCCGTAACAGACCAACATGTTGGTTCGCGGTTTTGGACCCATTCAAGGACTGCACCGAACATCCGAGGTCGCCTTGGATCAGCACACCAATGTCTCGCTCTTGTGAGGCGGTGTTCAGTATATCGTCTCCAAACTTATATGCGTACGCAGGCTCGTGGCGATGATGCACGGATCTGCACTTGCCGTGTTAAACGGAAGTAGATTTGCCTTTGACCATTCAAAAGCGCAGTCCAAGTCTCGTTGCAACATATTGTGACCTTCATGGCAGCCCAGTGGCCGCCATATCTTGATGTCATCGGCAAGAAGCAGGAAGGCTGACTTGACGACACTTGCAAGATCGTTAATGAAGAACAAGAATAACCGCGGTCCCAACACCGACACTCGCGGAACACCGTAGACCACACGAATTGGATCAGAAAATGAAACTTGAACTCGAACCTGAAGGCGCCAATGAAAGAGGAAGTTTCCGATCCATCGAAGGACATGGTCCCCATCTCTGGGGCGGACATTGACGGACGATAAACAACGGCCAGAAAGCAAGTGTCGTTGCGTCTCAGTCACAGACTGCATCAGAGTGAGTCTATGATCAGCGTTTCCGGATCGGCCACCGGTTCGCACTGCAGGTCGTTGAGGTAGTATAACATTGCGCCCCCGTCGTTGCTAGATCGATCGTTTCGGTGAAGAGACATACCATTTATCGCGACTTCGGCATCGGTAACGTCTGAGTGAAACCAGGTTTCGGTAAAGAATATGAGGTCCCAAACATGTGACGCTTGACGTAGCCGCAGTTCGGCAAGCTTGTGCAATGGCGTACATGCAAGACAGTTCCTCAGTTTTAGTAATGAATCGTGGGATGGGTGTTTTGAATAAAATGATGTGCCGACCGGTAAAAGATCGACAACTAATCGTTTTTGGGTGGGGAGATAACGAACTCAGCTGTGTCCGCTTCATGGATCTTACATTACCATTTTGCTTCGCTATTTGTAGGTAATGTATGGGGTGTGTTGGCTAGTTGATGGAAGTTATCCGAATGCTTGTTGGCAAAGGCTCTGACTAACTGGTTAATCTCGTGTGTTTACTTAGCAAATGCTTTGATCCAGAGCTCGGAAGGAAGGCCGCTGCGGCTCGTATACCATCCCTTCACTACGATTGGTGAGATTCGTCTAGATTGAAGGACCACTTTCACAATCCTCGGGCCACATCTCTTGTGGTTTGGCGATCGGCCCAGTCTCGAGATTGATTGCGCTATAACGTTTTCCAGGGAGATGGTCTCGCGAATGTACCTCCGTTGCTTCTGGTCATGAGTGGCCGATTCACGCTCATCATGACTTCCTGCCTCGGGAACACTGAGTACAAGGATGGTCTTATCTACGAATTCCTTCCGGTTTTCGTCCAAGTAGTGCTTCACCTGTCTGCGCTCGCTCCACAAAATATCCGGCGATAGGCGGATGGAAGATGACCCATTCCGGAGACGAGCTGTCAATAACAGGACAGCTTCTGCTTCACTGACAAAGTCAGCACAACTCGGAGAAGTCTTGGTTCACCGTAGTGTTTTGAGTTTGGGTGACGGGTAACGCGTGTCAAATTGACAGGCCTAGTTGCAAAACCTGTAGTGTCACATATGGAGTTCCATTGGTTTACGTCATCGAGTTGATTTCCTTTTAAGGAATTTGACGTCGATTCTGAAACGTTGGTGCAGACTACCACTGGTATACTACGTGCAACTCTGGTTGAGGTCAAACGACCAGCTGGTCTGTATACACTCAACCGAAATCAGAACAACAGTATTGCAAATGGAAGTTTAGTAGAAGCAATGGCAATAGTACATCGGCAGTCCACACTGGGTACAGAGCAACTGTTTAGTTTTACACGGTCCACGTGTCTTAGCTAAGCACTCGCTTTTGAACCAATCAATAAGCATTGCTGGTTAGTCGGGAGACGG
Organism: Dicrocoelium dendriticum; assembly: GCA_944474145.2. Taxonomy (NCBI): domain Eukaryota; kingdom Metazoa; phylum Platyhelminthes; class Trematoda; order Plagiorchiida; family Dicrocoeliidae; genus Dicrocoelium; species Dicrocoelium dendriticum. The sequence continues at coordinate 50,340,470 of OX104069.1, read as the reverse complement.
ACACTCACGCACTAGCGCGCACAATGCAGCTCCACAGGCTAGGTAGTGTAGCATGACCTTGACGCGCTCAACGTCTGTATCAGGAGGCTGTTTAGGTACAGCTTCACCCACTTCATTTACTATGGGACCAGTAGGAGTGGCCAAAGATTCAGGTTTTCGGTCACCTATGGCAGCAACAAATTTCCAACCACCACTAGTGTCGAATCGCTTCTGAATTTTCGGAACCGTTTGGAGGGTGAACGAGGCCCTGACCGTGCTCATTGCAATCAGACTGGCGGTGGTTGTTTCAGGCATCAGTCAATTCGTGTGGTACACGTTGTCTGAGCTTTGGGAGCATTCCGGTTTGGCGTAGATGGTGATGAACAGTGATTTTCGGAGGGCCAAGGTATGACGTGACTTCACGTACACTTTGACTCGGATCCTCACTTAGAGCGTCCTGGATGCTGCTGTCAATGTCCACCGGCTTACGTCCTTGACCTCCGATGTTGGACAAATCATAGTTGCCTACTTTGAATCGGCGGAACCAAAATGCCACTATACCGTAACTCGGAGTATCCGTGCCTAGGACGCCATGCATGTTTTGACAAGTCTCGATTGCTTTGCGCTCTTGTACAATAAGCATCTGCGAACAGCATGTTGAGCATTAGCCAATACCGCAGCCATTGCTAAAATGTAGAATAAATGGACAACCTTCGAGTATTGCTCCAGTGTGTCCCCGTGTATACCCACATAAAAGAATCTTCTAAAAGTTTCCAGGTAAAGCCACAATAGAATGAAAAAATTCGATTGATTTCGAAACAACCTAAAACATCGATTTCAGTAAAGCGTTCGATGAAGTAAATCATGAAATCCTCTTCCGCAAGCTGAAAGTGTGCAGTGTTGGTGGATCACTGCAACATAGCTGAGGTCTTTTTCACCTGCAGCTAGCGTGTGGAATGATAATGATGAAAGTGGAGGGTTCAGGTCGGCAGCCATCTAACTGACTGGTATCTATGTGCAAGTGGAGTACCCAAAGGCACGGTATTGGGGCCCACTCTGTTCCTAATCCAAATCAACGATCTACCTCAGGTTCTTCGGTCGCCATGTACCCTGTTTGAGGACGATCTGGAGGGTAATTAGCTCCCGATACCACCACGGCCTACTTCAGCAAGACATTAACCGCCTCTCAATGTGATATGCGGAAGTCCGACTCCAGAGCAACCAAAGTAAGCCGGTGTTCATGAGCTTCGGGAACAGTGGTGAGAGTCGAACATACACCATTGACGGCCAATCGCTACATCCCGTAAAGGACCTAAGTGTGCGCTCTTGTTGCGATCTGAAGTTCGTTGACAACACGAATAGACTATAACCTAACGGACTGCGCATACTTTGGGCGATCAAACACAGCTTCTGTACTTAGTCTGCAGACGTCGCCACTCGCCTCCTCTCTTACATCATAAGACCAGTACTGGAGTACGGCTCACCTGCCTACTGTTCATTCACCCGACGCGAAACACAGAGGAACGAATGGGTCTAACAGGTCACTACCAGGCTTATTCCAAATTTATGAGAATAATAGTACGAAGACCGGTGCGAGAAACTAAGGCTCTACACCTTGTCCATATCGTCGGCTGCGAGTCGATTTCATTATGACCTACCGTGTATTACATCTCAGTGATGTCCCAATGTTTATTCCGCTGCTTCACTTGCAAACGCTATGCAACATATGCGGACATCGGCATAAACTTGTGGCACCTGATATAAAACGATTACCCCACCCCTGTGCTTCGAACGGCGAGTGGTAACTGTTTGGGACAGCCTGCCAGAACAAGTTGTGGAGGCCAACTCTGTGCAGCAATTTAAAACGTTTTTGGATTTGTATTTTACCCCCATTTGATTCAGAGATTGTACACTAGCAATGAGATTTTGCATTTGTGAGTAAAGTGAAACTGTAAGTCAGACATTTTAAAATGCTGTATAGGAACTTGGAAAACGATCAGATTATCACGGGTGGCAGATACTATTTTTATAACAGTTATGATTTTATTACGATAAAGTTGTACAGTTAAATTTCTACTTGCTCCCACATACAGTATTCAGCAGTTCTCAGTATGGGTTCACTACAAAACGCTCTTGTGTCAAATGCCAAGTACGATTCCTTGATAATGTTACAGCAACCGTTTATGGTGGGATAGACATCATCATCATCCCTCTGGATATGCAAAAAGCGTTTGAATGTGTACTGCACAAACCACTGTTGATCGTGCTTGAGTCCTATGGAATCAGTTGGCTAGACTCATATATGAACGACCAAACACAGAGACTACAGATCGGTCGATAGTGTATTGCTTCCAGAAATGTCACTGGTGGTGTCGTTCAGAGCAGTGTGTTGGGCTCATTGCTTTTCCTTATTTACATAAACGACACATGTGATTACATCAGATGCCGGCACCCTTTTCTCTTGCGGATGACATCAAACTAGTGCACTCATTTCTATCTGATCACCTGGAATTATGCATAAAAATATACGCCAAGAGCAATCATCCTTAAACAAATGGAGCGGAAGCAGGTCAATGAGGTTTCTTGCAGATAAACTTCAGATACTCTGGCACAAATGCAGTATACTAGGATGATCCACTACCTCAACCGCGGATTCCGTTCGTGGCCTGGGAATTCGATACTTTGACAGATTCAACTTCGCCTAACACATTGTACATTAAATAGTAAAAAAAACAACTGACAACCTACATCACTAGGTTATTTTTGATAATCCAAACAGGGCTTGAATCATTCGAACTCATAGTGCGACCCACTCTAAAGTACTGCACAATCCTACATTGTCACTTACGTAAGAGAGAATTGCTTCGGAAAGCGTCCAGCGTTCCTTGACCAAAATGCTTATGGGGCGCACATCAACGCTTACCTATGAGGAACGATGTCTTTACATTCAGCTTTGACCCACTTTGGCTTCGACGGCTGAAAAGCAACTACACTCTTACCTACAGTATGATATATATATATATATATATATATATATATATATATATATATATACATATATATATATATAAAGGATTTGCGGCATTAGTATCCGGATTTGCCTTTCACTGTGGCCTGCACGGGGACGGCCACAGGACGCCTGCGCCTACTGAGGGACCATGGGTAGCTTGCGCTGCACCACTCACAGTTCCAACCACACACCCCATATCCGGTGTAAATCCGACATAATCATAATGCTGTGTGCACCCACAATGACTCAAAATAAGACGAACGCTTCCGTTGCAGTCAGTTATCATGTGTTGCGCCAAAGTGAAGGCTGCCGTAACAAATCAAGTGTCCATCGATCAACTGGTAGTTCAATAAATGTGGAGCGTTATCAGTAGTGGGATAATGCCACCTGCATTATATTATGAGGTTGTACACCGCAGCCGATAGATTCCAGAGTCCACCCCGTGTAGTAATAGGTTTGAAAATGTTTGTGAGCAACAAAATCGTTGCAAAACACTGCATCCGATGGTTTCTTTCCATCACAATTGCTTGCGCTATCGGGCAAATAAACTTCGAAAGGAATTCGGTGCACACTGAAATGTGTACTTGGTTTCAACCAAAGTGATGCACGCCGCACCAGAGTCCTGATCAGAACATGCTCTGCCTCCTGAGGTCGAAAACATCGGCTGTGTGTATGGTTGCTGGATGATTTAACCCAAAACTCTTATAGAGATATATCAGTTCTCTGAATTCATTCGGCTCTATTGGTTTCAGAGCGTGATGACAAATTTTTGGATCTGCGAGGCTTGTGCATTTAGAATGACAAGCTGAACCACTCAATTCACTGGCAATCTATGCGTCGGAAATGCTTCAGTAGACAAATGCAGTGCGAGCGTTGCAGCGGCAGAACCTACCATAACTGGTCAAGCCTGCCTCTAACCCCATGCGGTTTTGAAAGCTTGAAAAGTAGAACTAGTGGATTGCAGCTCACTGCCGGATGCCAGTGTTCCCGGTATCCCATGCTGGGCAAACGGATATTTAAATGGTGTTTGTCGCTGTGCTGATGGAATTGAATGAGCCAATTGCGAAACGATCACTTAAACAAGCAACTATCATTAGGTTGAAGTAGAAATTCCTCACATCTAGACTCACTCAGACAGCCATCACACACCCGGAAAAGCACTGACGGCCGTTTCATCCTTTTGGGAATCATAAGCAGTGCGCATTCCATTTGACCCTTGTACGGCTCGAACCCATAACTCAAAGGTTGCCAGTATGCGGTTAAGGCCACTGAGCTACGAAGGACGGCAACGACCATCGTGAGTAAACTATTACATGTGATATAGCACCGCTCACTACCCACTGACTTGCACGTTACTGGCGTGCAGAGAACACGGTAGCCCTCTCACCAAGCGACAAAGTTACCAAACTTAAACCGCCAAATAATTTATGGCATTATAAGCAGTTTGGTCCGCGTATTGATTGCAGAATAGTAGTATGGGAGTTGAGTGATAGAGGTAGAAATCGCTCATAGGCAGACTCACTCAGACAGCCATCACACACTCGGGAAAGCATTGTATGGCCGTTTCGTCCTTTCGGGAGTTGTCAGCAGCGTGCGTTCCACCTAACTCTTGTAGGACTCGAACCCGCAACTCGACTGTTGCCATTCTATGGTTAGTACCACTGAGCTACGAAGGGCAACGGCCGTCGTGCATAAGTTCCTAGATATGGTATAGCGCCGCTCATTATCATTGAATTATCTTTCCTATGTTCAGAGGATACATACACCACCACTTTCTCCCACCCATCGCAATGAAACTGAATCTTATCACGGTGCAATGCTTTGCGTGCCTCAGTGATCCCCTCAGCTATGGTAAGTGGGACTCCTTTCACCTTCAGAGTCACTTATACCATTGCTCAGTGGTTAGAAGTAAGACAAACTCAGTTCCTTGGTCCCCTAGGTTGCGGATTGAAGTGACGGTTGTTCCTTATTCATCAGAACGGATTTTCTGTAGGTCACTGCCGAACTTCTGCTGCCTTGCGGTCAGGTTTTTGAAACAAAAGCTTTGGCCAACCACCTGTTGGTAACCTGTCGATATCCTGTTCGGACAAAATATGGAAAACATCCTCACACTATTTTTGCCGCTCTGGCCGTCGCAGAGGAAAAGCAATGGTGCCCTATTCGTTGTATTGAACAGAGTGGATATTTCCTTTCGCACGTTATTTCATCCTTATCACCGCGTCTCAACTTCACTTTTACTCCCTGTTTTCAACCTCCCCATTCTCGGCCCACCCCCTCGCTTTGATGGGGGTTTGTATTCCAGTTTCAACTCACAGACAATCGCGGAGCGTCACTTCTCTCTTGTCTACAAATCCATGTCTTACCATGCGGACAACCTCAGTACATCCGTTCCTATTTGGAGCAATCGGTCCTCCTTAAGACTTTCATGCCTCAAGGTACGGGCTTTGTTACAGATTGATCAACAGGCAATAAATACACGAACACTAGAAGCCCTATCGATTGCTATCAGCTGCTTATCGGAAATATGCCCGCAAGATTCCAGCTCTGCGCATACTATACGGTTCCCTTTCATGTGAAGCTGGCGGTACTTTCTTACTATGCCTATCCGGAGATGATACATCTACGAATAACGGTCACTCTGGTGCGAGTGGCTCCAGGGCTGAAGCAACTTTGATTAACTGGAACACAATCATTATCCGGATGTGTATCGGCCAATAGGTGCCTGTTTGTCATCGCTGCATACGCACCCACAAAATGCAGCGCTAACTTCGTGGAACATGACTTTTATCGCCAACTGAACGAGCTCCTTCGTAACAAAAATTATGCGGATGTTGTGGTGCCTGTTGATGATCTGAACACTCGAATTGGAAAACTGACTGGTGAAAAGTTTCGTCTGTGCGGCCAAAATGGTGTAGGATCCTGTAACGATAACTGTGGGTAGTTGCTACAGCTGCGTGAAGATGTTTATCTATTTCTCGAGAGCACTAACTTCCGACACAAGACCCGCAGAAGCATGACATGGCGCCCACCAGCCTCGGACCAGTAACGGATGCAAATCTATCACATCGCGATCGACAACGTTGTAAGTAACCCCTAGGTGGATGTGAAGAGTGTGTCCCCACATTGCTCTGCAGAGCAAGATTGGAGGTAGGATACAATTTCCCTAGAATATCAGTCTATCATAGATGGTAAGTTCATCCCGGAAGTTGAGATACGGTGTCAGTTCTGTTAGAAATTGGTGCTTCACCACCAGCAACCCCATCAGGAGCGCGCCCCTCGAAACCACTCATGTTGCGTCTTTTTCTGAGTGTCATCTCATCTCCCACCGGCGCTCTCCGTCACTGCCAGATGCTGCATCAAGTCCATTGTTTCCAGTTATTTCTAGTCGTGTCTGTCCGAACATCGGTGTAGCTGACGATATCTAGATCATATTTCAGAAAGCAGGTAGGCATGCGCTGCAGATGTCGCCTATGTATCAATTTTGTTACATCTTCACGTTTTCTCGCTATTCCGGATTAAAATTCTAGCTCAGTCGAAGAAAAATCAAAGGTCCAACGACCTTGACCACGGAAAACGTGTTAACAGAAACGCTGCCAATGTAGCTAAAAATGTCATCAAAACGCTGTATCACTACGCCAAATATATAGGGGGATCAGGAACCTTCGGCTTCTAGAAAACGAAGGTCAACTGGTAAAATTAGTAGTCTCCCTGCCAAAACTCTGTATGTTGGCGATCACGTGAAGGAATGGAAGGTTCCGGAATCGTCGAAATTAATGCACGATTGAAGATAATCGATTAATTGCTAAAATAATGGTTTTCCTTTATGTTTTTACCTTTTCCCGGATACCTACCCTCCTGAAACGGCTACTGCGGTGTATGATGATAGCCTGGGATTGACTTGAAGCCTCCTGGAAGGGGTATTACGCCTAGCGGTCCATTGCTTGGGCTGTAGTGTTCTGGATTCAAATTCCGTGCTCTGCGGTCTGGTATCATTCGGCTGATGACAGGATTCCTCTACAGGCTCTTTGGGCAAGTTGAAGCTGTCCGTCAACAGGTGAAATGGAAGCTCGGCGGATTCTGTTGCTTGTGGCTGACACATTGTTGGTCGCAGTTGGTTTGCATGGCGTACCCATACCTGCGTTCCAACCAGCACGTTGAAAATCATGTGCCCGCGCTTGCCCTGGATCGTGCCTGACGCCCATTTTGCGTGTCCATCCCGGTAATCACGTACAAGTACTGGCTGACCCGGTTTAAACGAACGTCGTTTAGCACCATACCGCCGATTAAAGTCACGTTCTATCTTAAGGTTCCTTTCACCAGCTGTGGACTCTGAGAACGGCCGAACTGCATCAAATGACATGCGAAGCTTTCTTTTCATCATTGCCCCTTCTAGTGATATTCCACTAGGCGTTTGTCGATTTTGTGTAGATCGGTACAGAAAGAGGAAGCGGTCGACCACCACCACTATGTCTCCCTCCCTCCTTGATTTGAGGAGAGCGCGTTTGAATGTATCCACAAAGTTTTCCGCTTGGTCGTTCGATTGTGGGTGGAATGATGGAGACCGCACGTGTTTGATGGTGCAGTGTTGGCAGAACTCCCTTGTCCGTCACCAATGTTCAGGGCAGCCGAACCTACTGAAGGTTTGTCGCAACCTCGAGACTGCTGTGTTGGTTTTCGTGCTGCTCATGAGGGACACTTCGGGCCGTTTGCTGTAAGCGTCGACCACTATGAGAAAGTTCTGACCAGTGATTGGGCCTGCAAAGTCGACATGAACACGGTTCCAAGGTTTAGTTGGTTCAGGTCACGGGTGGAGTTCAGTCTTCGGCAGTGTCCTTGAAGCGGTAGCGCAGATGCCACAACTTCTAGCTAGCTGTTCCAGCTGTCTGTCCATAAACGGTCAATACACAAACTCGGGCAAGCGCTTTCATTCGGTTGAGCCCTGGATGTCCTGCATGGAACTGCCGCAGCGCTCTTTCTTGCAACATCTGCTAGATGACTACGCTCTATGAGAACCTGTCGCTATCGTTCACAATGGAGTGAGAATGTCTTCGCTAATAGAACTGCTGCATTTTGGCAGATGAACATGAAGGTGGCCAGCTGGTTCTGTGGAAGTGTGTAACCTTCTTCAGGACGGGACGAAGCTGACATTTAACGACCGAGCGATTCCGCTATAGACCCTGCACTAACCTAGTGCCCACTCGTAACACCCTCTCCAAGTCCATTTTATCTCGGTTAAGACATGGTGGACAAGTCTGGATACAACATTCGAGATGGGGTCGGACGAATGACGAGAATAGGTTCACATACCAATTGGCCGTTAAGATTCAGATTCAGATGGACTGGAACGATAGGAAAATCCCTTGAGTGTTCCTTCTTGAGCGGATCGTTGGGCCAGGAAATGATAAGGTGCTAGGAGGTCTTAATAAATCTAAAACGAAACACCTGAGACACCCTGATCAACCAATTACTGCCCACGTTCCCTGCACTAGCAGTCCCCGCTGTGTAGGTCACGTGAAGTAAGAAAGAAGTAGAAATAAAATGGAAGATAAAGGGGAATGAAAGTCATTTAAATGAAGGATAACACCAAAGAGTGAGGAGAATGACAAAATAAGAACTAAAAGTTTGAAGATAGATATGGTAGGAGAAGGGAAAGGTTTCGTGTTGCCACCGAAGAGCGTCTAACTGACGCTCGAAACCCTTAACCGTAGGTTCACTGACTACACTTTCTGGAAGCGAGTTCCAGCGCTCGATAACTCTACGCGACAACCGAATTTCCGACCTGATCCGGTCAGAACGCGGCTTGTGTAGCTTCATGGGATGACCGCGAAGACAAAGCAACCTAGCCGGGCTAAATGGCCAGCTCAAGTCTGGTTCAACCTTCCCTGTTAAAATGCAGTAAGGATTAGGTCTCCTCGAAGTCGTCGGTAGTGCATTGAATACATACCCAAGCTAAGTAGACGCTCGGGGTACGATTTCCCCCGTAACCCCACGACCAATTTGGTACCTACTCTCAAAACCCTCTCGCGCTCCATTTTGTCCCGAACAAGGCAGGGCGGGCAAGCCTGGACGCAGTACTCCAGATGCGGCCGAACGAAAGCTGAGAACAGCTTCACAAATAAGTTGGCAGTTAAGACCCCGAAAGAACGGCGTATTAACCACAAAATTCTGTAACCCCTAGTTGCGGCCTTCTTCCAGTTGTCACCAGAATGCAAAGACGAGGAATGCACGACGCTAAGGTCTACCTGGTTGGTAGTACGTACCTGGTTGGTAGTACGTAGCTCGAAGGCGGGAAAGTTGCTCCTATACGAAAGACGGAACATTCAGCCTGATTTATGGGCAATAGCCACAAAGCAGACCAGTCGCAGAGTTTGTCCAGGGCATGCTGCATGGCCTCAGAACTCCCAGGAACATTTACAACATTCTATAGCTTAAGGTCATCAGCAAACAATACGGATGATACCCAAAGCTCTCCAGGGAGATCGTTTACGTAGATGGAGAACAGCATCGGTCCAAGGAACGAGCCCTGTGGGTCACCGCTAAGGACCGCTTGCCTAAAGGATAAGCTGTGACCCAAACGTACACACTGCTCTTTTCCTTGCAAGAACGCAGATGCCCAGTGAAGGGCGCGGCCAAATACGCCGTAGAAGCTCAGCTTTTGTGATAGCCTCAAGTGGGGTACCTTATCAAATGCTTTCGAGAAGTCTACGAAAAGCACATCCACTACGTGGTCATTGTTCATTGCCTCGGCCCAAGCTTCAAGAGCAACCAACAAATTGGTCAGACACGAAAACCCCTTCCGGAATCCGTGTTGTGCACTACTGAGTAGATTAAATCTATTCAGGTGACCTTCCAACGAATCTCTCACCAGCTTTTCAAGCAGTTTGACCACGACGCTAGTCAGACTGACAGGCCTGTAATTGGCTGACAGACTCCTGTCGCCATTTTTGAAGATAGGACAGATGACAGAATCCTTGCATCAGAAAGTAATGTCAAGTGACTTCTGAAACACCATCGTCAGCGGTCTACACAGTTCCACCGCCAACTCATGCAGAAGCTTCGGGTGAATTGAATCAGGTTCAGCTGCTTTGGAATGGTTCAGTACTTGCAGCACCCTAACGACTACCGTTTCCACCACAGTAAACTCAGCTAAATAAGAACCCTCGGGTACTCTGGGGACACGTTCAACGGTAGTCAACGCGGCCTCACGTCCAAAAGCCCCTGCATACTGCTCCACAAATACAAGAGCCTTGTCTGAGTCCGCATACGCACGAGTTCCATCGGCCCGCACCAAAGTTGGAATTACCGAATTTGAACTACAGCGTCTCTTAACATAAGCGAAGAACTTCGGATTTTCCGAAGCTCCATCAGCCAATTCCTTTTCGTACAACAGCCGAGCTTTCCTTAAGTGTTGTTTACACCTATTTCTAGCCTCGCGGTACTTATCATAGGTGCTAGTTGATGGAGACGCAGGTAGGTCCTCCAGCATCTAGAACGCTTCTGGAGCGCTCGTGTCTTCTTTCTCCTCGCAAGCGGGATGTAGGGAGTAGACACTTCCGTGAGATAAGATTTAAATTTATCCCAGGCCGCCTGAACCGTATCAACCACCGAGATTTCGCAACACAACCCAGAAGCCTCGATATGCATTGCCTGATAGTTAGCATGCCATAGGTTTGGAAATTGCTTAGCGATGCTCTGGTGACGCCTGGTCAGAGTACACCTGAACGATAAACAATCGTGATCACTAGCACCTAAGGGAGAGCTGTAAGTGATGTCACCTACGAAGTCTAGTGACTTGGTAAACACTAGATCCAAAATAGACGGTAGTTGGGCATCTACGTACTTAGTGGGGAAGTCCACGAACTAATGCAACGGTACTTGTAGCGTAAGCTCAAGAAGATCTGCATCGAAAGTACCTTCCGCAGTTGCAAGATCTGCTCAACAAACTTCTGGAAAATTGAAATCCCCCAGTATAAAACACCTGTTCGCGGATTGGGAGCG
>OX104069.1:50282354-50328984 GCA_944474145.2 Dicrocoelium dendriticum | reverse complement strand
GCCCCATGATAGGTGCCGAGAGGCTAGAAATAGATGTAAAAAACACTTGAGGCGAGTTCGGCTGTTGTACCAATATGATTGGTTGATGGAGTTTCGGAAAATTCGAAGAAGTTCTTCGCTTATGATAACAGACGCTGTGGTTTAAATTCTCTAATTCCAACTTTGATGCGGGACGTTGGAACTCATGCGTATGCCGACTCTGACAAGGCTCGTGTACTTGGTGAGCAGTATGCCAGGCTTTTGTACGTGAGGCCGCGTTGACTAGAATTGAACTTGTCCGCAGGGTCCCCGAGGGTTCTTATTTAGCTGGATTTACGGTAGTGGAAAGGCGAATCATTAGGCTGCTGCAAGTACTGAACCCTTCGAATGCAGCTGAGCCTGATTCTATTCACCCCAGCCTTCTGCATAAGTTGGCGGCGGAACTAAGTGGAGCGCTGATGATGATGTTTCAGAAGTCACTTGACTACTGTACATTATCTTCTGCAAAGAAGCAGGTCGTCATCAGTTCTATTTTCAAAATGGCAACAAATGTCTGTCAGCCAAGTATAAGCCAGTCAGTTTGACTAGCGTCGTGGTCAGACGGCTTGAAAAGCTGGTGAGAGATTTCCGTTGGGTAGGTCACAGTGGATTAGATTTAAATCTTACACAGTAGTGCACAATCACGGTGATTCACGGCAGGGGTTTTCGTGGTACTGTACATGGTTGCTTGGTTGCTCATGAAGCTTGGGCGAGGCAATGTACAAATGTCCTCGTAGTAGGCATGTGCTTTTTCGTAAGACTTCTCGTATTGCATGTGATATATGGGTTCCCATACTTGGGCTATAATCAATAGCTGAGCTTCTACGGCGTTTTTGGCCGCGACCCTGTCTCTGGGCTTCGGCGTTAGTGCAATAGGTATATAGAGCACGGTGTGTACGTTTGGGTCTCAAGCTGTTCCTGTAGCTATCACACGGTGCACTTAGCGGTTCACAGCCAACTGGGCTAGTTCCTTGGCCACACAGGGCTGTGTCTACTGAGTAGGTTTCGGGGGGGGGAGGCCATCGGTTCACTCCCCGTGGCCCTCGTGGAGGGCAAGAGGGGATCGGGCGCGTGGCGATGCGAAGGTGCAGTCGGAGCAGCCGGCGGACTAAGTGCGAAGGTGAGGGTGCGAGCCGCACATGCCTCACGGCACCGCGCGGTATCCCGTTCTCCCCACGTTTAAGTTCACTTAGCTTACCCCGCCGCCACTTTCGGCCGGCCCGTACTCCAACTACTAATCGCGGTTCCGTTTGCGACGCGCGTTGGGCCCTGTCGAAACGATCAGCTAGTTACACAAGATGCCACGTTCGACAACCAGGGCGTGACTCTTCAGTAGGACCCTCCGTTAAGCCGGTGTTCCTTAACACTCGAGTCCCCACACACCCCGGCAGCGTGCGTCCCCACGTTCCCGCTTCGCTTGCCGCACATTGTCCCCGTCAACCGTTTTTCGTCACCGCCGCGATGACACGCGTATGCAGGCTTACCTTCACCGAGGTCCACCAAGCCGCGGAGGGTGGACCGTCAAAAGGGGTAATGAGCGAACAGGATGAATGGCAGCAGAAGGTCGCAACGCGGGGGTTCCCACATCGTGACAGCCCCACAAGTATCCCCGTACGTAGGATTCGCCCACAATGACCGTGCCGGATTAGCCACCGCAGGCTGTTCCTCATAAGTACAGAAAAAGCACGAGCGGGACGTAGGGCTGTCTAGTGGACTCGGCGACACGAGGGAGGATAGCTAGAGGAAAGGCATAAGAGCAAGGAGCAGCGAACCAAGCCGAAATTAGCGCGGCGCCCACAATCGCGGGGATAGCCTACGGTCAAGCTCCGCGTTCCAGGCCACACAAGACCGCGAGGGAACGCGGGGAGGTGGGCGAAAACAGCAGGTTAGCCGAGTTGAGGTGTCCTCGGCCTTTCAGCGCCCTTGGTCTCCAGCCCAATTCGGTAGACTGCCCAGGAGTGCTACGAGACTATGCGGCGTGGCGCGACGCGCCCACTCGTCCGTCCTACGGGTACAACGAGAGGAGAGGCATAAGAGCAGAGGAGGACTCCGACGGGGAGCTCTGAGCGTTGTTTGAGAATAGGAGCTGACAGCGTCAAGTTGGGTATCCAGGGTCATTACACATGGGGATCCATTGACAGCTTCAGTACAGCTTACCGGTCAGCGTTCGGTAGACAAGCGTGTGTTTTAGCCAGTTAGTTTCTAAGTTCTTAAGCGATGGCAATATTCTCATCCGATGGTTACCCGTGTGCGCCTCAGTCTGCGTCGTTTTCGGTGCTTCTCCTGTTTACAGTAGATGTGGAGAAACGGCATCGGTTCCAAGGAACGAGCCCTGTGGGTCACCGCTAAGGACCGCTTGCCTAAAGGATAAGCTGCGACCCACACGTACACACTGCTCTTTTCTTTGCAAGAACGCAAATGCCCAGTGAAGGGCGCGGACTGATAGGCCGTAGGAGCTCAGCTTTTGTGATAGCCTCAAGTGGGGTACCTTATCAAACGCTTTCGAGAAGTCTACGAAAAGCACATCCACTACGTGGCCATTGTTCATTGCCTCGGCCCAAGCTTCAAGAGCAACCAACAAATTCGTCAGACACGAAAATCCCTTCCGGAATCCGTGTTGTGCACTACTGAATAGATTAAATCTATTCAGGTGACCTTCCAACGAATCTCTCACCAGCTTTTCAAGCAGTTTGACCACGACGCTAGTCAGACTGACAGGCCTGTAATTGGTTGACAGACTCCTGTCGCCATTTTTGAAGATAGGACAGATGACAGAATCCTTGCATCAGAAGGTAATGTCAAGTGACTTCTGAAACACCATCGTCAGCGGTCCACTTAGTTCCCCCGCCAACTCATGCAGAAGCTTCGGGTGAATTGAATCAGGTCCAGCTGCTTTGGAAGGGTTCAGTACTTGCAGCACCCTAACGACTACCGTTTCCACCACAGTAAACTCAGCTAAATAAGAACCCTCAAGTACTCTGGGGACAAGTTCAACGCTAGTCAAGGCGGCCTCACGTACAATAGCCCCTTCATACTGCTCCCAAATACAACAGCCTTGTCTGAGTCCGCATACGCACGAGTTCCATCGGCCTGCATCAAAGTTGGAAGTACCGAATTTGAAGCACAGCGTCTCTTAACATAAGCGAAGAACTTCGGATTTTCCGAAGCTCCATCAGCCAATCACTTTTCCTACAACAGCCGAGCTTTCCTCAAGTGTTGTTTACATCTATTTCTAGCCTCGCGGTACTTATCATAGGTGCTAGTTGATGGAGCCACACGGTAGGTCCTCCAGCATCTAGAACGCTTCTGGAGCAGGTACTTGCCAGTGGTATCTATCCAAGGCGGCCGCGCTCGTGTCTCTTTTCTCCTCGCAAGCGAGATGTAGGGAGTAGACCCTTCCGTGAGATAAGATTTAAATTTATCCCAGGCCGCCTGAACCGTATCAACCACCGAGATTTCGCAACACAACCCAGAAGCCTCGATATGCATTGCCTGATAGTTAGCATGCCATAGGTTTGGAAATTGCTTAGCGATGCTCTGGTGACGCCTTGTCAGAGTACACCTGAACGATAAACAATCGTGATCACTAGCACCTAAGGGAGAGCTGTAAGTGATGTCACTTACGAAGTCTAGTGACTTGGCAAACACTAGATCCAAAATAGACGGTAGTTGGGCATCTACGTACTTAGTGGGGAGGTCCACGAACTAATGCAACGGTACTTGTAGCGTAAGCTCAAGAAGATCTGCACCGAAAGTACCTTCCGCCGTTGCAAGATCTGTTCAACAAACTTCTGGAAGATTGAAATCCCCCAGTATCAAACACCTGTTTGCGGATTGGGAGCGAATAAAGTCAAGCACCTCTTTGGACGCACGCCCGAGGCTTCTATTTATAAGTACAACTGTAAATTAAGCTGAGGAAGTGCTAATCACTACCGAAAGAGCTTCGACAGTTTTATCTGCCGACTGAAACATGTAGGTAAGTAAAACGTCGAGTCCACAGTTAACGTAAAGCGCAACGCCCCCGCCTTGTCGGCCAACGAAGCGATCACATCTAAACAGTGCGTAGTCAGACAGATGTACATCACCGTCCGTGATGTCCTGAGACAGCCATGTTTCAATGAATGTAAGTATATCGGGATGAGACCCATCTACAAGCAGACATATCTCACACATCGTATTCCTTAGGCTGCGCACATTGCTTAGCACTATCTGAATGTACTCGTAATGTCCAGCGCTGGGTCGTGCGCTACCAGTACTGACACTGGTAGGGTGGAAACAGACCGCCGGATGAATACCCGAAAACCCACCAACCGGAAACCCTGTTCACCGGCCGTTCGCCTGGTTTTGAGGTCCTTAATGGCTTCTTTTAGCTTCAGCCTATCCGCCAATGGGAGGTCTGGCAGAACGCTAACATTAGTACCCTTCAGCTTGAAGACAAACCGCAACAGCGCGTTGCGTTCCTCCTGGATGGATAGGACTACACGAAGTAAGCGCGGTCGAGGGTTTGGGGCCTTAACTGAGAAGTTACCCAATCTAGTCAGTTTCCTGACAGTAACACCGGGAAACCCAAACGGAAGAAGCTTCGTTACGCACAGTTTAAACCACTGTAAATCATCCAAAGTACGTTCGGCAAGAAGTGTGGCAGTGGACTCCACTGTGTTAAGGAATAGCACGCTGCTTTCCATGAAAGAATCACCTCGACGATGGGTATTTACCCCATGGGTTTTGGAATTTACATGAACAGCAACCGGCTTAGCCGCAGGCAATGAGACTGGACGCAAGTTATCAGACGCCGTTGAGGCAACTGTAGCGTACGTCTTACGCTCCAGCTTGTTTGTCCCGTCATTCTTGACGATTTTCGTACCTGTCTGAAGAGTACTGGCAGTTCTGTTCAGATTTTTTCTTTCGTTCAGCAGGCGAAAAAGCCCGTGGCGCAACGTCCATGTCCGCCTCCACGACCTGTACCCCCGAAAGATAGGATGAGTTGTTTGAAATAGGCACCGCAGTTTCATTAGCACGCGATGAGGACATCCGGGGTTTTTCACCCCCTGCCTGCACAATCCTAGGTGAAATTGAGGGAATTGCATCACCAGGTGGTGTTTCCCGCTCAGGCGGTTGCATCTTGAGCGACTTCTCACCTCTCGGTTTAGGCACGGAGAGTTTGTGCACTTTCCTTGCCCTCTTTCACCTATTCTTTCCTGGCCCAGGTGCCCGTGACTCGCCCTCCATTTGTGGAGGATCAACAATGCCGCCCGAGGCATATGAGTCAGTTATCTCAATGTGCACTGGAGAGTACGGTAAGGTGAACGACCCATCAACGGATGGACTGTCAGCAAGGGGACAGTCCGCTACTGAGTCCTCATTTGCAATACTAGGTATTTCATAATCAAATCCACCTTAGAGTTGAGCGAGGCAAGCCCGACTAACGCTTTCTCAACCACTGTGAACCTGGATGCCAGTCCCTTAAATTCAGCACAGATGATAGCCGGGCGCTTCCCTTTCTGGGTGCAAAAATCAGCACATTTAAACAGAAGATTTTCACCGGATGATAGCATATTGTACTGATTCGCTCGGAAACCCGTACAAGCTTCGTGATACCAGGAGAAGCAAACATCACACTGCATATCACCAGATGGATCCGTAACTGGTCTAGAACAGGCAGAATTGCCGCAAGCTGCATTGGACTCGTCAAACGAAGACCCAAAGATTTCATCCGCCTCGATTTTTAGCGAGACCATGTTTAAAGTGAAAAACAGAGCAGAATTTCGAAACACGTATACGACCGTAAAACGATCACAAAAAGGCAAAACAGGGTGTGAAAGGGGATTAAAAAGGGAACAATCGCAAAAATTACCAGTAAGCGTCAAGGAGACGCTATGTCCAGTAGCACTTCAATCGATAAAAGATATCTTGGATCAGAGGAAATTTGATGTAACGAAGTTCCTGGAGTGGGGTATCGGCGGGAGCTAGAAAACGGGCACGGAACGAATCAACGGCGGTAGAAAGCGGCAAGGAGTCAATCACAGCGGACACACGACGCAAGAAGCACACGCAGCCACCGGGCACTCACTAGCAATACGCAACCGTGACACGAGCAAAACGAGCAGACATGGGGCAAGCACGTCTATCCACAACAGGAAAAACAGAGGTGTACAGGACTTTGAGAAGACAATCAAAAAAAGAGAATGTCAAAGAGTTTGGGTCGGTAAAGTGGCTTCGCACGTTTTCACATATCTGTGGTTTCTCGCGAATCTGCAAATGAAAGGGGAAAAAAGAGATCACATAAGTAGTCTTTAAAACGACTCATGGCGGTTTCGATTTCGTTACACCACTCCCCCTTCCGGCGAAGACACTGTCCTCAGTGCTTCGGTGCCCTGAATACTCGCCGAGCCGCCTTCGGGGGGTATCTCCGCAGTTTGTTCCACGATCGGGAGGCATCCGGGTGGAACGACCTCCTCCTTCGGAGTAGAGACTGAAGATGCCGCTGGTTTCAGCTGATTGTAATGCACGGTCAGAACGTCGGAATTTGGTTGCGCGACATCTCGGACGACATACACCGTGGGTGAACGGACGAACACAATCTCGTATGGCCCCTGCCACTGTCGGTGAAACTTCGCTGCTGCGCCAGTCGGAGATCTTCGTCGGTGTAACCATACGCGATCTCCAATGTGATATTCAGGGCCCCTACTGTGCCGATCATAACATATTTTTTGACGATACTGTGCTATCCTTGCGTGTTCGCCCGCACACAGAAAGGCTGATCGAAGACGTTCGCCAAACTGTCGTATGTAGTCTAAGAGAGAACAAGCCTTGATTGGGGGAATAGGGGATATCAGCTCCAGAGGCAAACGAAGCTCGTGACCAAACGTCAGGAAGGCTGGAGAATACCCCGTGGTTGCATGCACAGACGCTGGATACGCCATCGTGCATTGCGTAATCGCTTCGTCCCATCGATCTGACTGGTACCGCTCCAGGAAGCTCTGCAAAAGCCCTTTAGTGGTTCGGTTGGTGTGCTCTACTAATCCATTCCCTTGTGGATTATACGATGTGGTACATGTCTTCCTCACCGAGAGCAGTCGACACACCTCCTGAAGCAGGTGACTCTCGAAGACGGCGCCTTGGTCTGAATGCAGTGACAGCGGTGCTCCACAGCGGGCAAACCACTCATTTACGATGGCTGTCGCAACCGTTGCCGCATCCGGATTTTTGATAGGTATGGCTACGCACCATTTCGTAAAATAATCTATAAGAACAAGGAGGTGGTGGTTCCCGTTCCTTGTGACTGGCAAAGGCCCCATTAGATCGACTCCGACTCGCTGACCTGGGGACGTGGCCACTATCGGTTCCAACGGGACCCGGGATAGGGGTATCTTCGATTTGATAGCGGCGCAGATCTCGCAGGCGTTACATAGCTTCACGACCTCGGTGTGGATTCCTGGCCACCAATACCGTTGACGTATGGCTGTCTCCGTCTTTAGTTGGCCAGCGTGACCTAACTGCTGATGGACTGCTTGTAGTACGCCCGGCACTCTCGACATAGGAGTAATCACTTTCGGGCCCAGATCATCCATGAGAAACAGCGTCCCACCAATGATTCTTAATCGGCTCCAGTGGTCTCATAGTGAGCGTTCTTCTTTCGAACGGGATCGCGTTTCCGTACCCGACGGTTTAGACGATCCTTCCACTTGTCGCATATAAATGTTAGATATATATGGGTCCTGGGCTTGATCATCTGACCACGTTGTATCAGTTTCCGAGCGGTGTAAGACTGCAGTTATTTCGTCCAGAGCGGGAATTCTCGAAAGGGCATCTGCATTGGCGTGCAGTGCTCCCGGCCGGTACTCACAGGTAAAATCGAACTCTTGTAGGCGTTCTTGCCACCGCGCGACTTGTCCGTCCGGGTCACGGAAGTTTCGTAACCATTGCAGAGATTAATGGTCAGTCCGCACAAGGAAAGGTTTCCCGAGTAAATACGGTCGAAAATACTTCAAGAAACACAACAAAGGCAACATCTCAAGTCTCGTTGTGCTATACTTACGCTTTCGTTTGTCCAGTCGCCGGTTAGCAGAAAATATCACGGTTTCCCCAATAGAAGTTCTCTGCGACAAAACAGCGCCAATCTCCTCGTTACTGGCGTCGGTGTCTAGGACAAAAGGCCCTGTTCGCTCGGAAGTATCCGGGAGACCTAACAGCGGTGGCGACGTGAGGCATTCTTTCAGTCGTCCGAAAGCACTGGCACACTAGTCCGTCCAAACAAACTTCCGTCCCTTTTCCGTCGGGCGATGTAAAGACGCCGAGATCGAGGCAAAATCGCGCACAAATCTCCGGTAGTAAGATGCCAGTCCCAAAAACCTACACAATTCATCAACTGATCTGGGTTGTGGCCACGACCTTATCCGTTCGCACTTGTCGGGGTCGGTTTGAATGCCACCTGGTGTGTCCCAAAAAGTTAACATGCTCGCGGAGAAAACGGCACTTCCGTCTCTTCAGCTTTAATCCAGCCTGCCGTAACTGCTCCAAAACTGTACGTAGACAGGCGTTGTGCTCTTTGACCGATCTACCATGCACTATCACATCATCCAAATATATCAAACATTCCTTGGGTACGAGGCCCTCCAATACTTTCTGCATTAGGCGCTGGAAGATAGCTGGGGCATTAGCCAACCCGAAGGGCATGGTCTCGAATTCATACAGCCCAGATGGTACAATGAACGCGGTTTTCTCCCTATCGGATGGACGAACCTCCACTTGCCAATAACCGGCGGCCAAATCGAGAGTAGTAAACCATCGTGCACCATGAAGAGCATCAAATGTGGCGTCAATGCGAGGGAGAAAGAAAGGATCTTTGTGAGTGACTTCGTTTAGCTTTTGGTAATCTACACAAAGTCGTAGGAAACCATCCTTCTTCTTCACGAGTACGATTGGAGACGACCAAGGCGATGTCGATGGGCGAATAACGCGCATATCAAGCATCTCTTGGATCATGCGATTCAGCTGGGCTTCGTAATGAATGGGCACCCTTCACGCCCGCTGGCGAATAGGATGCTGACTTCCTGTATCAATTTCGTGTCGGATGACGCTGGTGCGCCCAAGTTGAGTGTCGCAAAACAGATCCTCATAATTACGCAGCATGGAGAGAAGTGAGGTTTTTAAGTTTAGGGAAATGCTACTGTGGTTACGCAAAGGCTCAATGACATCAGTCTCGAACTGTGATTGCTTCGGAGTGGCTTCTAGAACTGTGCAAACTCCCCATGAGTGACACAGCTGCTTGTTGACGGGAGTGGACTTTGGTAATAGATTCGCGGTACCAAGCTGCAGAAAATTGCCATACTTAGCCAAAAAATCCATCTTTAGGATGGCGTCCCAACTTAGGTTACGATAAACTAGAAACTCGTGTACTGCAGTAACATGTTTCAGTTGAACTTGAGCCAACACTGCGAATTCGACGGGCAACTCAGCCCCGTTGGCTGTTAACACTCATGGCCTTCTCTGGGTAGTGGCGTGGCAACCCCCGAGGCGGTCGGCTATATCTAGACGCAACAGCGAATATGACGCACCAGTGTCAAGCAAGAACTGGATATCAAAACCATCGAGGCTGCCAACGGTGGTTAAAGGTCGAAACGAAGCATTACGAACAAAAGTGGATACAAGAAAGCCGGATGGATTGAGACGTGACCTACCTTACAAACGTCGCGGCTTGATAGGTGGGTTATGTCCGCAGAATTGCGCACGATTTCCAAAGCGGCGGCAGTACCAACAATCTCGCCTGGATGGATTGAAGTTGAGGTTATATGGTCTGCTGTTGGTAATGGACACATTTTCAGAACCGTACACAAGGTGGCCTGCCCATACTTGTTGCGATCGTCCAGAAAATCCAGGGACTCATGAAACTGCGCCTTGTTCATTGCATCAGTGAAACTGCAGCGTAGCATCCCGGCAAGTTGGTGATGTAAGGACCTGTCGTGCAATCCGGTGCAAAACCGCTCAACCAACCACTTATCCCGTTCGGCATTGGAGAGATCGGGAAAAGCTCTCAAGGAAAGCTCCTGAAGAGTGCATGCGAACGCTTCGCTCGGTTCTTCTGACTGTTGTGTACGAGCAGCAAACTTTTGTCTATACATAACCGCGGCTTCCTGTTTCCGGAACAGCCCGCGCAGTGATTCTCATATCTCTGACGCTGGCGCCGTTGGAGGAATCCCAGTTGCGCGGAAGAGACGCGTGGCTTCCTCACTCAAAAAACTGAGAACATAAGGCCCCACGTTCTTTTCAGGGACACTGGACATAGCGTTACATTTGGTGTCAGAGGTGGGATCGTAATGGAGAATGAAAACGTCAGCCCCCCAAAAGTGAAAGCTCAACTTCGTGTTGTTGCCCAGGATTGTTCGGAGTTTCGACCAGTGCCGAGGCAACCCCCAGTTTTTCGGCCGGGTGATGATTTCGACAATTGCGAGTTCCATGTATCGTTATACCTCTCCAGTGTCCCTGAAAAGAAAGTGGGGCCTTATATTCTCAGTGTTTTAGTGAGGAAGTCACGCGTCTCTTCCGCGCAACTGGGATTCCTCCAACGGCGCCAGCGTCAGAGATATGAGAATCACTGCGCGGGCTGTTCCGGAAACAGGAAGCCGCGGTTATGTATAGACAAAAGTTTGCTGCTCGTACACAACAGCCAGAAGAACCGGTCGAAGCGTTCGCACGCACTCTTCAGGAGCTTTCCTTGAGAGCTTTTCCCGATCTCTCCAATGCTGAACGGAATAAGTGGTTGGTTGAGCGGTTTTGCACCGGATTGCACGACAGATCCTTACATCACCAACTTGCCGGGATGCTACGCTGCAGTTTCACTGATGCAATGAACAAGGCGCACTTTCATGAGTCCCTGGATTTTCTGGACGATCGCAACAAGTATGGGCAGGCCACCTTGTGTACGGTTCTGAAAATGTGTCCATTACCAACAGCAGACCATATAACCTCAACTTCAATCCATCCAGGCGAGATTGTTGGTACTGCCGCCGCTTTGGAAATCGTGCGCTATGTCCAATAGCACTTTAATCGGTCCAAGATATCTTGGATCAGAGGAAAATTGACAATAGTCAATTTTCGCTTCAAGTTTTTATTCAAACACCGTTTTCCAAAGTACTTCAGCTGGAAAAGTCGATCAGCATGGCACTGTAATATACTTTCGGTCCGGCGTTCTGAGCGCCTCCGTGTCCAAGTAGTGTGACAAGCTGCAATGCAAAATAAATACCTCGTAGACGGCTGAACGCTCGAACCACCTAGTAAGAGGCCGATGTAAAGGAAGCAGCTAAGGAATTACGGAAGAGGTAAGGAAAAGTGCCGGAGAGGAACATGAGGGCAATGATAACAGGGAGCAAAACCGATCGACCTCTTACCTATTAACGTGTTACAGTGACGCCCGCGGACCGGCTACATTATCCCCCCTCTTAGCAGGCGCTGTCCTCAGCGCCCATAATGGCCCATACCGGCATCAATTTATGTACCTGCAAGAGGCATTGAGCGCGGTATAGTAGGCTCGGGAGATTCAACGACAAGCAGCACGATAGTAGAAAGTTAATTATTGTCTCAAGGGCTACAATCTAGTTATGGTAGACTGCTGTCATGAACTGGAAGGGTCGCCAAGTTTGTAATATTCTTTCGGTCCGGCGTTCTGAGCTCTTCCGTGTCCAAGTAGCGTGACAAGCTGCAGTGCAAAATAAATACCTCGCAGACGGCTGTACGCTCGAACCGCCTAGTAAGAGGCCGATGTAAGTGAAGCAGCTAAGGAATCACGGAAGAAAAAAGGCAAAGTGCCAGAGAGGGTCAGGTCAGGTCAGACGGACGGTAGAGGCTTCCGCCTAACGAGTGTCCAGTTCTTGTGCCGGTAAGTGAAGCGGCCCCCGGCACTTCGACGTTGGATTGTCTCTTCTTGCTTCTGCAATGGAATGAAGCAAGAACAAGAGCAATCTTTGCACTTTCATATGCCAGCATCAAAGTACACTTCATATTAAAGTACAACTACAATATCTCTGGAAAAAGGATGGACCAACAATTGTCTAAGCCCCTTTTGAAGGCTTCTACGGTCTCAGACTCCACCAAATCAGAAGGAAGTTTATTCCAGAAGTTAACTACTCGGTTAGTAAAAAACTGCCCTGATGTCCAAACGAGCTCTGTGATGTTTGAGCTTCAGGCGATGCCCGCGCAGATGGTCTGACATAGCCAACTCAAACACATGGGTGGAACTAATACCACTAAGTCCCTTTGATCTTAAACGCCTCTATCAAATCCCCTCTCAGCCTACGTCATTCTAAGGAAAATAATCCTAAGCTACTTAGACGATCTTCGTAAGACTTCCCTCGTTGACCTTCAATCATCCTGGTCGCAAGTTTCTGAATCTTTTCTATACAAATGATGTCACTCTGGAGGTACGGTGACCAGGCCTGAACACAATACTCCAGATGTGGCCTAACCACTGCTTTATATAAGGGCAAGAATACTTCTGCTTTAGTGTTACTCAGCGCCCTCCTAAGACGAAATAACTCGTGTCGTGCTTTATTGGCAGCATGGCGACACTGTGCCGAAGGCTTAAAATTGTTCGTTACGATGACACCTAGATCACGGGCTTCGTCAGTACACCGCAATGATAGAGATCCCACAGGAGACTGAACTGCAATTCCGCTACCACTACTAGTCAATAGTTGACATTTGTTGGCATTTAGAGGTAGGTCCCATTGGCTTGACCAATTCACCACAGTGATGATGTCCTTAGCCAATGTCGCTCGGTTTCCCCTACTGACTAGCTTCAAGTCATCTGCGAAGATGTAGCAGGGATCCTCAAGAAGAGGAGCCAGGTCATTTATAAACATAAGAAACAGCAATGGACCCAGAACCGAACCTTGGGGACACCGCTGTAGGCATGGCCAACACTAGAACTCGCTTCCCCAACCCTGACTCTGAATGTCCTTCCACGTAAGAATTCAGAGAGCCATAGTAATAGTTGAGGATGCAATCCAAACCATGTCAGCTTCTCAATTAAAAATCGATGATTCACGGAGTCAAAGGCTTTACTGAAGTCCAAATAGCACACCTCTACCGATATCCCACCATCAAGACAACGGGTAATCTCGTCTAAAAAGCACAATAAATTGGTAAGACAAGACTTCTTTTTAAGAAAGCCATGCTGTTCCGCTCTAATTAGATTGTGCTCAGTCAAGTGCTCACAGATCCTGTTCCTTATAAGCTTTTCCAAGCATTTCAGCATGATGCTGGTCAAACTAACAGGTCTATAGTTAAGAGACACCGACTTAGAACCCCTTCGTGGATGGCAACAATAGTCGCCTCCTTCTGATGACGTGGCAGCTTGCCTGCCTGAAGAGACTGGTTGAATAACTCTGCTACAGGATACTGAAGGATATCAGCCAGAGGCTTAACTATGGCGGGATGTACGCTATCAGGACCAGCTGATTTATAAGGGTTCAAACTGGCCAGCACTGTGAAGACCTGACACATTGAGAATAATTTCCCGCATTGTTTTGCTAGTTGAGCAGTGCGGCTGTGATGGAAAGGCTGACCCACTATCCTTCCGATGCAGGTTTTGGTAGACACGTAGCAGCGCTTCTACTTTATCAACGTCGTCTACAGCCTGGGTACCGTCCTCCATGGTTAGACAACCGACCACCTCTCTTAAAGAAGCCTTTGACTGGACATAACTGTAATAACACTTGGGATTAGTTTTCGCAAATTTGGCCAACCTAAGCTCATTTGAGTACTTCGCCTGCCGCTGTAACTTAATAGCCATGTTTCGACACCTTGTGTATTGTAGCCAACGTCAGAAGCCCCGAGTTTCTTGATATTTGCTTCACAGCATTGTGCCTCCTTATCGCTTTATCAATGTTTCTTCTCCACCATCGGGTTTCCCAAGACGTCTCCTGGGGCAAAGATGAGCAAATTCGTTCAGCAACTGTACAAATCCACTTTTAAGTAGAAGCCACCTCTGTTCCAAAGTGACCTTGTCCTGTTCAGGGATCCAAGTGATCTGAAGGGCTCGATCCCGCAGCTTTGTAAAATCAATACGATTTAAATCTTTTCCCATTCGACGGTTCTCTGCAAGCCACGATGTGTCCACAGAAAACGTCAAAACACAATGATCACTCTTACCTATGGGTGGCTCCACGCATAGGTCAATCAAGTGACCATGTCTGGCGATCACGGGTACTCCCAGTACGACTCCTAGTCGGGCTGCCCGGTAGTCGCAGACCTAGCAGGGTACTTTAAAGATGGTGACGTTTGTGGATTGGTCGGACGTGAGTGAAACAATTGACCTCTAGCCTCTGACATTCTAATCTGGTGTAACCTTAAAACTGTGTTTTAGTGTGCTAAAATGCTATCAACCGTTTGCCGCCGGTTCGAATGCTTCGCAATACAAATTTGGTAAATTAATTAGACAAACAAATTTCCACACCCTTATGTCCAATATTGCACAGTGAGCGCATTATAATGGTAAAAGTCAAAATTAGGTCGCCTGTTATCGCGGATGCAGTATTTAACTAATTCGCAGTCTTGGAAGTCCGTTAAAAACATTGGATTTCCGCAACGTATACAGTAAAAGCTTTCTTTTTAACAAGCTTGTTGGCACGAGAATCCGTTAATAGACCGTGGGTTATCTTTTATGCGTCCTCTCGGGGTCCTGTCTAGATGTTGTTAAAGGCAAAACAGAACACAGACGAAATGTGCAGCAAAATGGTTTTGAAATGAATGCAAACTGTTGTCCACTCAAGCAGCTGGGTACGCTGTGTTGCAAAATTGTTAATATCCAATTGGCGTTACTATGCGTCTACCTATCGTGTGGAAACATCGAAGTGTGTAATGCAAGCAGCTATATTTGCCTTAAATATGCGTAACACTAATGCAATATTGATAACTAAAGTAGAAATTATTCACTACAAGGTATAAAAATAAGCATTTTATTTCTGAGCCCATGTATTAAAATTCCTGCCGTCCACTTTTAGTTTCTTCCTGGACTATTTAATTAGTCTCCTATTGTGCCGATATTTTTAGACTCGGAATTTTAATGTGAAACGCATTAATTATGTAACGAAATAAGTAACACTTGGGGATCGTGAGTTTCATAACAGTGGATACATCAAAGCAGACATAATTATGTGGCTTCTTTAACAGCGAAGACTTTGTAAAATCATAGGATCCTTATGCAGCATTGTTTTACCTATGAATTATCATTTTATCCAAACATATGTACATCGAGCCCTCCCACTGAAGCGTGCTTTGGCCATGAATATGTTTAAATAATGTACTAAATAATTATCGGCGCTGTTTAGTGCGTTAAATCCTTCTTTTTAACCCGTACTTTCTCTCAGCGCAAGTGACTTTTAGCGCCCCATGGGTGACGAATAATCCGAACTGTGGTAGTACGTACTTACCAGCCTGTAATCGATTAACGCGTAACGTTGACGGAATATGCATCCCTTCAGCGCGAGCAGCGAAAGCGTGTGCCGTCTTGTGAGCGTTGTAACTCCCTAAATGACTATACTTTTGGCCCTCAGCAGTGCAAATGTACACCTTATGGACGACCTTATGGTCACCCAGTATATCTTCCAACGCCCCTCGAACTTCAGCAACGAAAGTTTCATGGTAAAAACATCGTAAACATGAAGCGGAAAGCCACGTATTAATTATAATTACGCAATGCAGTAGCCACAAACCCAAACCCTAAATTGATTTTGAATTACCAATTCTCGTCCAAACGAAACTTAATTAGGATGACTTTCAGCCAACGGTATGCATTATCTGATGCTACCACAGCATTATCGTGAGTGCGCTACTGTCGGAGCCTGTATACTACAAGCACAACCCTCGGAGTCAGATGATATTGCAACGCACATGGGTCCTAGTACATCGGCACCAAATGTGCCACTGATGGAGCCTATATACAACGAGCACGAGACTTCGAGTCGTATGCTATTACAACCCAACTGGGTCCTATTACATCGGCACCAAATGTGTCACTGATGGAGCCTATATACAACGACCACGAGACTTGGAACGGTGTGCTATGACAACCCACCTGGGTCCTATTACACTGGCAGCAAACGTGCCGCTAGTCCAGTTCATTGTTTAAAATGCTGTAATTCCAAATGAGCGCAGAAACCGATATAAAACTGTGCATTGTATTTAACAAAAGCCAGCGAGAATGTTCAGCGTTGTTCACTATATTCGTGCCTTGGACGAGCATGTCCCATCCAGGGTATCATTACACAAAGTCGTATTCATCGGCTAAAATATAATAGTAGTGCGAAGATATAGCCTACTGTCGGGTAATTGAATGAGTTTTCTTCTGAACAAGCTTTTTCCTTCTTTGCGTTTTCTTTACTGGGCTGGCATCCATGTCGACGCTACAATGAAGTGAAAATGGGAGTTTAAATTGCACAGAATAGCTTACTTTGGCACTCTATTCTGCACAATACCAGTTTGAGGGGAATTCCACGGCCCCATTTCGACAACCTATCGAGGAAAGGTAAGGAAATAGATCACCAGAACCAGTTGGGGTGTTGTAGCGGAAAAGGTCCACAGACTGAGTTAACTCATCGTCCGTCCGCCGGTGATTGATGAGGTGTCGCTCAAAAAGAAGGCGATTAACTGGGTGATTGTGAGACAGGTCGAACGTTGTGACTTTTAGCTTGCGTCGCGTTCTAATGAGGCTAACGCGAGCTTGGCAGTTAGTATTACGTGAGCTGAAAGATATAGAATAATAGAAGCGAAATCCTGATAAACCCGTCTCACTCCTTTACTTTTTGACTTCCGACGTGCGCAGCGGAAACATCGATAAATTACCCTGTCGTACTTCACCCGTGACAGGTTATACTTTCTGCTGCTGTAGCATACGAAATTGACGTAATAAAGAGGCATAAAGTCTGAAAACAAACTAGTAAACTCGTAAAACTATCAAAAGAACGCCCAAGGAAGATTCTCCGGAAACCAGACTCCATGGAACTGTGTGATCGGAGGTCGGAAAAACTTGTGTGGTTTCGGTACGTTCCGTGGTACAAATTGTACATAGCAACGGTTGCGTAGCGACATTGCCAAGGTGGCTGAATGTGTAAAAATGGTAAACTAGGTTTCAGATGGCTTGGGAAATGACATTGTATGTGAGTTACGATGCTGTAGAAATGATACCCTGTATTGGTGCATGTGCGAGTGTTTGTTTTGTTTTTTCGGTCGCCATACTGGTTTTTCCTGCTATCGCCATGGTTGTCGATGATAGTGAGCTGTTCAGGTCAATGGTTATCGGGAAGTATGAACGTGTTGAGGACCTTGTGAAGCGGTTGGAACGTTTTCAGATTGCGACGGCGACTTGTTTTTCCCGTGCATCTTCCAAGTCTGCTGCGGCATACCATCGTGGAAGGAGGAAGCCGGTTCCCGATGGGGACTGCTGCGGTTACATCATGTACCGTTGCGTTCATCGTAAACGTTCAGGACCACGTGGCAAGCGGTAAGTTGTTTAATTTCTTTGCATCAAGGCCACTAACGCCTGTAGATACAAATCGTACGATTGCAAGGCTCGGTTCTCCGTGGTTTTCAAAGATGGGAAATATGTCGTGGGGAGTTACGTCATGACGCATAGTCATGATTTTCACTTGGGCAACCCATGGTTGTATGCACGGAACCGTCGTCTTTCTCCGGAGCAAGAGAGGGAAGTTCTGCGTTTGATGGATAGTTTCCATAGCACCCCGGATTTGCGTCGTTTTATTTACTTGGAGTACGGCAAACGGGTAACTCGTCTTGACCTGTATAATTTGCGCATTCGTCATCGGGATGCAAACACTTGTGAAGTGTCAGACGTGGCAACGATGTTGCAAGGACACGGTGCGTGTCGGTGGGTGTCGGAGGGTAGTCAGATACGTTATGTGTTTTTCTCTCCATCGTTAGTTGGCGGCATTGTAAATCGTTATGGTGAGGTGCTGTTATGCGATGCCACCCATCAACTGAATTATGGCGGCTACATTTTGTGGCACTGCATGCTGGTGGATGTCACAGGTCTGGGTATTTCCTTTTTCTACGCCCTATTACCGGATGAGACATCCTACAGCTATGGCCAAGCGGTTGAGGCGATGCGGGAGATGGTGCCTAGCACCTTACGTTGCCACACAGTGGTGATGGATAAATGCGCCGCTCAGATCCGCGCGTTCAGACGATTTTATCCGAACGCAAAGGTGGTTTTTTGTCGTTACCACGTTAAAGTGGACATGTCTCGACGTTGCGGCCGCTTACGCGGGATCTCTGATCCGCGTAGAATGCAATTACGAGGTTGGCTCCATAACCTCATATACACTCGTGACGCCTCGGTATTTGAAAGGATATTGAACGCGGTGGGCAGGGCGTCTCCTGAATTGTACGGTTATTTGTGCGCGACGTGGATTCCCCACGCGGACTCTTGGGCGGCCCACAGACTCAGGGATACTATTCTTTTTGGTTGCCACACCACGAACAGGGTAGAGAATGAGAACAGACATTTGAAGGAATACCTGTCGGAGAGGTCATCCCTACTCACCCTGTTCAATTGCGTGGTTGATAGGGTCAACACACTGGTGCACCAAAGGAACAGCATAATAGGTAGGCGGTGCATGAGCGCAATTGCTGTTCCATCTGAGGTGTCCTCAGTGGCTTCCGTATTCTCCAAACTAAGCGACTTTGCGGGCGATGTTTTCATGGAGCATTTCCGTACGTCGACGGTTCTCAGTTGTAGGGCTGATGGGCCTTACTGGTTGGTTACCTGTCCTCGTTCGAGAGTGCGTCGAGTGTACATAACGCGGGGCAGTGAATGCGATTGTGAGTTTAATCGGCAGTGGCGGCTGCCATGTGCTCACATTTGTTATGTGGCGGCGCGTCACACTCACGCTGCGCGGAACATACTCCATGGATGTCGCTGGATCGCACCCCGGCTACCTTCAGCAGCGTCATCGGAGTCCGTTGCGTCAGCTGAGACGGTGCAGATTGTGCAGCGTAACGCGGTGGATAGCGATGCAGTTGTGAACCGCACGGTGAAACTTCGCAGGACGCAGCATGTATTGGGGGACATTGGCGCTCAATTGGTTACCTACGGATCGCAGAACTTCTCTGGTGCGTTGAATTACCTAAAAATGGTTGCGTTGCTGATGTCGAAGGACGCCACTTTTCAGTTGTATGGGCGAACGTCAAGGTGGCCTGTACCCCTTCATTTAGATACCGAGGAGAACGTGCGCATCTTATGCGGCTTGCCTACTGCAGGGACGTCTGATGGTGGCTCAGCCTCTGCGGTATGCCCCACGTCGACAGGAGAAGCGGTTGGCCCTTTGCAAGGTACGCAGGTGAATGAGGTGGTGCGTGCGAATGAAACGGAAACACCTGTTCCATCGACATCCACAGGTGTGTCCAGGAAACGAAAATCGCCCCTTAAGTGCAGGGTGACAGAGGTTAGCCCGGATAAGAGTGCCCTAAGGGACAAACGATTCCGTAACCTTCGCACTCGGACATCCACGGGCTACCGGGTTCCTGTGAGACAGAAACGGGGAAATCAGGGCTTCCTTTCGGAGGATGTATGCGGAGTATGTCAGCAGGAGGACGATGTTGATGGTCATGGAGATTCGGTGCAATGGGTCCAGTGCGACGCGTGCTCCCACTGGTACCACGCGTCCTGCGTGTGCTATTCGGGTGCGGACGAATTTCTGTGCTTCTCCTGCTCGTCCTAGTGTAACCGTAACGTGCCTGACCGCGGTTGCATGCCACACGCCTCAGGTATGTACCTTATCTGTGCCCTTACCCTGAGTGCATTTCCCTTACAGCATGCTGTGTTTACTTTTCCCCTTGATATCAACACCTTTGAATTTCAATGGAACAATGCGCCGAGAGATCTGCAGCACGGAGGAAACATTGTGCAACGGTAAGTTACTCCTAGTATTTCCGTTACGGACGGTCCTTTAGGCACCGTAATTCGGTTGTCATGTATGCAGCGGAAATCAATGGCAGGGCATGTGTTCCCACGTACCGGTAGGTACTTAGATAAATGTGTGTTACCCATGCTTACAGGACCTAAAATTTCCTGGAAGCATCCTCACAGTTATTCCTTCCCTTGCTTCATGGTTGTCGTTTATCACGGGAACGCGTACACACGGAGAAATGTTATTCAATTTCGCGCTGTCATATGTCATCGCAGGTAAGAATTAGGATGCATGTTTAATTTTGTGCTGCAGTTGAACCCACATGTAACGCCGATAGTGTGCTCATAAACGTGGGACACGGAGCCACCTCGGGCGCTTCGCCAACGCCATGTGAACCTGCAATGACAGCTTTTCACAGGTAAGAAATCCGATCTATGTGCAATGGTGTTTTACAGTGAAGCCCACATGCACCGCCCATAGCCTGCCCATTCACTTGCGCCACTGAGCCACCTCTGACGGATCCACCACCGCAATGTTAACCTGCAGTCGCAGTTGCTCACAGGTAGGAAATGCCATCATTGTGTAATCTCGATTTACAGAGAAGCGTACATGCACAGCCCATACGCCGCCCAATCATTGGCGCCACGGAGCCGCTTCCGACGCATCGCCCACCGCAATGTTAACCTGCAATGACAGTTTTTCACAGGTAACAAACCTGATCTATGTGCAATGGTGTTTGACAGTGAAGCCGACATGTGCCGCCCACAGGCAGCCCCATCACTGCCGCCACCCAGCCGACTCCGACGCATCGCCCACCGCCATGTTAACCTGCAATCGCAGTTGTTCACAGGTAAGGAAAGCCATCCTGTGTAATCTTGTTTTACAGTGAAGCCCACATGCACCGCCCAATCGTTGCCCATTCACTGCCGCCACCGAGCCGACTCCGACGCATCGCCCACCGCCATGTTAACCTGCAATCGCAGTTGTTCACAGGTAAGGAAAGCCATCCTGCTGTAATCTTGTTTTACAGTGAAGCCCACATGCACCGCCCAATCGTTGCCCATTCACTGCCGCCACCCAGCCGACTCCGACGCATCGCCCACCGCCATGTTAACCTGCAATCGCAGTTGTCACAGGTAAGAAACCATCCTGCTGTAATTTGTTTTGCAGTGAAGCCCGTGTTCATGCGTGATGAGTGCAGAACTTCCTTCTCACACCCGGGGGTGTGGTGTCCGCTGTATCGCCATGGGACGACAGAACACCCGTGAATGACCATGTCACCTTGCAAAGTGAGTGCGGTATTCCATTACAACTTACCGTAGGCTTCCCCACGTTGTATTGGAATTGCCACGGTTTGCCGCGCGCTGTGGATAACAAGTCGCCGTCACATCTGTATGTGGTATAGGTCCTCCCTTTCTCACCTTTTTGCCGTTGTGAACGACCCAACGGCCCTTTTCAGGGCCACCCCTGTTCTATGTCCTCGCGTCTCCCCTACACGGGTTGCAGCACGGGGAACATACGTTCAGAGGTGGGGTCGGTAACCGTCTGAACTTGAATTGTCTCTCACCATGCACTTCACTTTATGTGATTCTTTGCCACACAGCATTGTGTATGGGGCGCGTATGAGCCTTCGGAAACCATTTCTCAGTGTTCACCCTTGGTGGGTTCAGAGCTAGATACACGCTCACTCACCTAGCGGTGAACATTTCTGAATGGTCAAAACGTCCGTCACGTTTATACCACCTGTTTCGCCTATGTAACGAACCATTTACCTACACCGCCGCTTATCACCTATAACGTTAACCTGCATGGTTGTTTCCCTACCTGTCACAGTGCAGTAAGTGACGGCTGAGCATCAATTAAGGAGCGAGTAATCATTAAATGAACGTCCGTCCTTGGGACGCTTACGCTGACTTATGTTTGATCTGCAGTAGCCACGTAACAAAGGTTCCATGAATTGGAGAACGGTGAACGGGAGGAGCGCAGGCATACAATGCAGCTTTTATATAGTTCATTGCATAATGAACTAAGACGCAGCGACGGGCATACATTGAAATGAGGCTGGGGAGGTAACAGTGTATAACTAAGAAAGCCTGAGGCGGGAAAACAAGTGGCAAAGCGAAACTGCAACTACTTACGTGTCGCAAAGGAGAAAGTGACAGCTGTGCGTTTAGCAAGGAAGCACGTGCCGGGATTAGCCGGTAAGAGAGAAAAACTGCAGTAGACGTCGGTGTGGTTGATGTAGTGCGGAATAGGTAAATGAACGTATAGAAAGGTGACGTTGCGCACGGACTACTTGAGTTGTTTGCTGCACAGAAGAGAGCAAGTGTTACATGATGCAAGGACAGCGAACGGGAGAAGGGCAGGCCTTCAATGTGGTTGCTAAATAGTTCTGAACGTAGATGCTGAGACACAGCAACGCGCAGGTAGTCACATTATGTTACCGTGCTAATGAGATACTACGAAGGTAGCTGGTGATATGGAAAAGCCGGTAAGGAAGGTAAACAACAATTACTTAACTGTTACAGACAGGTAAGGGACAGCTGCGCAGTTATCAATAAGCGGATGTGCGCTGACCTGATGACATAAGGAAGGTCGCCATAAAAGTTGTTGTAGTTGCGGTTGCAGTTGTCTTAGTGAGTCATATCACCTTAAGCGGCCTATAAAAGAAAGCATGAAGAGTGGAGAGAAAACGGAAAGAATGCATACTGCGGTACACTGGGCCGGAGAAAACAGATGAGAGAAGTGCACTACATTGGATTCCAGAGAGATAGCATGTGGAAAACGGTTATATATGGTCAGGACCAGGGCGCTGTGCAATACTGAGGCGGATGCTTTCTTCCGGTTACATGAGGCAGCCGTTTAGCCACATCTGCAGTGTCGTGTTCATGCGTACTCACCATACCTCCGGAGTGACATGATATGTATGGAACAGATTCCGAAACTAGCCACCACGATGATGGAAGGGCAAGCATAGAAGTCGGACGAATATCGTCTAAGGATAAGGACATGAGGAACGGTCAATGGAAAACCGCAATCCGTTTCCATAACCTTCTGAGCTATGGCAGCCGCGCAAACTCACGTTCCCATGTAGGGTTACGAAGCGTTACGCGTGATGCATCAGCGTGGACAGATGTTATCGGTGCGCATGGCATTGGTTCAATGAATGAGAACAGTGACAGGCTGCTCTCACTGTGTGCCACTCACGGCCTGACGATCACGAACACTCGGTTTGCACAGAGTGCCAGTGATATAGCAACTTGGACGCACACACGGAGTGCTCACACTCACCTGCTCCACTATGTCATTGTACGTCAGCGTGATATGCGTGAAGTGAGCATGAAACGGGTACTGCGTGGAGCTGAGTGTGGCACTGATCAGAAGTGGGTGCGGACCAAACTGTACATATATTTCCGTAAATCGATGTATTGCACTCCCGCGGTGAATCTGCGTAAATTTAATACTCTTTCCATCAGTACTGTGGCGAAACGTACTGAGCTGCATAAGGGGATGGCTGCACGCCTGTGTGGTGATGTGGACTGCATACCTAAGGTGGCGGAGGAGCAGTGTGCATTCCGTTTGGGTCGCAGCACTATACATATGGTGTTAGCCGCTCGTCAGTTGCAAGGGAAGTGCGGAGAAGGACACCAGCCTTTGTACTCGCTTTTTGTTGATTTCACCAAGGCATTTGATACGGTGAACGGCGATGCATTGTGCATGGTGTTGGGTAAGTTTGGTTGCCCGCGTAAGTTTGTAAGTTTAATTGAATGTCTGCACAGTGGTATGCGAACGAGGGTGCAGCTGAGTGGAGAGACCTCGGATGACTTTGCGGTTGTCTGTGGTGTGAAGGAAGGCTGGGGCTGCCGCAATGCCGTGTCCAGCGCAGCAGCGGCATTCGGGAAGCTTGAGTACCGAGTGTGGAACAACCATCCGCTTAGCATTTGCACCAAGCTGATGTTATACAAATTCATGGTACTGTTCGTTCTTCTATACGGCAGTGATACGTGGACGATGTACCGTCGGGATGTGCGATATCTCGAGCGGTTCCATCCGCAGTGTCTGCGACGAATTTTGCGGACCGGTTGGGGCGCCAGAGTTGCAGACACCGAAGTGTTGCGCCCAAGTGGGATGTATGCAGTGGACAGCACACTTTCACTGCGACACCTGAGATGGCTCGGTCATGTGAGCCGTATGCATTCCACGCGGAAAACGAAAGCAGTTTTATACGGTCAGCTGAGTATTGGGAAGCCGCACGTGAGGAAACGGAAGTTACCTAACCAGGACATGATGAAAGTGAGCCTCACACGTTCCAATCTTGCTAGCAGATCATGCGATTCCAAGGCGGTTGATCGTGTTGCATGGCTCGATCTACTCACGAAGGCAGTTGCTGAAGTGCAGCATAAAGCCCTCATGCATGCACAGAAGAAGCGGCAGTTGCGGAAGCGGCAAGCACCGATGAATTGTACTCCATCGACATGGAGCGCACCGTGCCGTAGAAAATGCGGTCGCGAGTGCCTGAGTCAGGCAGGCTTACTGAGCCATGAAGGAGGTCACTCAGGAACACCGCCGAAGCGACGACGGGTCCCGCAGTGAACGTAGGCAGCACCGCCGCAGCGTTTGTAGGCACGCTGAATTCCATTTACTAACCGCATGCTTGCATGCTAAGCTTCTTTATTTCAGGCGATGGGTTTTCAATGTCGCCTTAATGTTTCTCTTTCTGGTTTAAATATCCCCTGTACTGTATTCCATTAAATTGCACACTTCCCCTAAGCCAATTATATTCCATTTCCGTAACATTTTTGTGTTCGTGGCATTCCGTAAACTATACTTTCTGACATCCTGCACTTACCTAGGATATGTTTGTAAACAACTTATTACATGTGCCATTTAATTAAGCTTATTGTCACCGTTTCCTTATGCATTAATGCACTTCTTCTCTCTTTTTCCTTCTCTCTCTCTCAAGTGTTTGGCTGTTAAAATGAGAACAAAGAGACCACTTGGTGAGCAATTGCTTTCCATTATTCATCTTCAGACCGATACAATGATATATAGGGTTACAAAGTAAGATGCACATGGTTGATACAATTACGTAGCGTAAAAAATGGAACACCGGTTAATTAAAAGTTACGGGTTTCTCGACCTCGCGCCTTGGACCTCATTATCATCCGTTTTTGCGGGCCAGGGAAGGTGAACAGCCTTAATTGAATTTCTGTTGAGAGCATAACCATGGTCCGAATGATGGAATACAAATCGATGCGGCAGTTATGACTGTACGGAGACGTTGACCCTTTCACCGGTACGCCGGACCTCTGTATACTACTCTAAAGTTACGCTCTACATCTACTTGATGTCCGCTGTGCGCAATATCAGCCAGGATAGCGCTACTAATGGCTCCACTGCCACCTCAATGTAGCGAACGCGGACAGTGTTGGTTCATGCGTTTCGACAGGTGCGGCGCCGTTCGACCAATATACAATGCGCCACAAGCGCATTCAAACTGATAGATAACCATTGAGGCGGTCAGCATCGGCAGCTTATCCTTGGTTCGCGAACGAACGAGTGGTTCCGTTGTAAACATTCATTTCAGTGTACCTGCGGCAAAAGTTGATTTCATTGCGCCTGAATGACTTCCACTTAAACTATCTGTAGCCGCGTCCCCTTTTGAAACCCAGGCGTATGAGGAGTTCCTTCATTGCCACTGTTAACAATGGTACCGGCTTCCGCTTTCCTTCAAGGTTTCTTAAAATAAATCTGTCGGGGTAACCGTTTTCCACGTAACACATTACGTACGAATGTTAACTCCGCGTCTAACGTGTCTTCAGAGCATATTCGACACGCTCTCAATGTAACACAACCAAACAAGTTGCGCTTGTATCTCAGTGGCACAAACGTGTGAAAATTGGTCTATTGACCAACCGATGTTGTATAACTGCGGCTGGATGGACCCACCCAGCCGTCTAGTTAACAGAACATCGAAATAAGGCAGCTGATTTTCGGCTTCTCTGGATAAGTAAGTAAACCGTACTGATGCATGGGCTCCATTAAAACGGTTAAGAATTTCATCTAGGTTAAAATCCTCATCCATCACAAGGAATATATCGTCCATGTAACGATAGTAGCGGCTAAAAGTGGCTACATCCGCCTGCAGTGCGGTTCTTTCCAAATTTGCCATGAAGATGTCCGGCAATAGTGGACCCAAGGGAGACCCCATGGCTACGCCATCATTCTGGCGGTAGTACTTACGGTTAAACAGGATTTGCACGTTCCAGGTACAGCGAAACAGTGGACTTCTTAGCTCACGAGTACGTACAGATAATTTCATTGCTGACTGGGTTATATAGTCGCAAATGTAATATATTGTCCCAATTACCGGGACGTTGGTAAAGAGCGATACAACCTCGAAGGAGAGCATCACTTTGCCGTTGATTTTAGCATTACGTATGCATTCCAGGAATTGGAAGCTGTCGCGTAGACTGTAAGTTGCACGCTGTTGTCGCACCGGTTCCAGTATTTCCACAAGCCACTGAGCGAAGGTATGCTAACGTCAGTTAACCAATGATAACATGGGACGGAGTGAAATGTTCGCTTTGTGAATTTTAGGCAACCGGTAGAGCCTTGCAACGTTTGTGCCACTAGGTGTGAGGCTGTCATATAGGGCATCCGAAATGTACCCTTTAGTACGAAGTTCTTGCAAGCTCTTAGTGATCTCAGTTTCAATTTCTTCCGTGCAGTCCATTTCTGTGCTGCAAGAAAACTTCGTCTCATCGTTCAGTATACCTGCCAGTTCATTTATGTAGTCTTTTCTGTCTAATAGCACAAACCCCGCACCCTTGTCTGGTGTTCATATGATGACGTCCTCATTACGTTTCAATTCCTTCAACGCATCTATGTGCTTCCGTGTTACTGGGCCGTGGATATAAACCGCATGTCTTCGATATAGCTAGCAGCAATTTACAAAAACACACTTAAGACTTTCTAAATCAATGTTTGAGTAAGTGAATAACCCGTTCGTGTGGTCGGATAAACTTTCAGATTGTATCTCATATTCAAGCTGATTCTCTCTGCGTCTATGTATGCAAAAATTTGGGCAAAGTGCCTGTTGTTTGACATCCCCGGTGTGGCTGCGCTGGATGTGCATCTTGACAAGGTGCTTACCTCGCTATTACCCACTACATCGTTCATACTGGCTCCAGGAGACAGTTGGTCGTTGCTGGAGGGGACGAAGTGCACGGTCCTTGTGGCCGTGTTAGGCTCGAAGAGTGGTTCCATGCACTCAGTGTGGAGCGGACTACGGTCCAGCCACCGCCTTGTGTGCGTTTGGTTCCTAAATACAGCGTGCTTGTGTTTGCCTGTGAAGGAGTGTGGGCCGGCTCCGTTGGTGAAAGGTGGCTCCCATACACATGCCTCCCGGTCTTATTCCTTAGGGTTTATACTGCATATGGGGTGGGTTTTTGGAGCTGTGGGTGGTGCAGCGCAAGCCATCCATGGTCTTTCTGTAGGCGCAGGCTTCCTGTGTCTGGCCACGGTGACAAACAAATCCGAAACCGGTTGCCGCCAACCATGTATGTATGTGTGCCCCATGCTGAGGCTGGTGTTGCATTCTTGATGCTCCTTCACCGCAGTTGGGCTAAACCAACTGACACTTAAACTAGGTCTTTCTAAGCTGGATAAATTTCATTCCAACTTATTTGGTTTGTTCTGCCTCCCTGAATAATGTTCTATTAACTGGCCACGTTGCTTACACTAATTGCGCTTATCTTCGGTAATTTTGTTGCGTTTGTAGCATTTTAAGTAACTTGTAGACATTTCTTACTTATCACGGATTTGTTGCTAACCAACTTACTTCATATGGTAATTTAGCGAAGAGTTATGCCACCGTATCTGTATGCATTATTGGATTTATTTTATTTCAGCTTGTCGTTTAAAGTGAATGGCTGTTGTTTGATATCCCTGGTATGGTTGCGCTTGATGTGTATGTTGACAAAGTGCCTACCTGTCTATTACCCACTACACCGTTCATACTGGCTCCAGGAGACAGTTGGTCGATGCTGGAGGGGACGGGGTGCACGGTCCGTGTGACCGTGCTAGGCTCGAAGAGTGGTCCCATGCACTCAGTGTGGAGCGGACTACGGTCCAGCCACTGACTTGTGTGCGGTGGATTTCCAAAATACAGCGTGCTTCCGTTTGCCTGTGAAGGAGCGCCGGCCGGCTCCGTTGATGAAACGTTGCTACCATCCACATGCCTCCAGGTCTTATTCCTTCGCGTTTACATTGAATATGGGGTGTGTGTTTGGAGCTGTGGGTGGTGCACCGCAAGCCATCCATGGTCCCTCTGGAGGCGTAGGCGTCCTGTGTCTGGCCACAGTGACAGGCAAATCCGACACCGGGTTCCGCCAACCATACATACATATATTTATGTATATACATACATGTATATATATACATATATATTTACATCATCACACATGTAGGCATATATTCCTTTTCCTATGCAATTTCATGCATACCAATTCCTTGCTTGCATACATCCTTATATGCGTGTACAAATATATATATATATATATAGAGAGAGAGAGAGAGAGAGAGAGATTTTTAACGACGTCTATGTATGGTGGGCGGCATCCGGTTTCGGATTTGCCTGTCACTGTGGCAAGCCACAGGACGCCTGCGCCTACAGAGGGACCATGGATGGCTTGAGCTGCACCTCCCACAGCTCCAACCACATACCCCATATCCAGTGTAAACCCTAAGGAATAAGACCGGGAGGCATGCGGATGGGAACCACGTTTCATCAACGGAGCCGGCCCACACTCCTTCACAGGCAAACACAAGCACGCTGTATTTGGGGAATCAAGCGCACACAAGGCGGTGGCTGGACCGTAGTCCGCTCCACACTGAGTGCATGGAACCACTCTTCGAGCCTGTCTCCTAGAGCCAGTATGAACGATGTAGTGGGTAATAGACAGGTAGGCACTTTGTCAACATACACATCAAGCGCAACCATACCAGGGATATCAAACAACAGCCATTCACTTTAAACGACAAGCTGAAATAAAATAAGTCCAATAATGCATACAGATACGGTGGCATAACTCTTCGCTAAATTACCATATGAAGTAATTGGGTTAGAAACAAATCCGTGAAAAGTAAGAAATGTCCACAAGTTACTTAAAATGCTAAAAACGCAACAAAATTACCGAAGATAAGCGCAATTAGTGTAAGCAACGTGGCCAGTTAATAGAACATTATTCAGGGAGGCAGAACAAACCAAATAAAGTGGAATGAAATTTATCCAGCTTAAAAAGACCTAGTTTAAGTGTCAGTTGGTTTAGCGCAACTGCGGTGAAGGAGCATCAAGAATGCAAATCAGCCTCAGCATGGGGCACGATGTCTATGTATAATTACATATAAATATGTATATATATAATATATATATATTTATAGAGCTTTAAATGTGCGGCTTCTACAATTACCGTTAAACATATACGAATACAGGAGACCGCATACCCACAAATGTTTCTTCGCATCGACTTAAGGAAGCACGTAAGGCAACACCGACACTCATGCATATATATATATATAAGGTATACATATATATATACATATATATATACATATATTTATTTATATGTGTCAGTGTTGCTTTACGTGCTTCCGTAGGTCGATGCGAAGAAACATTTGTAGGTATGCGGTCACCTTCAATGATATATGTGTAACGGTAATTATAAAAGCCCTACTTTTATATATAGATATGCATATATGGTTGGCGGCATCCGGTTTCGGATTTGCCTGTCACTGTGGCAAGCCACAGGACGCCTGCGCCTACAGAGGGACCATGGATGGCTTGCGCTGCACCACCAACAGCTCCAACCACACCACCCCATATCCAGTGTAAAACCCGAAGGAATAAGACCGGGAGGCATGCGGATGGGAACCACGTTTCATCAAACGGAGCCGGCCCACACTCCTTCACAGGCAAACACAAGCACACTGTATTTGGGGAATCAAGCGCACACAAGGCGGTGGCTGGACCGTAGTCCGCTCCATACTGAGTGCATGGAACCACTCTTCGAGCCTAACACGGCCACAAGGACCGTGCACCCCATCCCCTCCAGCAACGACTAACTGTCTCCTGGAGCCGGTATGGACGAGGTAGTGGGTAATAGACAGGTAGGCACCTTGTCAACATGCACTGACAGTATTTCACAGGTAAGAAACCTGCTGTATGTGCAATGGTGTTTTACAGTGAAGCCGACATGTGCCGCCCACAGGCAGCCCATCACTGCCGCGACTGAGGCACCTCTGACGCATCGCCCACCGCCATGTTAACCTGCAATCGCAGTTGTTCACAGGTAAGGAAAGCCATCCTGCTGTAATCTTGTTTTACAGTGAAGCCCACATGCACCGCCCAATCGTTGCCCATTCACTGCCGCCACCTAGCTGACTCTGACGCATCGCCCACCGTCATGTTAACCTGCAATCGCAGTTGTTCACAGGTAAGGAAAGCCATCCTGCTGTAATCTATAAATAAATAAAATAAATAAAACGGTATATTCTTTGTAAAACGAGACACACCTCTAAAGGCATGATCAAATAGGAAAGCCATCCTGCTCTAATCCGTTTTTCCAGTGAAGCCGCCACCGAGCCTACTCCGACCGATCGGTTTCGCCAAGCCCGTGTTCACGCGTGATGAGTGCAGAACTTCCTTCTCACACCCGGGGG
Organism: Dicrocoelium dendriticum; assembly: GCA_944474145.2. NCBI lineage: Eukaryota > Metazoa > Platyhelminthes > Trematoda > Plagiorchiida > Dicrocoeliidae > Dicrocoelium > Dicrocoelium dendriticum. Next base: position 50,298,322 of record OX104069.1, on the reverse strand, counting down.
TGTGGTGTCCGCTGTATCGCCATGGGACGACAGAACACCCGTGAAGGACTCATGTCCACCTTGCAAAAGTGAGTGCGGTATTCCATTACAACTTAAACGTAGGCTTCCCCACGTCGCATTGGAATTGCCACGTTTGCCGCGCGCTTGTGGATAACAAGTCGCCGTCATATCTGGATGTGGTATAGGTCCTCCCTTTTATTGCCGTTGTGAACAACCCAACGGCCCTTTTCAGGGCCACTCCTGTTCTATGTCCTTGCGTCTCCCCTACACGGGTTGCAGCAGGGGAACATACGTTCAGAGGTGGGGTCGGTAACCGACTGAACTTGAATCGTCTCTCACCATGCACTTCACTTTATGTGACTCTTTGCCACACAGCATTGTGTATGGGGCGCGTATGAGCCTTCGGAAACCATTTCTCAGTGTTCACCCTTGGTGGGTTCAGAGCTAGATACACGCTCACTCACCTAGCGGTGAACATTTCTGAATGGTCAAAACGTCCGTCACGTTCATAACCCCTGTTTCGCCTATGTAACGAACCATTTACTTACACCGCCGCTTATCACCTATAACGTTAACCTGCATGGTTGTTTCCCTACTGTCACAGTGCAGTAAGTGACGGCTGAGCATCAAGTAAGGAGCGAGTAATCATTAAATGAACGTCGGTCCTTGGGACGCTTACGCAGACTTATGTTTGATCTGCAGTAGCCACATAACAAAGATTCCATGGATGGGAGAACGGTGAACGGGAGGAGCGCAGGCATAAAATGCAGCTTTTATATAGTTCATTGCATTAAGGAAAGTTAAGGTCGCTGGGAGACCGGGCCATCGTACATTCGGAAATTGAGGCTGGGATGCGGTGACAGTGCTATAACTAAGAAAAGCCTTGTGAGGCGACTCGAGAATACAAGTTGGCCACCAGCGAAAACACTTGCCAACTACTCTTGGTGTCGCCAGAGAAGAAAAGTGACCGTCTGTGCGTTTTTTTAGCAAAGCAAGCACGTGCCGGGAATTAGCCTCGGTGTTGGTGTGATTCTGTCAGCTCGTCCTGGGCGGCTCTAGTCTAGACTGGGCACGCGTGTGCAACACAACCCAGGCACAACATACACTCGCACACAACAATAGCGTCTTAATTCTCTGACTTACCTTATTTGGTTCATCCTTCTCCTGCGAGTAACCTTGATTGTTCTCTCCCAGTTCGACATTGATTCTGGATTTCAGCAGTCCGTTTCCGAGAGTGACCTTTTCGTAAACAACACTGGCGTCGCGCCTTACGAACCTACGCCATGCAATTACATCCTCCTACAGTTTACTGGTCTGATCCGACCTTACGTCCTACCGAAAGTGCATGGGCCCAGTGGAAAACCTCGTTTACAAACTATCTTGACCTACTACCTGCGGCTTCTAACTACACTTAAAGCCAGAAACTGAAGCTTCTCAGACACCTACTCGGTGATGAGGGACAACGTCAATTTGATGCTTTGGAGCTGCAGTCACAAGATACCTTGACGAAAGCGCCAGAAGTGCTGGACAAGTCATGGGGACAGCGTACAAAGCTCATCATGGCTCTCCTTAACTTCGGCCTACTTTCACAGGAACCATTGGAAAATCTAGACTGTTTCGTTGATCGCCTCATTCGAGGTGTACAACCCTGCGAATATCCAACCATACCGAAAAATAGAATCGAGGGCGTAATGCTAGTGCAGCAGTTGATTAGTGGTATCACCAACAACCGAATTCGGGAATGCCTACTTTCCGAAGACGCTTCCAAATTGACTTGGGATAAGGCTGTGGAATTAGCTCGCCTCAAAACATGTACGGCCGAACAGTTGCGATGTTTCGCCACCCACGCAGACATACAGGAGGTTTCCAAGATCCATCGCTCGCCAACCGAATTCCAATCCCCACAGAAATGCTTCCGCTGCGGCAGCCTACAGCATAAAGCCAATTGTACCAAGTGCCCTGCCTTAGAAATGGATTGTAAAATGTGCGGTAAGCGTGGACATTTTGCTCGTTGTTGTCGTTCAGCACGCATTTATCAGTTGAATCCTACAGATTCCGTTTCTAATCAACAGTTACAGTTCTCTGAAAATGTATTTTCCATTGATAACACAAGTACTGTGTCTAACTATCGTTCCAATTGTCCAGAGCCTAAGCTACCTATGCCTGACATTCGTACTGTTACAGTTTTTGCACACGATAGAATAACACATGTTGACATGGAACTTGATTCAGCCTCTCCTATCACTATAGTACCGAGTAGTTTTTAGGACATTCACCTACATGACATGCCTATACATCCTTCAGCCTATCGATTTGACAGTTATACAAAGGCCCCGGTAGAAATACGAGGATTTGTGGTGATTGTGTTGCAACTTGGGGCCGTGAAATCATCAGTTGCTGTGTAAGTTACCCGCGGAAATAACCGTCTCTTACTCGGTCGCAACGCTATGGTTGCACTGGGAGTCACGCCGTCCCTAGCTCGTATGCGTATCATGGCAGTTAACCTATCAGACCTACAGGTACGGTACCCAAAATTATTTGAACAAACAATAGGGCGCGCTCCGTCCTCCGTTCACCGCATATGTCTGAAGCAGGATGCTAAACCGGTAGCTATTGCTCATCCACGTCCAATTCCTTTGGCCAGAATAGAGGCTGTTTCGTCAGCATTACGGCAGATGATTGCAGATGATCTCATTGAACCCATTAACTGTTCTGAATGGGTCCACCCTATGGTTACAGTCCTCAAGAAGGACGGTACAGTAAGAATATGCAATGACCTGCAGGCCCTAAATCGGCAAATCGTGGTAGAAAAGTTTGTGCTTCCAACCGCGGATGAACTAATAGTTAAACTAGCTGGCGCCCGATATTTTTCAAAATTGGACCTTAGGAAGGCTTTCTTTCACATGCCTCTAATTAAGGAGTCTAGACCGCTGACCGCATTGCGTACTATGGACAGACACTTACATTACAAAGTCTTGCTAATAGGCTTGAGTTCAGCTCCAGCAGCTTGGCAAAAGTTTGTGGTTCACTCATTTGCCAATTTACCTGGTCAGATAGTATACATGGACGACATCTGTGTATTCGGTAGGACTCCAGAAGAACATGATTCACGGCTGCATGCTGTGTTACGTCGACTACACGATCTTAACCTCAGATTAAACCTCGAGAAGTGCAAATTTAATGCTAGTGAAACCGACTTCCTGGGCCACATTATAACAACTGACAGTATGAAGCCGAGTTTTGACAACGCGCGTGCCATTACCGAGGCTCCTTGTCCACAGAACTCCACCGAAATAAAGCATTTTCTAGGTATGTGTTCTTACAACCTACGTTATCTGCAGGATTTCACAAATATTGCTGAGCCACTGCGTGAACTGACAATGGAGGAAAGTGTCTTTGTTTGGGGTCCACCCCAACAAAAGGCATTTGATGAGATAAAAAGCCGCATTGCTTCCACACCAGTTATGGCGATTTTCGACGAGACCTGTCCAACGATTGTCTCTACTGATGCATCAAACGTTGGGTTGGGTGCTATACTATCTCAAAGTCAAAATGGGCATGAAAGAGTTATTGCTTACGCTTCCAGAAAATTGTCGGCGGCGGAGCTTTCTTACTCTGCCGGCGAAAAAGAAGCCCTTGCCTGTGTTTGGTCCTGTGAGAAGTGGAATCTGTTCTTGTTCGGAAGACCCTTCACTCTTCGTACAGACCACGCAGCGCTAACTAGTTTACTTACTCAAGGAACAAATGGCATCAGGCCACTTCGGATACACCGCTGGTATGCACGATTGTCAACGTACGATTTGCAACTTAAATTTCGTCCCGGACGCGAAAACCAGGTAGCGGATGGGCTCTCTCGACTACCCCTCAACGAAACTGAAAATAATGAGGATGATAATGAGAGATTACTGGTGTCCTCGCTGAGTAATGAACCAATCTCAGCCCTGACTAGGGAAGAACTCCAGAAGGCGACTCAGGAAGATGAGACACTCTGCCACGTTCAGGAGTATCTGCTAAACGGTTGGCCACAAAACAATAAGATCACAGGCGACTTTCGTCCGTACTACGTGTTGCGTCACGAACTTTCATTTATAGATGGATGTTTAATGCGTGGCGAAAAGTTTGTGGCTCCTCGGAGCTTGATACAAAAGATCATGCTATGTGCTCACGAAGGCCACCCTGGTATCGTTCGTACGAAATGCAAGGTTGACGCATGTTTCTGGTGGCCCAAAATGTCACACGAAATAGAAAACCTTGTTCATGACTGCTCTTCATGTCAAAGGGCAGACAAGAGTTCAAGGCCGGTTTCATCCCCTATACAACCCATTGACTATCCTATGCGACCGTGGGCCAAGATAGCTGTTGACATCATGGGTCCATTTAGCTCAGCGCCTCAGCATCAAAGGAACTGTTTGGTAGCGACTTGCTTCTACAGTAAGTGGCTGGAAGTCCATTTGTGTGGAGAGGTGACTACTGCCAGCATTATTCGATGGCTGAAATATATGTTCTCCCGCTTCGGATTACCAGAGAAGATAGTGACGGACAACGGGCCGCAGTTTACAAGCCATGAGTTTCATTCGTTCCTTCAACTTCACGCTATCCGACACTCACGTACAACGCCGTATAATCCAGCGGCAAACGGCATGGTAAAGCGGTTCAATCGATCCATGAAAGAGAGTATCCAAACTATTCGCTTATCTGGTACAGGTTGGGAGGATGCAGTTCTACAAGCACTATTTTCTTACAGAACCGCACACCACCGAGCTACAGACAAAACGCCAGCTGAACTCATGCTTGGGCGTGTCCTTCGGACAAAGTTGAATGCCACACTTTCAATTCCTGCAACCAATAATTCCGACGAGTTAGATTGTCGCCATCGATATCAGACCACTTACCAGAAGCATACTACGCCGCTCCAGTCCGGAACATTCGTGCGCGTGAAGGTAAACGCTGCGTCGAAAGGACAACCCACGTTATCGGATCCGATAAGAATAATGCATGCATGTGGGCCAGGCACTTACCGGCTGGAGGATGGCCGAACAGTCAACTCCCGGCGATTATTCACAAGTATCAGACGAACGAGGCAAATACCACCAAACTTCACTGACGAGACAACGCAAAGCACGCAGCTCCGCAGGACGAGCCGAGAACAAAGACGACCGTATCGATATGGTTTTGACGCCTCATACGATTAAGCGGAGAGGTGATGTTGTGTATTCTGTCAGCTGTCTGGGCGTCTAGTCTAGACAGACACGTGCACACAACCCAGACACACACACACACAAAGCGTCTAATTCTCTACTTCCTTATTGGTTCATCCTTCTCCTTGCGAAACCTTATTGTACTCACCCAGTTCGACATTGTTCAGATTACAGCAGTCCGTTTCCGAGAGTGACCTTTTCGTATACAACAGCCGGTAAGAGAGAAAAACTGCAGTAGACGTCGGTGTGGTTGACATAGTGCGGAATAGATAAATGGACGTCTAGAAAGGTGACTTTGCGCACGGACTACTTGAGTTGTTTGCTGCACAGAAGAGAGCAAGTGTTACATGATGCAAGGACAGCGAACGGGAGAAGGGCGGGCCTTCAATGTGGTTGCTAAATAGTTCTGAACGTAGATGCTGAGACACAGCAACGCGCAGGTAGTCACATTATGTTATCGTGCTAATGAGATACTACGAAGGTATCTGGAGATATGGAAAAGCCAGTAAGGAAGGGAAACAACAATTACTTAGCTGTTACAGACAGGTAAGGGACAGCTGCGCAGTTATCAAAAAGCGGCTGTGCGCTGACCTGATGACATAAGGAAGGTCGCCATAAAAGTTGTTGTAGTTGTGGTTGCAGTTGTCTTAGTGAGTCATATCACCTTAAGCGACCTATAAAAAAAGCATGAATAGTGGAGAGAAAACGGAAAGAATGCATGCTGCGGTACACTGGGCCGGAGAAAATTGAGGAGAGAAGTGCACTACATTGGATTCCAGAGAGATAGCATGTGGAAAACGATTATATATGGTCAGGACCAGGGCGCTGTGCAATACTGAGGCGGATGCTTTCTTCCTGTTACATGAGGAAGCCGTTTAGCCACATCTGCAGTGTCGTGTTCATGCGTACTCACCATACCTCCGGAGTGACATGCTATGTATGGAAAAGATTCCGAAACTAGCCATCACGATGATGGCAGGCCAAGCATAGAAGTCGGACGAATATCGTATAAGGATAAGGACATGAGGAACAGTCAATGGAAAAACGCAATCCGTTTCCATAACCTTCTCAGCGCAAACTCACTGTCCCATGTAGGGTTACGAAGCGTTACGCGTGATGCATCAGCGTGGACAGATGTTATCGGTGCGCATGGCATTGGTTCAATGAATGAGAACAGTGACAGGCTGCTCTGACAGTGTGCCACTCACGGCCTGACGATCACGAACCCTCGGTTTGCACTGCGTGCCAGTGATATAGCAACTTGGACGCACACACGGAGTGCTCACCCTCACCTGCTCCACTATGTCATTGTACGTCAGCGTGATATGCGTGAAGTGAGCATGAAACGGGTACTGCGTGGAGCTGAGTATGGCACTGATCACAAGTGGGTGCGGACCAAACTGTACATATATTTTCGTAAATCGATGTATTGCACTCCCGCCGTGAATCGGTGTAAATTTAACATTCTCTCCCTCGGTACTGTGGCGAAACGTACTGAGCTGCATAAGGCGATGGCTGCACGCCTGTGTGGTGATGTGGACTGCATAACCACAGTGGGCGACGTGTGGCACCACATTCGCGACCAGGTGACAGCTGCTGCCGAGGAGACCATCAGGCACGCAAACTGTAAGCCGCCTGATTGGTTTGATGGCAACAATGTGACGATTGGCGTAATGGTGTCAGAGAAGAATGCAGCATTTGCTGCACATGTGGCAGACTCCAGTGATTTGGGGAAGAGGAGTGAGTTCTGCAAACTTCGACGGCGAATGACCCGAGAGCTCCGTCGCATAAAAAATGCATGGTGGACAGAGAAGGCGAAGCAGACGGACTGCTACGCCGAACACCGCCAACACAAGGATTTCTTTCACTCCTTTAAGGCGGTGTATCGACCGAGATTGGAGCCGCTGAGGACACTGATGTATGGCAGTTCAGGCGCTACCTGCACCCAGACTGCAGACATGACGCAAGTCTGGTGGAAGGACTTTGATTGTCTCTTGAACAAGCGTTCAGAAATGGACTGGCCTACATTGAACGGCCTGAAGCAGCATGATGTGAAGGCGGATCTGGCGGATACCCCAACACTGGATGAGACGCAGAGAGCACTTGCTCAGCTGCGAAACGGCAAATGTGCGGGTGGTGACGGGATCCCACCTGAAGTATTGAAACACCGTGGACCCGCGTTGTTGACTGCGCTGCACCACTTGGTGCAACGCGTGTGGATTGAGGAGGAGGTGCCTGCTGCGCTTAAGGATGCCCCTGTGCTACCACAGTACAACGGCAAAGGCAGCAGGCAATGTTGCAAGCATTATCGTGGCATCAACTTGCTGAGTTGTGTGGGCAAGGTGATTGCCCGAATCGTGCTCAACCGCCTCCTCAGTCACGTTGTGGAACCTAATGTGACGGAGGAGCAGTGTGCATTCCCTTTGGGTCGCAGCACTATAGATATGGTTTTTAAATAAATAAATAAATAAATAAATATGGTATATTCTCTGTAAAACGAGACACACCTCTGAAAGGCACGATAAATATGCATACAAGCATAGCTTATTTAGAATATTAAAACATTTCGTTACAATGAAAGGAATAAACGAAAAGATGTAGTCCATAAGAGCGAGCATATTGTCAGGTAATAGTCAGACCAAGGATCATAATGGCGCCGTGGCGTGCCACAACTGTTGCGTCAAGATACAAGTGGGGGGTAAATTTGCCATGTAGTGATCCATGAGCACAGGAGCCCAAGCAAGGTTTAGTGCAATCAATGACCATTACGAAGCCGGGATGATCGGTACTCCACTAAAGCATTCTTCATAGTAAAATCAGTTGCACAGGTTCGATGTTGGAGGCTGAGGACTGCGTCAGTGTGAAATGTATAGCTGTGACTTTATTTTGTGGCGAGTCACATCCGCCACGTTGCAGTGTTGTTAAGCGGACATTTGTGGCTTTTTATAGGGAGAACGCTTGCCAGGCGAAAACCCACCACGTCCTGGAACACTGTCGTAGCTTCCGTTGAACTGTAGTGCTAGTCGGCTATGCATCGTATAGACCGATTTTGCACTCTATTATTCGCAGTCGGTTGACAGCCAAAATTTTTCGTTGGTTGGCCAAATGGCTTAGTACTGAACCGGCAATAGTCGTTGAAGCCAGTCAATGATGTAAAAGAGTCGCAGAGTCGAATGATAGTGATGCGGGTGAGTAAACACATTGTTAATAGAGGCCGGCTTTTTCTATTATATTGTCCGGCTCGCAACCCGTGTCCAGCTATCCATGCTGGACTTGTCATAGGGACGGTAAGTGCAGTTGTTTCTTGTCTGAATATGTCCAAAACAGGAATAAATGCTATTCTCCGCAAAGTGGACAAGTATTTCCTTCAAATGTAAGTGTAATTGTCTCCATGACCAAGTGAGAACTCCAGGAAAAATCATCGGAAAAGCCGCTTATGCGCGCGCAATGCTGTCCGTGAAATGACATCAGAAAAGCTCCAGGTGACTGGAGAATCGGAATGTTTGAGGCAGTGAAGGTAATCACGCCAGAATTGTCAGTCTCCGGTTGTGGAACAGTGGATCCATGTAACTACATTAGTCCAGGTGAGTAAATTGTTCTACTGTGAGTACGAGGCGAGCTAAGCCCATTTGTTTAGACCCCGTGGTGGTAGCTTCTCCAGAATGGCGGAAAGAGCTCCATTTGGAACGACGTGTGGGTTCTTCATCTCCCGGAGAAAAGATCAAGCATGTAAACCAGCTGGCTATTGAGGGTGGGTCGACTAGTCCCAGTGGATAAACCTTCTTGTTTTGGCGGATGTATCTGTGGAAATCTCAGGGAGAAAACGGGCAACGGACAAGAGGCAGCCAAACAGAAAGACAGCAACGAAGCAAGAAGCACAAACACAGACTGGTGGCGCGCAACGGTGCCTATGATACATTAAAATTTATGTAATTCTGTTTAGTATACATGATTTGCAAGCGCGTTCTTTACATCACGTCGCTGGTGTGCCTCAGACTACAACTACTAGGTAGAAAGAAGGATCTGCACGCGCAGGGTCAAGAGACGGATATAACAAAGCGTGTTGACAAAGTTAAGCAATTAGTATGATTGTTGGAGAGTAACAGGTAAACCGATGATGATGACAGCAGACCGAATGCGAGCGGCATCTTAGGTGAAACTGAGGACAACTATGTTGAGGCCGAATGCGGGAGCAACATAGGTAAAGCAACGTTCCAAGAAGAAAAAGAAATTTAAAGAATTAGCTATGAGCGGAAGAATGCGGACGGCAGTGCGAAGAGTAACTAATGAGAGCAATTAAGAGACGATAGTCAGGATGAAAAAGGTTTACTACTAAATTGTGGTGAAGCCAAGGACGCTCTCGTGCGAAGTATGAAACGTTCAGCTCTGAAATAGCACCGGTAATATCCCGGTAATCTGAGAGAACTCTGAGAGCCGGAGACAGAACAGACGAGACTCGAGAACTCGACACATCCGGAGGCCTCGTAGTAGTCCCAGAGAATTTCACTGATCAGATGATGACAAAGAAGGGCATGGCACTAAGCGTTGGTCATCCGATTGAAGATTTGAGGGTACAGGTTACTGATGGAAGTGCCTATATTAATAAAGGGTAAACAAGTCTAGCGGGCTGTCAATGTAAGCAAGACATAGTTGTGAGTCTAGAGATATTAGATCGGTATATCTTGCTAGTCTGGAAAAGGTCAAAGGAGCATACCGGTCAGATGAGACTAGGTTATTACAAGGCACTGAGAGTTGGCAGCCCGATTACAGAAGAAATGATAGTAGAGAACGCCATAAGGAGAGGAGACGGTCCGGATAGTGTGAGGTTTACTTATAAGGTGTGGAGAAGTCCACGGGGTTCGAGAGGTAATGGGGACAGAGAGTTCAGTCTTCCGAGCATGACAGGCAGGGTCGCAGAAGTAGGAGAGAAGAAGACCGAGCTGCCGAGGTTGGACTTGGTCGGCGCATTGGGATTGAGTCCTATGGTTAATTTGGGAGGGTAAGTGGAGTCAGTAGGATTGGACTGGTCAGAGATAGAAGTGGTTATATCAACATAGGGCGAACAAGTTCAGCACGATAACAAGGTGAGGGAGGAAGTGCTTTGGATCGACGGAGCCTAGGCCGCTAACATCCCGGTAGCCTGGCAGCAGTCTCATAGAATTTGGCTGATCAGGTGAGGTTGAGTTACGGATGACAGAGACTCAATCGTCCGATTGCAGAATGATTGGATACGAACGGCGCTCAGTCATCTGAACGATGGCTAGTAATGTCACAGGATTCTGAGAGAAGTTGGAAAGCAGACCAAACAGACGAGACAGGATTAGTCGGCGCAACGATAGTGAGTCCAACAGCTAATTTTAGGAGGGCAAATGGAGTGGGTGGAGAGGTGGAGGTGACTATATAAATAGAGGGTGAACAAGTCTAGCAGGCTGTCAACGTAAGTGCGACATAGCTTGAGTCTACAGAGTCTAGACCGTTTAAATGTTGCTGGTCTGGAAAGGGTCAAAGAAGCAGACCGGTCAGATGAGACTAGGTTATTACAGGGCACTGAGAGTTGGCAGTCCGATTAGAGAAGGAATGAAAGTAGAGAACGTCATAAGGAGAGGAGACGGTCCGGATAGAAAGAGGTTTACTTATAAGGTGTGGAAAATTCCATGGGGCTCGTCAGTTGCCAGCGAAGTGCGGAGAAGGGCACCAGCCTTTGTACTCGCTTTTTGTTGATTTCACCAAGGCATTTCATAAGGTGAACGGCGACGCATTGTGGCTGGTGTTGGGTAAGTTTGGTTGCCCGCGTAATTTTGTAAGTTTAATTGAATGCACAATGGTATGCGAGCGAGGGTGCAGCTGAGTGGAGAGACCTCGGATGACTTTGCGGTTGTCTCTAGTGTGAAGCAAGGCTGGGGCTTAGCTCCTGCCCTGTTTAATATATATCATCATGCAATGATGTCTTGTACTTTTGATGCCGCTTGTGCTTACGGTGTTCTTGTGGAGCACCGTATTGATGGTGGGTTGCTGAACATCCGTCGTTTCGGTGCGAGAACTCTAGTCTGTGAAAAAACTATCCGTATGTTGCTGTTTGCTGACAACTGTGCATTGCTTTCACACAGCGTGGATGACTTGCAGCACATGACCAGTGCTCTGGCTTCGACGGCGGCCGAAATTCGGCTCACCATCAACACAAGCAACACTGTCTGTCTCTTTCAGCCTTCACCGGAGTTGAACTCTTCAATATTGCCGCGAATCAGCATTGGTGCTGAAGTATTGCAAACCACCTCCCCTTTCAGCTACCTTGGGAGTGTGATGTCCTCTGATCAGCAGCAACACCTTGAGTTGCGTACTTCCGTGTCCAAGGCAGCAGCGGCATTCGGGAAGCTTGAGTACCGGGTGCGGAACAACCATCAGCTTAGCATTGGCACCAAGCTGATGGTGTACAAATTCATGGTACTGTCCGTTCTTCTATACGGCAGTGATATGTGGACGATGTACCGTCGGTATGTGCGATACCTCGAGCGGTTCCATCAGCCGTGTCTGCGACGAATTTGGCGGACCGGTTGGGGCGCCATAGTTGCAGACACGGAAATGTTGCGCCGAAGTGGGATGTATGCCGTGGACGGCACACCTTCACTGCCACACCTGAGATGGCTCGGTCATGTCAGCCGTATGCATTCCACGCGGATAACGAAACCACTTTTATACGGTCAGCTGAGTATTGGGAAGCCGCACGTGGGGAAACGAAAGTTTCGCTACCAGGATATGACTAAAGTGAGCCTCACACGTTCTAATCTTGATTGCAGATCATGGGAATCGAAGGCGGTTGATCGTGGTTCATGGCGCGATCTAATCACGAAGGCAGTTGCTAAAGTGCGGGAGAAAGCCCTCATGCTTGCACAGAAGAAGCGGCAGGTGCGGAAGCGGCAAGCACCGATGAATTGTACTCCATCGACATGGAGCGCATCGTGCTGTAGAAAATGCGGTCGCGAGTGCTTGAGTCAGGCAGGCGTAGTGAGCCATGAGAGAGGTCACTCGGGAACACTGCCAAAGCGACGACAGGTCCCGCAGTGGACGTTGGCAGCACCGCCGCAGCGTTTGTAGGCACGCTGAATTCCATTTACTAACCGCATGCTTGCATGCTAAGTTTCTTTATTTCAGGCGGTGGGTTTTCAATGTCGCCTTAATGTTTCTCTTTCTCGTATAAATATCTCCCTCTACTGTATTCCATTAACTTGCACACTTCGCCTAAGCCAATTATGTTCGATTTCCGTAACGTTTTTTTGTTCGTGGCATTCCGTGAACTATACTTTCTGACATCCTGCACTTACCTAGGATATGTTTGTAAACAACTTATTACATGTGCCATTTAATTAAGCTTTATGTCACCGTTTCCTTATGCATTAATCCACTATTTCTTTCTTTTTCCTTCTCTCTCTCTCTCAAGTGTTTGGCTGTTAAAATGAGAACAAAGCGACCACTTGGTGAGCAATTGCTTTATATTATTCATCTTCAGATCGATACAATGATATATAAGGTTACAAAGTAAGGTAGACATGGTTGATACAATTCCGTAGGGTAAAATTGAAACACGGGTTAATTAAAAGTTACGGGTTTCTGGACCTCGCGCCATTGACCTCATTATCATCCACTTTTGCGGGCCAGGGAATGTGAACAGCCTTAGTTAATTTCTGTTGAGAGCATAACCATGGTCCGAATGATGGAATACAAATCGATTCGGCGGTTACGAGTGTACGGAGACGTTGACCCTTTGACCGGTACGGCGGACCTCTGTATACTACTCTAAAGTTACGCTCTACATCTACTTGATGTCCGCTGTGGACAACATGAGCCAGGATAGCGCTACTAAAGGCTCCACTGCCACCTAGATGTAGCGAACGCGGACAGTGTTGGTTCATGCGTTTGGACAGGTCCGGCGCCGTTCGACCATTATACAATGCGTCACAAGCGCATTGTATCTGATAGATAACCATTGAGGCGGTCAGCATCGGCAGCTTATCTTTGGTAACCGAACGAACGAGTGGTTCCGTTGTAAACATACATTTCAGTGTACCTGCGGCAAAAGTTGATTTACTCGCGCGAGAATGACTTCCACTTAAACGTTCTGTAGCCGCGTCCCCTTTTGAAAGGCAGGTGTAGGAAGAGTTCCTTCTTTGCCACTGTTAACAATGGTACCGGCTTCCGCTTTCCTTCTAGGGTTCTTAAATAAATCTGTCGGGGTAACCGTTTTCCCGTAACACATTCCGTACGAACGTTAACTCCGCTTCTAAGGTGTATTCGGAGCATATTCGACGTGCTCTCGATGTAACACAACGAAACAAGTTGCGCTTGTATCTCAGTGGCACAAAGGTGTGAAAATTCGTCTATTGACCAACCCATGTTGTCTTCCTGTATACCTGCCGCTGGATGGACCCATCCAGTCGTCTAGTTAACAGAACATCGAGATAAGGCAGCTGATTTTTGGCTTCTCTGCAGCAGTACGTAAAACGTACTGATGCATGGGCTTCATTAAAACGGTTAAGAGTTTCATCCAGGTTAAAATCCATATCCATCACAACGAACATATCGTCCATGTAACGGTAGCAGCGGCTAAAAGTGGCTACATGCGCCTGCAATGCGGTTCTTTCCAAATTTGCCATGAAGATGTCCGGCAATGGTGGACCCAAAGGAGAGCCCATGGCTACGCCATCATTCTGGCGGTAGTACTTACAGTTAAACAGGATTTGCACGTTCCAGGTACAGCGAAACAGTGAACTTTTTAGCTCACGAGTAGGTACACATAATTTCATTGCTGACTGGGTTATATAGTCGCAAATGTAATATATTGTCTCAATTAGCGGGACGTTGGTAAAGAGCAATGCAACGTCGAAGGAGAGCATCACATTGTCGTTGATTTTAGCATTAAGTATGCATTCTACGAATTGGAAGCTGTCCCGTAGACTGTAAGTTGCACGCTGTTGTCGCACCGGTTCCAGTATTTCCACAAGCCACTGACCGAACGTATGCTAAGGTCAGTTAACCATTGATAAAATGGGACGGAGTGCAATGTTCGCTTTGTGAGTTTTAGGCAACCGGTAGAGCCTTGGAACGTTTGTGCCACTTGGGGTGAGGCTGTCATACAGGGCATCCGAAATGTACCCTTTAGTCCGAACTTCTTGCAGGGTCTTCGTGATCTCAGTTTCAATTTTTCCGTGCAGTCCATTTCTGTGCTGCAAGAAAACCTCGTCTCATCGTACAGTATAGCTGCCAGTTCACTTATGTAGTCTTTTCTGTCTAATAGCACAATCCCCGCACCCTTTTCTGGTGTACACATGATGACGTCCTCATTGCGTTTCATTTACTTCAACGCATCTAGGTGCTTCCGTGTAACTGGGCCGTTGTTATAAACCGGATTTTTGCGATAATGCTAGCAGCAATTTACCAAAACACACTTAAAACGTTTTAAGCAAGGTTTGACTTAGTGAATAACCCGTTCGTGTGGTCGTATAAACTTTCAGACTGGATCTCATATTCAAGCTGATTCTCTCTGCGTCTATGTATGCAAAACTTTAGGCAAAGTGGCTGCTGTTTCATATCCCCAGTGTGGCTGCGCTTGCTGTGCATGTTGACAAGGTGCCTACCTCTCTATTACTCACTACCTCGTCCATACTGGCTCCAGGAGACAGTTGGTCGTTGCTGGAGGGGACGGGGTGCACGGTCCTTGCGGCCGTGTTACGCTCGAAGAGTGGTTCCATGCAGTCAGTATGGAGCGGACTACGGTCCAGCCACCGCCTTGTGTGCGCTTAATTTCCCCAAATACAGTGCGCTTGTGTTTGCCTGTGAAGGAGTGTGCGCCGGCTCCGTTGATGTAACGTGGCTCCCATCCAGTTGCTTCCCGGTCTTATTCCTTAGGGTTTACGCTGCCTATGGGGTGGGTGGTTGCAGTTGTGGGTGCTGCAGCGCAAGCCATCCATGCTCCATCTGTAGGCGCAGGCGTCCTGTGGCTTGCCACAGTGACAGGCAAATCCGAAACCGGATGCCGCCAACCATGTATGTATGTGTGCCCCATGCTGAGGCTGATGTTGCATTCTTGATGCTTCTTCACCGCAGTTGGGCTAAACCAACTTACACATAAACTAGGTCTTTTTAAGCCGGCTAAATTTCATTCCACTTTATTTGGTTTGTTCTGCATACCTGAATACTCTTCTATTAACTGCCCAAGTAGCTTACATTAATTGCGCTTACCTTCGGTAACTCTGTTTCGTTTTGTAGCATTTTTACCTAACTTGTGGACATCTTTTCTTTATCTCGGATTTGTTGCTAACCAACTTACTTCTTATGCTTATTTAGCTTAGAGTTATACTACCGTATCTGTATGCATTATGGTATTTGTTTTCTTTCACCTTGCAGTTCCAGGTGATTGCCTGTTCCTTGATATCCCCGGTGTGGCTGCGCTTGATGTGCATGGTGACAAGGCGCCTACCTGTCTATTACCCACTACATCGTTCACACTGTCTCCAGGAGACAGTTGGTCGTTGCTGGAGGGGACGGGGTGCACGGTTCTTGTGGCCGCGCTAGGCCAAAAGGGCGGTTCCATGCACTCAGTGTGGAGCGGACTACGGTCCAGCCACCGCCTTGTGTGCGGTTGATTCCCCAAATACAGCGTGCTGGTTTTTCCCTGTTAATGAGTGTCGGCCGGCTTCGTTGATGAAACGTGGTGCCCATCCGCATGCCTCCCAGTCTTATTCCTTCGGGTTTACAATGGTTATGGGGTATGTGATT
>OX104069.1:50266392-50282169 GCA_944474145.2 Dicrocoelium dendriticum | reverse complement strand
CTTGTTAATAAAAGAGTATTAAGGTATGCAGAACAAACCAAATAAAGTGGAATGAACTTTAGCCGGCTTAAGAAGACCTAGTTTAAATGTAAGTTGGTCTAGCCCAACTGCGGGGAATAAGCATCAAGAATGCAACATTAGCGTTAGCATGGGGCACATGTATATGTATACATATGTATAAATGTAAAAAATATCTGTACATATAGACATGGTTGGCGGCATCCGGTTTCGGATTTGCCTGTCACTGTATGCAGAGACAGGACGCGTACGCCTACAGAGGGGCCATGGATGGCTTGCGCTGCACCACCCACAGCTCCAACCACACACCCCATATCCAGTGTAAACCCGAAGGAATAAAACCGGGAGGCATGTGGATGGGAGCCACGTTTCATCAACGGAGCCGGCGCACACTGCTTCACAGGCAAACACAAGCGCACTGTATTTGCGGAAATTAAGCGCACACAAGGCGGTGGCTGGACCGCAGTCCGCTGCATACAGACTGCATGGAACCACTCTTCTAGCGTAACGCGGCCGCAAGGACCGTGCACCCCGTCCCCTCCAGCAACGACCCACTGTCTCCTGGAGCCAGTATGGACGAGGTAGTGAGTATAGGGAGGCAGGCACCTTGTCAACATGCACATCAAGCGCAGCCACACCGGGGATTTCAAACAACAGGCACTTTGCCTAATGTTTTGCATACATAGACGCGGAGAGAATCAGCTTCAATATGAGATACAATCTGAAAGTTTATACGACCACACGAACGGGTTATTCACTAAGTGAAACATTGATTTAGAATTTCTCAAGTTTGTTTTGGGAAATTGCTGCTAGCAGTATCGCAAACCTCCGGTTTATAACCACGGCCCAGTAACACGGAAGCACCTAGATGCGTTGAAGGAATTGAAACGTAATGAGGATGTCATCATGTGTACACCAGACAAGGGTGCGGGGCTTGTGCTATTAGACAGAAAATACTACATAAATGAACTGGCAGCTATACTGAACGATGAGACGAAGTTTTCTTGCAGCACAGCAATGGACTGCACGGAAAAATTGAAACTAAGATCACTAAGAGCCTGCAAGAACTTCGGACTAAAGGGTACAATTTGGATGCCCTGTATGACAGCCTCACACCTAGTGGCACAAACGTTCCAAGGCTCTACCGGTTGCCTAAAATTCACGAAGCGAACATTATACTCCGTCCCATTTTATCAATGGTTAAATGACCTTAGCATACGTTCGCTCAGTGGCTTGTGGAAATACTGGAACCGGTGCGACAACAGCGTGCAACTTACAGTCTACGCGACAGCTTGCAATTCGTAGAATGCATACGTAATGCTAAAATCAACGGCAAGGTGATGCTGTCCTTCGACGTTGTATCGCTCTTTACCAACATCTCGCTAATTGAGACAATATATTACATTTGCGACTATGTAACCCAGTGAGCAATGAAATTATGTGTACCTACTCGTGACCTAAAAAGTCCACTGTTTCGCTGTACCTGGAAAGTGCAAATCCTGTTTCACGGTAAGTACTACCGCCAGAATGATGGCGTAGCCATGGGCTCTCCCTTGGGTCCACGATTGCCGGACATGTTCATGGCAAATTTGGAAAGAACCGCACTGCAGGCGCATGTAGCCACTTTTATCCGCTACTATCGTTACATGGACGATATATTCGTTGTGATGGATGAGGATTTTAACCTATATGAATTTCTTAACCGTTTTAATGGATCCAATGCATCAGTACGTTTTACGTGCTGATGCAGAGAAGCCGAAAATCAGCTGCCTTATCTCGGTGTTCTGTTAACTAGGCGGCTGGATGGGTCCATCCAGCGGCAGATATACAGGAAGACCACATGGGTCGGTCCATAGACGAATTTTCACACCTTTGTGCCACTGAGATACAAGCGCAACTTGTTTCGTTGTGTTACATCGAGAGCACGTCGAATATGCTCTGAAGATACCTTAGACGCGGAGTTAACGTTCGTACGGAATGTGTTACGGGAAGACGGTTACCCCGACAGATTTATTTTAAGAAAGCTTGAAGGAAAGCGGAAGCCGGTACCATTGTTAACAGTGGCAAAGAAGGAAGTCTTCATACGCCTGCCTTTCAAAAGGGGACGCGGTTACAGAAAGTTTAAGTAGAAGTCATTCTGGCGCAATTAAATCAACTTTTGCCGCGGGTACACTAAAATGTATGTTTACAACGGAACCACTCGTTCTTTAGCGAAACAAGGAAAAGCTGCCGATGCTGACCGCCTCAATGGTTATCTATCAGTTTGAATGCGCTTGTGGCGCATTGTATATTGGTCGAACGGCGACGTACCTGTCCAAACGCATGAACCAGCACTGTCCGCGTTCGCTACATCGAGGTGGCAGTGGAGCCATTAGTAGCGCTGTCCTGGCTCGTATTGTCCACAGCGGACATCAAGTAGATGTAGAGCGTAACTAGAGTAGTATACAGAGGTCCGCCGTACCGATCAAAGGATCAACGTCTCCGTACACTCGTAACCGCCGAATCGATTTGTATTCCATCATTCGGACCATGATTATGCACTCAACAGAAATTAATTAAGGCTGTTCACATTCCCTGGCCCGCAAAAGCGGATGATAATTGGGTCAATGGCGTGAGGTCCAGAAACCCGTAACTTTTAATTAAACCGTGTTCCATTTTTTACCCTACGGAATTGTATCAATTATGTCTATCTTACTTTGTAAACCTATATATCATTGTATCGGTCTGAAGATGAATAATGGAAGGCAATTGCTCACCAAGTGGTCTCTTTGTTCTCATTTTAACAGCCAAACACTTGAGAGAGAGAAGGAAAAAGAGAGAAAAATTGGATTAATGCATAAGGAAACGGTGACATGAAGCTTAATTAAATGGCAGATGTAATAGGTTGTTTACAAACATATCCTAGGTAAGTACAGGATGTCAGAAAGTATAGTTCACGGAATGCCACGAACACAAAAATGTTACGGAAATGGAATACAATTGGCTTAGGCCAAGTGTGCAAGTTAATGGAATACAGTACCGGGAGATATTTAAACGAGAGAGAAACATTAAGGCGACAGAAATAAAGAAACTTAGCATGCGAGCATGCGGTTAGTAAATGGAATTCAGCGTGCCTACAAACGCTGCGCCGGTGCTGCCTACGTTCACTGCGGGACCCGTCGGCGCTTCGGCAGTGGTCCCGAGTGACCTCTCTCATGGCTCACTAGGCTTGCCTGACTAAGGCACTCGCGACCGCATGTTCTACAGCACCATGCGCTCGATGTCGATGGAGTACAATTCATCGGTGCTTGCCGCTTCCGCAACTGCCGCTTCTTCTCTGCATGCATAAGGGCTTTCTCCCGCACTTCAGCAACTGCCTTCGTGATTAGATCGAGCCATGAACCACGATCAACCGCCTTCAAATCCCATGATCTGCAATCAAGATTAGAACATGTGAGGCTAACGTTCATCATGTCCTGGTAACGTAACTTCCTTTTCCCCACATGCCGCTTCCCTATACTCAGCTGACCATATAATAGCTGCCTCGGTATCCGCGTCGAATTCATACGGCTCACATGACCGAGCCATCTCAGGTGTCGCAGTAAAAGTATGCAGTCCACTGCATACATCCCACTTCGGCGCAACACTTCCGTGTCTGCAACTCTGGCGCCCAAACCGATCCACAAAATTCGTCGCAGACACTGCTGATGGAACCGCTCGAGATATCGCACATACCAAGGGTACATCGTCCATGTTTCACTGCCGTATAGAAGAACGGACAGTACCATGAATTTGTACACCATCAGCTTGGTACCAATGCTAAGCTGATGGTTGTTCCACACTCAGTACTCAAGCTTCCCGAATGCCGCTGCTGCCTTCGACACGGCAATACGCAACTCAACGTGTTGCTGCTGATCAGAGGACATCACACTCCCAAGGTAGCAGAAGCGGGAGGTGGTTTCCAATACTTCAGCACCAATGCTGATTCGCGGCAATATTGAAGGTTGCACCTCCGGTGAAGGCTGAAAGAGACAGACAGTTTTGCTTGTGTTGATGGTGAGCCGTATTTCAGCCGCCGTCGAAGCCAAAGCGCTAGTCATGTGCTGCAAGTCATCCACGCTGTGTGAAAGCAATGCACAGTCGTCAGCAAACAGCAACATACGGATAGTTGTCTCACAGACTAGAGTTCTCGCACCGAAACGACGGATGTTCAGCAACCCACCATCACTACGGTGCTCCACACGAACACCGTAAGCACAAGCGGCATCAAAAGTACAAGACATCATTGCATGATTATATATATTAAACAGGGCAGGAGCTAAGACACAGCCTTGCTTCACACCAGAGACAACCGCTAAGTCATCCGAGGTCTCTCCACTCAGCTGCACCCCCGCTCGCACACCACTGCGCAGACATCCAATTAAACTTACAAACTTACGCTAGCAACCAAATTTACCTAACACCATGCAAAATGCGTCGCCGTTCACCGTATCAAATGCCTTGGTGAAATCAACAAAAAGCGAGTACAAAGGCTTGTGTCCTTCTCCGCACTTTGCTTGCAACTGACGAGCTGCTAACACCATATCTATAGTGCTGTGACCTAACCGGAATGCACACTGCTCCTCCGCTACTTTAGGTTCCACAACGTGACTGGGGAGGCGGTTGAGCACGATTCGGGCAATCACCTTGCCAACACAACTCAGCAAGTTAATGCCACGATAATTCGTGCAACATTGCTTGCTACCTTTGCCCTTGTACAGTGGTAGCACAAATGCATCCTTCAGCTAAGGAGGCACCTCCTCCTTAATCCACACGCGTTGCACCAAGTGGTGCAGCGCAGTCAACAACGCGGGTCCACCGTGCTTTGATACTTCAGGTGGGATCCCGTCGCCTCCCGCACATTTGCCGTTTAGCAGCTGAGCAAGTGCTCTCTGCATCTCATCCAGCGTTGCTGTATCCGCCAGATCCGCCTTCACATCGTGCAGCTTCAGGCCGTTCAATGTAGGCCAGTCCATCTCTGAACGGTTGATCAAGAGGCAGACAAAATCTTTCCGCCAGACCTGCATCATGTCTGCAGTCTGTGTGCAGGTAGCGCCTGAGCTACCATCGATCAGTGTCCTCAGCGGCTCCAATCTCGGTCCATACACCGCCTTCAAGGAGTCAAAGAATTCCTTGTGTTGGCGGCGTTCGGCGTAGCATTCCGTCTGCCTCCCCTTCTCGGTCCAGCATGCATTTTTTATCCGATGGAGCTCTCGGGTCAGTCGCCGTCGAAGTTTGCGGAACTCACTCCTCTTCCCCAAATCACTGGAGTCTGCCACATGTGCAGCAAATGCTGCATTCTTCTCTGACACCAATGCGTCAATCGTCACATTGTTGTCATCAAACCAATCAGGCGGCTTACAGTTTGTGCGCCCGATGGTCTCCTCCGCAGCAGCTGTCACCTGGTCGCGAATGTGGTGCCACAGGTCGCCCACTGTGGCTATGCAGTCCACATCGCCACACAGGCGTGCAGCCATCGCCCTATGCAGCTCAGTACGTTTCGCCACAGTACTGTATTTTACGACCTACTCCCAAAGCGCCGATTAATCCAATACCGCTTAGCCGGCCTCGTATTCAGTGAATTCACTTAGACTTCTGAGACATCACTTCTATTGGTTTGGCTGACCTATTGATGCTGTTTACACTACTTGGAGAGCCTCGTGGGCTTCTCCATTCTTTACCAAAAACCCTTCTCACCTCGACACTAACCTTTTCTTCTCTCGCCTTTTGTTTTCAATCCCTTTCTTATCGGACATCCGGCTTTACTCCATTGCCGTGATATTGGCTCACTTGCCTAGTCTGTTTCCCTCAGTCTGCTACTACGCTACTAAGACCTACGCGGTATGCACCCCGTAGTTTAAACATGATGTTTCCCTTAAATTTAGAGCCTGCTTGACTTGCCCACCATCTACTGCTGGCCCCTTTCTTACCTTTAGCACATGTCCTTATCCAAACGCGCAGACTAAGCAAGTCTTACTCGATCGGCCTCCTGCTCCCCTGATTTCTTCAGACTTCTGAGACGTCGCCTCGCTTTGCTCGTCTGACTCCACTATCCCTTTACATTACCTAGAGAGCCTCGTGAACTTCTCCCACCCATCGTCAATAAACCTTTCTCATTCTGACCCAAACCCTTATTATCGCGCTCTGCTTTCATTGCTTTAATTGGATTGCACGATCTTACAGCTCTGTGGTGATCTAGTCCCACGGACTTGCCTCTTTCTCTTTTATGCTCCAATGCTACTCTGACTTAAGTGGTATGCGCTATACAGACTCAACCCTCTTGTCCCCCTACCCGGAGAGTCTGCTTGACTCGCTCACCCTCTATTGTTAAGCACCTTTACCTGTCTTTGAATTTACTCGCTATTCCTACGCGCCGACTAAACTTATCTCGCTAGATCAGACACTTGTTTCCAGTTTTACTTAGAGTTATTCCACATTACAAACCTTGGTTCGGCTGACTCGACGTCTTGCTCACATCACCTGGAAAGCCTCGTGGGATCCCTCACTACTTATCAGTAAACCATTCTCAAACCGACCCTAACCTTTTCTTCTCTCGCTCTCTGTTTTCAATCCCTTTCTTATCGGACATCCGGCTTTACTGCATTGCCGTGATATTGGCTCACTTGCCTAGTCTGTTTCCCTCAGTCTGCTACTACGCTACTAAGACCTACGCGGTATGCGCCCCGTAGTCTAAACATGATGTTTCCCTTAAATTTAGAGCCTGCTTGACTTGCTCACCATTTACTGCTGGCTCCTTGCTTACCTTTACTACATGTCCTTATCCAAACGCGCCGACTAATCAAGTCCTACCCGATGGGTCTCCTGCTCTCCGGATTTCTTCAGACTTCTGAGACGTCACCTCTCTTGGCTCGTCTGACTCTACTATCCCTTTACCTTACCTAGAGAGCCTATTTGGCTTCTCTTACCCATCGTCAATAAACCCTTCTCATCCTGTCGCTAACTTATGTTTTATCGCGCTCTGTTCTCAATTGTTCTTCAACTGGCGGTGTGGTGATCTAGTCCACCGATCAGTTTCCTTCTCGCTGATTGCTGATATGCTACTCTGACTTGAGTGGTTTACGCTATACAGACTCAACGCTCTTGATCCCTTACTTCGTGAGGCTGCTAGACTCGTTCACCTTTTGTTACAGCCTCTTTTCCTGCCTTTAATTTTACGTGCTATTCCTACGCGCCGACTAATCTAGTCTCGCTAGACCAGACACTTGTTTCCAGTTTTACTTAGAGTTATTCCACATTACAAACCTTGTTTCCGTTGACTCGACGTCTTGCTTACATCACCTGGAATGCTTCGTGGGCTCCCTCACTTCTTATCAGTAAACCATTCTCAAACCGACCCTAACCTTTTCTTACCTCGCTTTCTCTTTTCATTCCCCTTTATTAATCGGACGACCAGCCTTACTGCCCTGCCGTGATCCTGTCTCACTGGACTAGTCTGTTTATCTCTGACTGCTCCCATGATACCGAGCCTTAAACGGTATTGGCTCCGCAGAGTTAACTCTATTACCCCACATTATTGTTATAGCCTCTTTCTTATCTGCATTGTACGACCTAGTTCCAAAGCGCCGATTAACCCAATCCCGCTTAGTCCGTCCCATACTCAATGAATACATATGGACTTCTGGGACTTCACTTCCATTGGTTCGGCTGACCTATTGGTCCTGTAAACACTACTTGGAGAGACTTGTGAGCCTTTCCACGCTTTACCAATGATCCATTCTCATGTAGACCCTAACCTTTTTTATCGCTTTCAGTTTTCGTTTCTTTTTAACTCGGACGTCCGGCTTTACTGTCCTGCCGTTATCCTCTCTCACCTGACCCGTCTGTCAATCTCTGCCTGCACTTATTTCCTATTATCCATGGCCGTTTCTCTTATTGCGCTCCAATTTTTATTCCCACAGCTTACACTCATCGCGCATATCCAAGTTATCCTCGTGCGCATTATTTCATTCGCTCTAAGCTCGCTCCTGAGTATTGGCGGCACTCGGACCATTGCTACGTGTTGCTTGACTAGTACTTCCATTAGTATGCTCAACTTACCACTCTTCCTATTTCTATGCTCTTTACCTTTGCTCGCACTGGTATACTATTGAGACCGTACGTGTCATAACGACTCCCAATGCACGGCAATTTTGGCCCCCTGTGACCACTTTCCTAGATTCTGACGGCTTTTGGACTGTAGAACCATGAACGCTTTAGCGTAATTACTCATACGAACTACTCCTCGTACTGTCGTCAGCATTCATTCGCTCCTAGCCGACTTCTTGAAATTCCTTTTCCTCTTGGAATGTTGCTCTACCTACCTTGCTCCCGCATTCGGTCTCAACCTAGTTGTCCTCAGTTTTACCTAAGATGCCTCTCGCGTTCGGACTTCTGCCATCATCATCCGTTTACCTGTTTCTCTAAAACCATCGCATCATTCGCTTAACTTTTGTTAAAACGCTTTGTTATCTCGGTCTTTTGACCCTGCGCGTGCAGAACATTCTTAAATAAATAAATAAATATTTTATTCTCGACTATGCGAGGCACGCTCATGGAGGCATGATCAGATATGTACAACGGTAAAAACATTTTAATGCAATTGTAACAGCAACGCAGAAAATTGTTCATATATCCATGATCGGAACTGTACAATGTTGCAAATGCGAAACAATAAATTGGTTGTCGTTAGATACGGGACCTCAGCTAATAAGAGATTGAGAATCCTGAATGATCCATTGAAAGGTAATGAAAGAGCCCGCACACAAGGAAGGAAAAGTTCAACGTGTCGTAGGATGTAAAACGACAACAGTATATACAGATGTAGAAGTCCCAGTGTAACGATCCTATGTAGAATTGTGCCGCTAGTTGACCTGCTAGTGTAAAGTTATGGGCTATGACTTTATTCGGTGGCGAGTCACATACGCCACGTTGCAGTGTTGTTAAACGGACATTTGTGGCTTTTTGTAGGGAGAACGCTTGCCAGGCGAAAACCCACCACGTCCTGGAACACTGCCACCAATCCATTGAATGGCAAATTGTAACTGGCTATGTTTCTTTTTGAAAGTCTGTTTGCTCGGTTATTCGCAGTCAGGTTGCGTCCCATTTTTTCCGCTGGTTGATGCAATAACTGGTTGCCTATTGCGTTCCTGGGTCCTGTCCATTGGTAGGTCGGTTACTAAACATTCTTATTGAATAGGATGTGTTGATCCTTCGCAGAACCACATGAAGTCTTCTCTGATTATGTATATTTGCCGGGGAGCGAAGAATTCGTGTCCAGCTACCCTCATTGGACATCGGTAGTTGGGTGCAAATAGAGTGGAAGTGAGGCCATGGTCCAGGTAAGTACTTGTTGGTTAATTCGTCCCATCCCAGGCGGAGGCAGTTCCTCAGTTCGATCCCGAAGCTCTCCTATGTTCACGACCTCAGAGAAAAGGGAGAGAGGAACAAGCCGAGAGAAGACCGAAAAGGAACAGTCAGTGTACCTAGCGTTTGATCAAAATCCTACCTTAAGACATTTATTTGAGACAACTAGTGTACAAGGTGTAACAGATATTGCGCTAAAGATGTTTTTACTTATGCGGAAGGCATGGCCTGATGGGTAGAATACTTTCATGTGCATAGGGATGAAGAGCAGGATTCCGGTAAGATATTCATGAGGTGTAAGCTGACAATGTTCGAATTCTACCTGAGAGTAGAAAGTGGGTGTGTAGTCATGATTGGTTGTTATCGGAAACCAAAAGTCAGTGACGATGTGGCCGTATTTGTATATGCTCCACAGGATAAGGATTACCTAAGTCACCATAACTACAATGTACATAAGTATATGAAGATGGGAAGCTGAACATATTAGAAGAAGGCTAGGATTAAATGGATATCAAAGGAAGACTAAGCGTTGAAGCTAAGTCGATCAGAACATATCGATAATAGACCGGGTTTCAGTGACCAAAGGTGCCTGTTGGGTTAATCATTCGAGGTGCTAATGAATAACTACCGTGTCAGAGGGTCGGACAGCAAACCAGCTGAGCTGTGAAAAAACTATACCAGGAGAATAAACATACTACAGAAGGACTGACGCCTAGCTGTAGTCTGAGTCACACCAGCGACGTAATGTATAGAACGCGCTTGCAAATTATGTATACTAAACAAAATTACATAAGTTTGAAGGTATCATAGGCACCGGTGAGCGCCACCAGTCTATGTTATTGCTTCTTGATTCATTGTTTTCTCTGGTTGGCCACCTCTTGTCCGTTGCTCGTTTTTCCCGAGATTCCCACAGGTACGTCCGCCAAAACAAGAAGGTTTATCCACTGGGACTGGCCGTCCCATCCTCAAAACGCTTGGTCCTTTCTCCAGGAAATGAAAAATCCACACACTGGCCCAACGGGAGCTCATTCCGCCATTCCGGAGGCGCTACCTTCACGGGGTCTAAACAAATGGGTTTAGCTTGCCTCATACTCAGAGAACAATTTACTCACCTGGAATAATATATGTACATGGATCCCCCGTTCCACAACCGAAGACAAACAACTCTGGCGTGATTACCTTCACTGCCTCAAACATTCCTATTCGCCAGTCACCTGGATCTATTCTGATGTCATTTCACGGACAGCGTTGCGCACGTATACGTGGCTATTCCGATGGTCTTCCATGGAATTTTCACTTGGCTATGGAAACAGTTACACTTACTTACATCTGCAGGAATCCCAAATCCAATTTGCAGAGAATGGCGTTTTTACATATTAAGGACATATTCAGCCACAAGAAACAACTTCACTCACCGATCCCATGACAAGTCCAGCGTGGATAGCTGGACACGGTTTGCGAGCCGAGCAAGAATATAATAGAAGAGCCGGCCTCTATTAACAATGTGTTTACTCACCTGCATCATTATCATTCGACTCTTCGAATCTTGCATCATTGACCGGCCCCAACGACTGCTGCCGTATCAGTTCTAAGCCATTCTGCCAACCAACGAAGAATTTTGACTGTCAACCGACTGCGAATAATAGAATGCAAAAGCGGTCTATACGATGCATAACTGACTTGCACTACTGTTCAACGAAAGCTACGGCAGTGTTCCAGGACGTGGTGGGTTTTTGCCTGGCAAGCGTTCTCCCTATAAAAGGCCACAAATGTCCGCTTAACAACACTGCAACGTGGCGGATGTGACTCGCCACAAAATAAAGTCACAGCTAAGCATTTCACACTGACGCAGTCCTCAGCCTTCTACATCGAACCTGTGCAAGTAATTCTGCTATGAAGAATGCTTTGCTGGAGCACAGATCATCCCTATCTTGTAATTGGTCGCAACAAAATCTTATTTAGGCTGCTGTGCTCACGGATCACTACCTGGCGTAATTACCCCCAACTTGTGTTTTGACGGATTTTTTGCGCGCCCCAGCGCCATAATGTCCCTGGGTCTGACTATTACCTGACAGTATGCCCACTCATACGGACAACATCTTTTCTTTTATACCTTTCATTAAAACGAAATGTTTTAACATTCCACAGAAGTTATGCTTGTATGCATATTTGATCACGCCTTTACAGGTGTGTCTCGTTTTACCGAGAATATACCATTTATTTACTTATTTATGAATAGCACACGCAGGACGCGTGGTACCAGTGGGAGCACGCGTCGCACTGGACCCATTGCACTGAATCCCCATGACCATCAACATCGTCCTCCTGCTGACATACTCCGCATACATCCTCCGAAACGAAGCCCTGATTTCCCCGTTTCTGTCTCACAGGAACCCGGTAGCCCGTGGATGTCCGAGTGCGAAGGTTACGGAATCCTTTGTCCCTTAGGGCACTCTTATCCGGGCTAAACTCTATCACCCTGCACTTAAGGGGCGATTTTCTTTTCCTGGACACACCTGTGGATGTTGATGGAACACGTGTTTCCGTTTCATTCGCACCCACCACCTCATTCACCTGCGTACCTTGCAAAGGGCCAACCACTTCTCCTGTCGACGTGGGGCATACCGCCGAGGCTGGGCCACCATCAGACGTCCCTGCAGTAGGCAAGCCGCATAAGATGCGCACGTTCTGCTCGGTATCTAAATGAAGATGTACAGGCCACCTTGACGTTCGCCCATACAACTGAAAAGTGGCGTCCGTCGACATCAGCAACGCTACCATTTTTAGGTAATTCAACACACCAGTGAAGTTCTGCGATCCGTAGGTAACCAATTGAGCGGTAATGTCCCCCAATACATGCTGCGTCCTGCGAAGTTTCCGCGTGCGGTTCACAACTGCATCGCTATCCACCGCGTTACGCTGCACAATCTGCACAGTCTCAGCTGACGCAACGGACTGCGATGACGCTGCTGAAGGTAGCCGGGGTGCGATCCAGCGACATCCATGGAGTATGTTCCGCGCAGCGTTAGTGTGACGCGCCGCCACATAGCAAATGTGAGCACATGGCAGCCGCCACTGCCGATTGAACACACAATCGCATTCACTGCCCCGCGTTATGTACACTCGACGCACTCTCGCACGAGGACAGGTAACCAACCAGTAAGGCCCATCAGACCTGCAACTGAGAACCGTCGACGTACGAAAATGCCCCATGAAAACATCGCCCGCAAAGTCGCTTAGTTTGGAGCATACGGAAGCCACTGAGGACACCTCAGCTGGGACAGCAGTTGCGCTCATGCACCGCCTACCTATTACGCTGTTTCTTTGGGGCACCAGTGTCTTGACCATATCAACCACGCAATTGAACAGAGTGAGTAGGGATGACCTCTCCGACAGGTATTCCTTCAAATGTCTGTTCTCATTCTCTACCCTGTTCGTGGTGTGGCAACCACAAAAATGGTATCCCTGAGTCTGTGGGCCGCCCAAGAATCCGCGTGGGGAATCCACGTTGCGCGCAAATAACGGTACAATTCAGGAGACGCCCTGCCCACCGCGTTCAAAATCCTTTCAAATACCGTGGCGTCACGAGTGTATATGAGGTTATGGAGCCAACCACGTAATTGCATCCTACGCGGATCAGAGATCCCGCGTAAGCGGCCGCAACGTCGAGACATGTCCACTTTAACGTGGTAACGACAAAAAACCACCTTTGCGTTCGGATAAAAACGTCTGAACGCGCGGATCTGAGCGGCGCATTATCCATCACCACTGTGTGGCAACGTAAGGTGCTGGGCACCATCTCCCGCATCGCCTCAACCGCTTGGCCATAGTTGTAGGATGTCTCATTCGGTAATAGGGCGTAGAAAAAGGAAATACCCAGACCTGTGACATCCACCAGCATGGAGTGTCAAAAAATGTAGCCGCCATACTTCAGTTGATGGGTGGCATCGCATAACAGCACCTCGCCATAACGATTTACAATGCCGCCAACCAACGATGGAGAGAAAAACACATAATGTATCTGCTTACCCTCCGACACCAACCGACACGCACCGTGTCCTTCCAAAATGGTTGCCACGTCTGACACTGCACAAGTGTTTGCGTCCCGATGACGAATGCGCAAAGTATACAGGTCAAGACGGGTTACCCGTTTGCCGTACTCCAAGTAAATAAAACGACGCAAATTCGGGGTGCTATGGAAACTATCCATCAAACGCAGAACTTCCCTCTCTTGCTCCGGAGAAAGACGACGGTTACGTGCATACAACCATGGGTTGCCCAAGTGCAAATCATGACTATGCATCATGACGTAACTCCCCACGACATATTTCCCATCTTTGAAAACCACGGAGAACCGAGCCTTGCAATCGTACGATTTGTATCTACAGGCGTTAGTGGCCTTGTTGCAACGAAATTAAACAACTTACCGCTTGCCACGTGGTCCTGAACGTTTACGATGAACGCAACGGTACATGATGTAACCGCGGCATTCCCTATCGGGAACCGGCTTCCTCCTTCCACGATGGTATGCCGCAGCAGACTTGGAAGATGCACGGGAAAAGCAAGTCGCCGTCGCAAGCTGAAAACGTTCCAACCGGTTCACAAGGTCCTCAACACGTTCGTACTTCCCAATAAACATTGACCTGAACAACTCACTATCATCGACAACCATGGCGATAGCAGGAAAAACCAGTATGGCCACCGAAAAAAACAAAACAAACACTCGCACATGCACCAATACAGGGTATCATTTCTGCAGCATCGTAACTCACATACAATGTTATTTCCCAGGCCATCTGAAACCTAGTTTACAATTTTTACACATTCAGCCACCTTAATTTTGAAATAGGGTTAGCGGACGAAGCTTCAACGAATCCAAAAAGATTCTTCGCTTATGTCAAAAGGCGCTGCGCTTCGAACATGTCAATTCCAGTATTGGTGCATGATGACGGTACTCATGCGCATACGGATTATGACAAGGCCTGCTTACTCAGTGGGCAATATGCGGCAGTGTTTGTAAGGGAAACCTCTTTGACAGGCGTTGAGCTGGTTTGCAGGACCCCAGAGGGTTCAGAACTAGCTGAATTTATTGTATCGGAGACGGAAGTTCGTAGGCTGTTACAAGGGCTGAACCCTTCTAAGGCCTCTGGGCCTGATTTAATTCACCCGAAACTGTTACATGAGTTGGCTGCGGAACTAAGTGGACCGCTCGCTATTGCGTTTCAGAAATCGCTTGACAGTTGTGCATTGCCTTCCGAATGGAAGGAAGCTGTCATCTGTCCCATCTTCAAAAATGGGGACAGGGGTCTTCCTGCAAATTACAGACCAGTTAGTCTGACGAGTGTAGTAGTCAAACTCCTCGAGAAACTGGTGAGAGATTCATTGGAGAGTCATTTGAGTAGATTTAATCTACTTAGCAATGTACAACACGGATTCCGGAAGGGATTTTCGTGTCTGACGAATCTGTTGCTGGCTCGCGAAAATTGGGCGGATGCAGTGGATAACGGCCACACATTGAACGTGCTTTTCGTCGACTTTTCGAAGGCATTTGACAAGGTACCCCATTTGAGGCTCGCGCAAAAGCTGTCCTTCCTACGGGGTATCTGGCCGCGCCCTACATTGGGTGACTGCATTCTTAGAGGATAGAGAACAGTGTGTACGGGTATGCCAGGGCCTAACATTTAGGCAGTCTGTCCTCAGCGGCGTGCCGCAGGGCTCGGTCTTTGGACCGCTGTTTTTCTCTATCTATGTGAATGACCTACCCGCGGAGCTTGAGGTGCCATCGCTGCTATTTGCTGATGACCTGAAGCTGTGGAACATTGGTGACGTTCCTGGGGGTTCCGAAGCTATTCAGCGAGCATTGGATAAGCTTTGGAACTGGTCTACTTTATGGTTACTGCCCATAAATCAGACAAAGTGCTCCGTTCTTCGAATTGGAGGGGGTTGTCCTCCTGCGAACTACTTGGTCGGTGGGGTCGAACTCCCCCGTGTATCTAGCCAGGTTGACCTAGGCGTCGTACACTCTTCGGCTTTACACTCCGGCGACAACTGGAAGAAGGCCGCAAGCAGGGGTTTCCGCATGTTGTGGTTAATCCGACGTTCTTTCGGAGTCTTGACGGGCGGTATCTTTACGAGACTGTTCTCGGCTTACATTCGGCATCATCTGGAATACTGCGTCCAGGCTTGTCCGCCCTGCCGTCGTCCGGGACAAAATGGAGCTGGAGAGGGTTTTACGAGTGGGTACTACGTTAGTCGAGGGATTACGGGGACAGACTTACCCCGAGCGTCTACTTAGTTTGGGAAGGTATTCAATGCACTACCGAAGGCTTAGAGGAGACCTAATCCTAACCTACCGTGTTCTTGACTGGGAAGGTTTGG
>OX104069.1:50132685-50266024 GCA_944474145.2 Dicrocoelium dendriticum | reverse complement strand
TGAAGGACGAGACGCATCATACTGACTGGTTTAACTTGAACCTCCATCAGTTGACACAGGGAGTCCCACTGTTTTTTGTCGTCCAATATCTTATCTTTTATAGAGTTCGCCCCGGATTCAGTCACATTGAAGCATATAACTGTCAAGGGATTATGGTGTTTTTTTAATGTCCACCTTCTTGTGAGGACCAGTAACTGGTTTCTTCGCTTGGGTAGATGATGAGGTCTTGAGTCCCGTGGTGGTAACGGTAGTATTAACTTGTTTGGCAGCGGATTGCGTAACGATGAAAGGGGCCTCAGCCGTATGAGTAGTGACAACGGACGCGTATGTTGTCGTCCCTTTAACAGCGTTCAGCGTGGTGGGTGGTTCTGGTGGAGAGTGTGCGGTGAACGCATCTTTATGAGCAGCCGCTACTGTCGCGGTGACTAACACTGGAACATTGTTCTTACACCGTTCTGGATTGGAGCATGATGTTGAGCATGGATCTTTATGCACAGAGTTATCTGGCTCATATGGGACAATTTTCACTGCTGTTGCTTGCTCTACAATCTTTGACAACCTATCGCACTTCTGTGCCAGCACAGTTATACATCTGACGAGTGGAAGAGATGAACACTCAATGCAGAACCAGAGAGAATCGGTCGTATCATGGAGTTCTTTTATCTGGCTGGTACTAAGGCGAGCACACTGAGGATGAAAGTATTTTCGGCAGCTACTGCATTCAATACCAAACCGCACAAGTTTTACACAGTTGTCAACGCCGCAAGTAACGTTCATCTCGGTGGCTTTAGGCTTCGCTTTCCGCGGGTAAGAGGTACGTGCCATTGTAGAACCAATCTAAGATGGAGGACACCTCCTGTAGTTGGGTGATCAGTGAGATCTCCGAAGGTAACGAGGGGATATTCATCAAATTCGCACAGATAAGACAATACAGCAAAAGAATTATATTGGTGTAAAATTCTCACACAGAAAACACCTATAACACAGTATCCCAAAAGAAAATTGCACATCCAGCACGGCTTAGCAAAATTTCGCGGCGTCCGTGAGTACAGCCCCTTTCTAAATGCTTGATGTGTGTTTGCTAGCAATAGTTTACCGTCCTCCAATGTCTACCTTGGAAATGGATCAAAGCTTTGCTGCTGCGATGAAACAAGTATTGACACGTCCACACAGTCACGTTCTTCTGGTGGGGGACTTCAATCTGCACGCACTCGAAGCTCCAGCATCGCCCAGCGAACAGTTCAAGGCTGATTTGCAAGAACCGTTTACCGATGTACCACTGTATGACAATGTCACCTCCCCCACTCGTTTCAGAACGGGTGACATCCCCTCTGTCTTGGACCTTGTGCTCACCAACGAGGAACTAATGATTGGCACCGTTACCATAGCTACACCACTAGGTCGTAGTGATCACGCGACGTTGCACTTTCGTTACATCTGTTATTCGGAGTACGTTAGAGAGAACGACGAGGAAACTTATATGGTTGCACATTACGACATCTTGTCTAACCTTGTTCAAGACACCAACTGGTCCTTCCTGACCGAGAATCCGCCCGATGAGGCTTGGATGGTGTTTGTCACCAAATTCACTGAGCTAGTGGCAAATGCATCAGAACGCAAGGCCTTTCGCCCGAAGCAAGTGGATTCGTTCCTAAGAAGCCGTACGAGAAAATCTATGGCCTTAAAGGATTCGGCCTGGCACGCTTACAAAGTTTGCCCAAGTAATCTGACCTGGGGAGTCTACACAACTCAACGAAACCATTGTGTCAAGTTGATTCGCGAAGACAAACTCCAGCACCAGCAGAACTTAGCGGCGAAATTCAGCAAAAATCCAAAGCTGTTGTATAGACATATCAACAAACTCCGTAGAGTGCAGCGCGGGATCCCGGTCTTGCGTGCAACAGATGGTCATGCGCAAACTGCACAGGAAGCAGCCAACGTGTTTCGTCAACACTTCCTCCATACTTTCCGGAGTGAACCATCCCTTCACCCGATTTTGACAGAGCTCTCACCGTTCCCACGTTTACACAACGTATCTTTCACGGCAACCAATGTGTTGAAAACGCTAATGTCGTTGCGTGTGCACAGCTCGCCAGGCGTAGACGATATTAAACCGAAGCCGTTGAAGGCAGCGGCCCTAATCATTGCCGAACCATTAGCTCGGTTCTTTCAACGTTGTCTTGACGAAATGCTGATTCCCACAATGTGGAAACATGGGCTAGTCACTCCCATTTACAAAAGCGGTAATCGTGCGGAGCCGTCGAACTACCGTCCAATCACTCTCCTCCCAGTTTTATCCAAAGTAATGGCACGTATAATTGCGGAGGCGCTGATGGGATATCTGGAGAATAACAATATCATAGTGCCACAGCAACACGAATTCCGCCGAAATCGATCCTGCACTACAAACTTGCTGCTGGCCCGAGCAAGCTGGACGGAGTCAGCTGATGCTAGATTTGGATTCGGCGTTGTCTACCTGGACTTCTCGAAGGCGTTAGATCGTTTGGACCACCGCATCCTCCTACACAAACTTCAAGGCTACGGAATCGGTGACCCTGTGCTTGGTTGGATCGCCAACTTTCTCACTCAACGTCAGCTGAATGTGAGAGTCCGCAGCTCCATATCCGACCCAATTGACGTCCAGTGCGGTGTGCCACAAGGGTCAGTACTGGGGCCACGTTTATTTTTAACATTCATTAACGACCTTGCCAGTGTACTACAGTCGAACTTCTTGCTGTTTGCAGATGATGTCAAAATTGGCATGACATCCGGACAGAGGACGATCACGCAACACTGCAGAGTGATCTGGACAGGGCGTACACTTGGTCATCCGAAAACATGCTCCACTTCAATGTCGCCAAGTGCAAAGTCGTGAGCTTACGCCACCAGCTCATCCATGAATACTTACTCGGGGACCAGCCGTTGCAACATGCTTCCCAGGAATGCGACCTCGGAGTGATCGTGCAGGACGACCTTGGCTGCTCCAGACAAGCTGAAAAGGCATCGAAAAGGGCCAGTCAACATCTCGGACTCTTACGGAGGGCTTTCGGAAATTTCGAGCCATCTGTATTTCCGCAAATGCTGAGCGCTTACGTGAGACCCCACGTGGAGTATGCGATCCAGGCCTGGCGTCCCTGGCGCAAGCGCGACATCAGTGCACTTGAAGCTCCACAGCGTGGAGCAACGAAGCTCGTCAGAGGCCTGTTTCACATCCCCTACCAACGCAGACTGCAGTCTCTGGGATTGTACAGTGGTGAATATCGTCGTCACCGAGGAGACCTCATCATGGTCTACTTAATACTGATGAATCCAAATCACCCATGTCGCAGTCTCTTGCAGCTGAGCCAAAATACCAACCTGAGAGGTCATCAGCTCAAACTGGCTACACACTACAGCCGACTTGATTGTCGACGAAACTCTTTCTCACTCCGTGTGTCCCGTGCTTGGAATGCGCTCCCCACTCATGTCGTCCTTGCCCCCACATTGGCACTATTTAAAAAACGCCTAGATGACACACTTTCCAACTTGCATTATTTGGCATAGCACGTCC
Source organism: Dicrocoelium dendriticum (assembly GCA_944474145.2). Classification (NCBI taxonomy): domain Eukaryota; kingdom Metazoa; phylum Platyhelminthes; class Trematoda; order Plagiorchiida; family Dicrocoeliidae; genus Dicrocoelium; species Dicrocoelium dendriticum. The sequence goes on along the minus strand of OX104069.1, from coordinate 50,262,474 downwards.
TATTCGGAGGACGAAATAACGAGACCCAAACCATGAGGTTACTGACCCTCCCCGCAAAGTGGCGGTGATGTTACATACAGAAGTGTCCCAATGAGCGACATGGATGTATACAAACTGGAGTAACGTACCACATCTCTCAACGGAAGCAACACACGAGTGAGCGTTATCTGTTCCTTTGATTTCTTTTTCCCACATTTGCTGTAATATAACAGCTCTACTTTGGGTGCAGACATCCAGTCCATACTTCAAACTATCATTATGAAGTGGTGCGTTGAAATCTGTAGAGGCTTGAAAAAAACGATTTACTTGTTCGATTATCCTTCCATTTTATCTATTGCTCCAACCTCCCTACGGGACCTGTCAAGCATATGCTTTTTTACCCGTTATAAATCATTGTTCATTGTTCTCCGCAAATTGGGGCACGAACCTCGAGTCATACGTTACCATACCGAAGAACGACCGGAGCTGACGCTTCGATTTCGGGGCTGCAAAATTCTTGATTGCTTCTCGTTTCTCTGGAAGCGGCTGAACCTGGCCATTCCCGACAATGTGGCCCAAACATACAATCGACTTTTGAGCACTCTGTGACTTTTTGCGACTGAGCTTCAAGCCGGCTTCCTCCAGTCTTTATAACACCGCTGCGAGTCGGGCACCATGATCGTCTTCCTTCTCCGAGAAAATAATGATGTCATCCCCATAAACAACCACATTTTTGAGGTTCTCCAGAACCATAAGTAGTAAGCGTCTGAATGTTGCCGGGGCGTTGCACAGTCCAAACGGCATTCTCAAGAATTCGTACTGTTGGTCATTTACGCTGAAAGCTGTTTTATACCTGTCTTCCTCTGCAATGGGGAGTTGCCAATAACCCGAACGTAGGTCGATCAACGAAATCAGCTTGCCATTGTGTAGATTGGAAAAAATTTCTTCCATTTGGGGCATCGGAAAAGCGTCTTTCACCGTAACTCTATTCAGCTCCCTGCAATCGATGCAGAATCTGTAGCTTCAGTCTGCCTTTTTCGTCAACAATACGGGAGCTGAATACGGACTGTTTGTTCGTCTGATGTTGCCTTTGGCCTCCATTGCAGCCACCTGTTTTTGTATCTCCACCAGAGTGTTCTGCGGTATCCGCCTGAAAATCGGCTTGCACTGCCCACCCGGAATTAGAGGTATCCGATGTTCTACGCAGCTGCAAAATCCGTAATCATCATTCACATCCATGAACAAATGTGCATACTTCTGAAGCACGTCCCTTATTGCACGGTTCGGGCACTCGGGAAGAACCGTCACGGCACCTATGTGGTCGCGTTTCCCTGGGCTCATCTCGATCGTCTCACTGTCCACTATCACAACATGCTTCCTCAAATCAATGGTTGCACCCAACCGCTTAAGGATGTCGTTACCGATGATTGTCTTCGTTGCCCCCTCAACCACGAACATGGAGTGACTAATGACCGTTTTTCCAATTCTCACTCGTAATCGCTGAGCGCCAATAACCTTCAAGCAGTGTACTCCGACTGTTTGCATTGCGATTGACGACTGTAGTAACGCGACACACTCGAACCTTTTCGTAATGGAAGCGCCGGCTCCCGTATCTATTATCCCATTAACTACGACACCCTCAATTGTTATTTCTAGGGATGGTACCCGCAACCGACCCGACATAGATAAAGAAAAACAACGGTAAAAATTTCTTTTGTACAATATGCAGCGTAATGACCCAGCTAGTTGCATCGGAAGCAGCGGGGCCTATCTCGTCTTCCGGACGCATTGCGTTGTGTCTCGGTTCTCGAAATTTCGCTCACCAAACTCTCAACCATGCGCGAAAGCTGGTCTATTTTACATTCCAACGCGGACGGTTCGATTCTCCTCATCTCCACGGGCCCCACAAAACTCTGTGCCACCGCCACAAGGTCTTCTGCCGTACTGACCGCAACCATGGATGCCAATTTCACTTTGTCCTGAATGGGTTTGGGAAAAGTTCGGATGAATTGGCCTCTCAGTAGTCGATCTCTCGCGCCGCCATCCAACTCAGGGAGCGCCACCTCCAAGTGTCTCTTCAGCCGCTGAAAGAACACCACCAAATCTTCTTGCTCTTCCCAATTGGTTGAGTGGAACTGCTCGAGCGCATGTTGCCGATCGCTCTCCTTACCGAATTCCGCACACAGAGCAGCCTTCATCTCGGCAAATAGGCAGCCAGCCTTGTCCTTCCTCGTTAGCTGGTAGGTCGCCTTTGCTCTCCCCGTCAGCATCGTGCCCAAAGCGGTCAACAAATTGGCATCTCCTTTGATCCCGTTGCACGCCGCAATGGCCTCGAATTCCTCCAACAACGATTCCAAATCTCCCCCTGCGAACGGCGTTGGCCACTGAAGCTTCATGCTGATTGGTCACGGCACCAGTGTAGCGACAAGACATCGCGGCAATGAAGTACGACCTTTATTGGCGCGAACACACACACTACACACCACTCACACGGGCACACATTAGTAGGTCAGGTTTCTTTCCCACTTTGCACCATCCCTCCTGGCCTCCGCTCGTGACACTTCTATGCTCCTTCTGGGGAACGGGAACGCATCTTCTATGTCCGTCTCGCCCGTGTATCTTCGCTTCCACGCCTCCGATTCTGACAATGCTGGAGTCGTTCGATAGCGTGCGCTTTGCTTGACCGTGGGTGCATCACTCTCCCCGGTGTTGTCTCTTGAAGATGCGATACCGGCGGTTTTGTCCGATTTGTTGCGCCTTCAACAAATTCCCCACCTGCTTTGCCTGCCCCGGGCTCACCCACGGATGCCGCTCCTGTCCCGTTTCCGCCCCGTTCTATTGAGCCTGGGTTTCTCCAGTGAATTGCCCCCATTGCATCAGTCTCTCTATTCGTCCGCCTCCGTTTTAATGGTCTCACCGTCCTTTGGGCAAACGCTGCCTTCCGCCTTCCTACACCCGCCCCTCCTCGAAGTTGGTGTTCTCTCCCATGCCACGGACGTAACATAGCGGCATTTATCCAGCGTTGTGACGCCTCGTCGTGCACTTTGACATTCTCTGCTTTCCGGTCGAGTACCGTATAAGGGCCTTTCCAGTATTCCCTGAACTTCCGTGCACCCGGACCTCCAAATTCCGGACGTTCGTGATTTCGTATCGCTACTTTGTCACCTGCACTGTATGGTTGCCACTTATGGGTCGCGTACCTGGCATCGTGGTTGCGCTTATTCCTTGCTTGCCGAACCTTGATTTCGCTTCTGGCGGTTGCTTCCAGACGTTCGCGGCGGGTTGGTGGGGTATCCCATCCCTGCGTTTGCGTAATGCATGCATCGAGTGGAATTCTTGGCTGCCTGCCAAACAGTAATTCGAACGGGGCAACTTTTGTGGTCGACTGCTTGCTGGTTCTATACGCGAGGAGGACCCTGGACAATGCTTGCTCCCACGGTAACTTTGTACAGTTGATCCATGTCTTCATTGTCCGATTAAAGCGTTCAGTCAACCCGTTGGTCTGTGGGTGATACGGTGACGTGCGTCGTCTCTGGATGTTCCACTTCTGCAATACGGCCTGAAACGCTCTGGACTCGAAACAGGGTCCTTGGTCGGTTAAGACACACTGAGGGACTCCATACCTTGCGAGTATATTGAACTCGAATACCTGTGCCACTGTTTCACCTCTTTGATAATTAATCGGTATGGCTTCTATCCACCGAGTAAAATGGTCAATCATTACTAGGACGTACCTGTTTCCGGACCAACTGACAGGTAAGGGATCAAAAACGTCCAATCCTTAAATTTGAAACGGTTGGTTGACTTCGATAGATCGCATCGGAGGCCTCGTTGTACCCATAGCGCGGTTTGTTTGACAAGATTGGCATCCACGAATGTATGCCGCGACGTCTTTTCTCATGGTTGACCAAAATACCCTCCTTTGCAACAGGTCGAGGACTCTCTCGAATCCTGGGTTTCTCCAGTGAATTGCCTCCGTTTTAATGGTCTCACCGTCCTTTGGGCAAACGCTGCCTTCCGCCTTCCTACAATAGGTACAATAGAACAGTGATGACTTACTGTTAGTGTGTATTGCATATTCCGTCTCCCATAGGTGAACTCGTGCTTGCAACTGATGGAGGCAGTACAACATGAGAATGTGACGGAGTTTCAACTACAGTCGCTCTGTGTAGTCACTTAAGGCTAGCCCGGTTCAATAGTCTCCTGTCCGAAGTGCGTTTGGATTCCCGAAGAGCGTCTCTTTCTCTAACTTAAGCATTGGCAAGTGGGAATAAAAAACCCTCGTAGATGTCCTCCTTGACGCGACCCCCGTACCCACTTTCCACGGTCAAACACGAGGCTTTCAGAAAGATATTCAAAATGTTCAACAAATTTCTAAGAATTGGTAAGGTTTCCTTCGTAGTACTCTTACTAAACTATTTACTGATGTAGTTGTGCATCCTACCGTGACGATAAGCTATTTGAAAACGAGCTGTCATCCTACATCTTGAGTGCAGCCATTCCGCAATGTTGGTTGTGCGCTGTTTCCTTTCCACTTAAATATGCAAAGGCATTAACGTAACATCACAATTGACCTGACTTGTTTCCAAGTCCAACTGATGACTAGCTATTTCTACTTTCACTTCTTGCATACGCCTCTGCATTTCCGCCTCTAACCTAGATAGTAACTGTCTTTTCATAAACAGCTAGATTCCATACAGCAGATGTAAAATGGGCAATATTACCATCCTCACTTTCGTGACTAACATGGGAACCAGACCGTGAAGCATAAGCACCATGATAATCGTTAGTAAGTTACCGGGATTGTCCATTTTCCACCGAGTTTCCGAAGCGAGTTTTCTTTGGATGCATGGCCCGACGTAGTAACTCAAAACGAATGTTACTGAGTTTGTATTCCAGTTCTTAAACTTAACACCAAAACGAGGAAAGGTTCTGGAGTGCTTGGACTCCAAGGTTAATTGTTGAGTACTGCACCCAATACTTCACACAAATGAAAAGAATGTATGTTGTATACTGTAAGCGGCACGCGCATGGAACTATGGAGCTAACGCGTTCCCAACTGAATCAATGCTACAAAGACGGAAACGGATAATCAATGCTCAACAATCAGCTCTAATAGTCGGACTCCGAAGTAACAACTATAAATCACCAACCAGCACTAGATACGCTTGCAAGTTGCACTCATGTACGTGTATGTACCTTACATAAATAAATAAATAAATAAAAACAAATCTGGTTATATTTGCCGACAAGCGGTATAGGGCCCAATAAGCGGAGGCGATCATGCATAACAACACACTTGTGTGTATCTTGGTAAGTGTGATGGTGGTTTTACTATTGCAAAGGATGAACCTCTGTTTTGCTTTTTTCACCTTTCACACACTGTGCTTCACCAACATAGATCAGCGTTTCTCAAAGTGTAGTCCCTGGACCCACAAAAGATCCACGGGATACTTTCAGTGGTCCGCGGGACTTTTGGAACGGATTGATTCCGTCAACAACATCTTAGCAATGCTCATTTTATTTTATAGTTTGATGACAGACTTGCAGTTAAAGTTTGTATAATCATATCGGACGGTCTACATTAGCCATGTGAATGGCATGTGTAAAACAAACTGCTTCCAAAAGGAAACATAGGTGTAGTGTAGGCGAGCAACATCCAATTTACTTCTGGTTTAGTAACAGTCCTATTGACCGAATGACTTAGTGTCACTTTAATGGGAATCGCGGTCCATGAACATCTATTTCCCACAAATTCATGCGGGGCCCGATGCCCGCATATTACAAAAATGCGCCGAGATTGGACAAACGTCCTCTCATAAGATTGCAACAATTATCAGGTTAAACGCAAAAATTTCTCTTAACAGCTCGCGAATGTACAAGTGTACGTTTTTAGTGAAAGATATTTGGTGACATTGCGCCCCGCATGTATGTATCGTACATTTTAGGGAATTCTCTCATGATAGACATATAAGTCGGATATGTTAAATTTGGTGTGCCCAGCGTCGAAAGGTGTTTGACGGAATTCGGGAATATACGAACCCAGTTGTTGCTGATTATCGAATGATACGTGCTATTTAGTGCCATAGGAAATTCCGGGCGTACAAAGCGGGCTATAGATTCTCACGAACATCTACACGATAGTTGTCAATTTTATTTGGTAGCTACGGGTCAATCTGGAGGTGTAGCAGATTAGCACATGCATTAGGTGTGCTGTGGAGTTCTTGATGGCGATTAATTCAGGCTTGATGCACCTTGACGCCATTGGGATGCGGGACTCTGGGATGCTTTGGGTCCCTCTGCGACGGATGATGTTGGTTAATTGCTTCACGATATCGCTGTGCCGCTTACAGCGAGCTAATTTCCAGGTGCGCCCTATACAACCACTCAATCTCTCCCACCAGCTTTCAAAGTGATAACGGTCCATCGCTACTTGGTCTTATGCTTACTAACGAAGAACCCATGGTCGGCGGAATAGTTACAAGCATACCGTTGGGTCGTAGTGACAATGCAATTAGTATTTGAACATGTATGCTGTGCGAAATATGCTGCAAAGCAGGACCAAGGGGTATATATTGCCACACATTAAAATGTGTTATCCCCGTTTGGACGTCTTTAACGGAATACCCCCAAAAGTCGCCTGGGAAATATTCACAAATACCTTTAGCACACTGGTAGCGCACGCACCGAAACAGAAGCCCTTCCACCGTCAAAGCAAAAGCAAGCCATTTATGAAGGCTTTGGCATAGCGAGCTCACAAGGACTGTTCAAATGCCGGCACCTGGACTACATACGTGGCACAGGGTAACTTCGGTGTCAAATTGCCCTTCGAGGACAATATGATTCATCAACAGGTGTTAAGGAAACGATTCTACACGAACCGCAAAATCCTATACGGGCACGTTAATGGCATTCGTAAGGTGAAGCGCGGAATTCCAACACTGGTAACAGCTGATGGGTGCATGCGGTCAGCAATAGAAGCATCCGATCTCTTACTGCTTCATTACTCCAGCGAGCAATGAGCCAAAATGTTCTCCTTGTTTCTATCACACCACCGTCAGGTTTACCCGACATCACATTCACTGCAGAAGTTGTGTTGCAGAAGTTGTTATGCTTGCGTATCCACAGTTCTCCTGGAGTCGATAACATTAAACTGAAGACTTTGCAGCCGCATCCACTGGTCCAGCAGATTCACCGGAATTTTTCTATCAGCGCTATTTGGAGGATAACAACATTCCACCAGTATTGAATCGGGGGTCATCACTCCTATTCATAAGGGTGGTAGGCGCACCGACCCTACGTGTTACCGTCCAACAACTCCGCTTCTTGTTCTTTCCAAATTTATTAATTCAATTATTGCAGATGAGCTGATGCGGTATCTGGAAAACCACAAGTTAATAGCCCCAGAGTAACATAGTTCTCGTAAAATGCAATAATGTAGTCAAACCTAGCAATTGTACGCGCTAGTTGGACTGCTGTAGCTGATGGTGGAGCAGGAGTAGATGTCACCTACCTGGACTTCTCAAAAGCGTTCGATCGCTTAGAACAACAAATTCTCCTTCATCATCTTTGTAACTACGTCACTGGATACCGAATCTTGGGTTTGATAAACAATTTGCTATACAAACGTAAGTTGAAAGTGATGTGGAGTGCAGTGTATCACGAGGTTTGGTACTAGGGTCTCGCCTCTCCTTAGTTTTCATAAACGATTCAACGAGATCAATTGCTTCCGATTTCCTATTTTTCACAGCCGTTACCAAGATATGGCGAGCGACCAGAGGATTGGACGACCACAAAGGGTTCCAGTGGGATATGTTAACACAAGTTCGAATTGTCCAGTTCATAATGCTCTACCATTCAATGTAGATAAATGTCGTATTATTCAACTACGCCATAGACAAGACTACACGTATTGGCTTGGGGCATGCGGATTGCACACTAGGTTCCAGGAACGTGACCTTGGTATTCACGAACAGATGGACCTCAACTGTCCAAATCCATCTGATGTAGCTGCGAAAAGTGGTAACCAGCAACTCGGCCTGCTGCGTAGTTGACAGCTGGACGAGAAAGCTGATTGTCAACGCGCGCGTGTTTGTCACAAATCGTGCTTGGGAAAGACCCTGCGAGCGCGTTGCCAGGGCTGAACCTAAAGCTGATGCAATCACGCGTCAGACATCACGTGCGTTGCCATGCACCGGGTTGGCGGACGAAGACTGGAGTGCCTGAGCAAGACGGCGAACTGGACAGACGGAGCGGACAAGCAAGTGTGGAGCGTGGGCTTACAGTCAAATCCGCCTGGTGATGTTTGGAGGGTTGGTGAGACCGACATATCAAATATGAGCGTTCTCTGTTCCAATACAACTCTGGTCTGCTGAGTCTTCTTCTGTCTTCCTTCCTGTCGGGTTTTCTAAGGCGTCAAACAGAGCACGCATAATGGCGCAGATTTACCAGCAGGCGTGAGTCAACCGGACTATTGTGGGTACAGCTTTATGATAGTGGCGACGAGAGTACAACCGAACCCAGAAATGACACTCCGTCTTGAACAACTGCAGATGCTATGCAGCAACAACAGGCGCAGTTTGAAGCATCCCAGACCAAGCTTATCGAGATGCTAACTCAGAAGCTGACAGTGCAGTCAAACCCAGGGTTAGGAACAAGTGAAAGTGCTCCCTGATCAGAAACCCTGACTCAGCAGATCAGTGAGTTCCATTATGATGCTGATGCCGGTATAACATTTTTTTCTTGGTTCTACAAGTATGAAGACATGTTCCGGGTTGATTTCGCCAACCTTCCAGCAGAAAAGAAGATTCGACTAATGTTGCGGAAGCTGGGTGCTGCCGAACACGATAAAGTTACCAATTTCATCTTACCTAAAAGAGTACCGATCTGTCCTTCGACGAAGTGGTTACAGTCCTGTCGCAAATCTTCGGAGAGCAGACATCTTTGTTCAACATTCGGTACAATTGTCTGACAATAACGAAAAAGGAAGACGAACACTGGGTCGACTATTCCAGTCGTGTGAATCGCGTGTGCGAACTGTCACAACAACACAAGTTGACAAGCGTTCAGTTTGAATGTCTCATATACGTTTGTGGCGTACAAGCATCCAAAAACGTCGACATTCGAACACGAATACTGAACAAAATTGATCAGAATCCGGATGTCACATTGTAGCAAGTGACCGATGAGTGCCAACGCATGACGAATCTGAAGTACGATACCGCAATGATTCAACAGTTGTCCAACCAGAACGATCAAGATTTTGTCTGTGCAGTCAGCCGTTCTCCCCGAAAGGAAGCTACCCACGTGAGTTCACCGCATTCCAAACCTCCCACTGCATGTTGGTTATGTAGAGAGTGGCATTTTGCAGGCGAGTGCACATTCAAAACACAGTTACCACCTTTGCGGCAGAAAAGGGCATAAGGAGTCATGTTGCTTCGCGAGTCATCCAATTTTGACCAAGAAGATGCGTAACAATGCCAGATCGTTCCGGCGTCCCAATTTGACCAGATCTAGCACCGCAGCTTTCAAGGTTGACGGCGCCAGGGAGCGCAAGTACACAATTGTGAAAATCAACGGCTTCCATGTCAAGTTACAAGTCGATACGGCTTCAGATATCACCCTGATATCTCCCGACACTTGGTGCATGCTGGAGCGACCGATACTCATACAAACGGGCCACACGGCACGGTATGTTTCAGGAGATACGTTAAAACTGCTTGGTGAACTGAATTGTTAGGTAAACCTTCGCGATAAACAAATCCTGACGACATGTTTCGTGACAGAGCAGCCGGGATTGGATTTGCTGTGGTTCGACTGGATGGATGAACTGAATCTGCTTGATCGATCAGTGAACAGTATATGTCAGCAACCGCAAGTCAATTTGCTGTCGTAACTGTCGACTTCAAGTCCGGTGTTTCAAAGTCAGATTGCCGAGATAAAACGACGTCACGATGCATATTTCCAACCTTGTTTCGGATGCCGCAACATAGCTACTGCCGCATTAAACCTTAAACCAGATGCCAAGCCAGTCTTTAGACCACGACATCCGGTGCCCTGCGCAACCCAGTCCCTAGTGGGAGTCGACTTTAACCGACTATAATCTGAAGGACTAATCGAATGAGTTCACTATTCAGAATGGACAGTACCTATCGTGGTGGTAAAGAAAGGAAACGGTAAAGTCCGTATTTGTGCCGATTTCTCGACAAGGTTGAATGCTGTGTTGGAAATTAATCGGTATCCACTCCCTGCACCGGAGGTGTTGTTCAGCAAACTCAATGGGGGAAAATGTTTCGCAAAACTCGACCTAGCTAATGAGTATCTGCAAATCTCTGTTGCCCATCTGGGCATGTCATTGCTGACAGTAAATACCCACATCTGACTTTTTCAGTACAATCGGCTGCCGTTCGTATTGGAAAGCGTACTGGCCTTTTTGCATCAAAAAATGGATACCCTTTTGAGAAATCTCCCAAATACAGCTGTATACCTGGACGATGGGTTGTTTATGGGCTGAGATCCGCAGGACTTAATACAGACGCTGGAGTGAGTGCTTTTACGTCCCGAAGAAACTGGATTCCGGTTACGGGCTGAAAAATATTAGTTCCTATTAGAAAGTGTCAAATTTCTTGGGTTATCACCGACAAACATGGCCGGCGCCCGGAACCCGCCAATATTGAAGCTATCAAACAGATTAAGCCACCAGAAGACATTGCAGAGCTCCGCTCGTTACTTGGGCTCGTTACCCATTCCACCGCTTTCCTACCAAGCCTACACCAAACCAGAGGTCCGCTGAACCAGGTACTGACAAAAGACAAAGGTTGGAAATGGGCAAAGGAATGCCAGCAGTCTTTTGATGCAGTCAAAGCAGCTCTCACTTCTGATCTACTCTTGACTCACTTCAATCCGAATTTCAAAACTGTCGTTGCTACGGATGCTTCCAATTATGGTGTCGGTGCAGTTATTTCCCACGTTTTTCCGCATGGAGGAGAGAAGGCTATCGCGCACGCAGCTGAAAAGAACTATAGCCGGATAGAGAAGGAAGCGTTTGCGATCGTTTTCGCAATGAAACGGTTCCATAAGATGCTGTGTGGCAGACATTTCACGCTCCTGACTGACCACAAGCCATTTCTGTCGATATTCGGGTCAAAATAAGGAATTCCAGTTTTTACGGCAGACCGATTGAAACGCTGGGCGACCATACTACTGGCCTACGACTTCAGTATACAGTACAAACCGACGCAACTAATCGGTCAAGTGGATGCCCTGTCTCGTCTCATCAGTTCACACCCAAAGGAGATTGATGATTGTGTGATTGCAGCTATCAGTTTCGAAGCAGAAGTCCAACGAATCCTGGCTGATAATGTGAGAAGACTACCAGTAACAGCCGACACTATTCGTATGGAGACATCACGGGACAGAATCTTGAAGAAAGCGATGCACTGTGTACGAACATGTTGGCCAAATGGAGGCATACCTATGGAGTTGCGGCCGTTTTACCATCGACGTGCATCCCTGTCAGCCGTGGACAATTGTCTGATGTTTGGAGATCGAGTGGTGGTGCCAACGAAATTGCAGAGGCAAATATTGCAGCAGTTCCACACGGGGCACCCTGGTACCAGCCGCATGAAAGCCTTGGCACGCAGCTTTGTTTACTGGCCAGAAATGGATTCGGAAATTGAAAAATTCTGCCAACAGTGTGAATCTTGTCAACTTGCAGCGAAGGCTCCTCCCAAGTGTCAGTGGCAACCTTGGCCTAAGGCAGAGAAACCGTGGCAACGAATACACGTAGACTATGCAGGACCGATCAATGGCCAATCCTATCTCGTTTTGGTTGACTCATTCACCAAGTGGCCTGATGTGATTACGGTAAACAATCCGACTGCACAGCACACTGTCAACGAGCTGGAGAAGCTGTTCCGATACTTCGGCCTGCCAGAGGTGTTAGTGACAGACAATGGAACACAATTTACCTCGACTTCTTTCCTCGAGTGGTGCAAGGAAAGGGAATTCAACAGATGTTCTCACCACCATATCATCCGCCACCAAAAGGACAGGCGGAGAGGTTCGTGGATACGTTCAAACGTGCTTCACAGGATGCAATCCAACCTTTTATATGCATGTGTCGGAACGCTCCGAATCCAAACTCCCCTGATGGAAAATCCCCCACAGAAGTATTATTTGGAAGAAAGATCCGGACGTTGTTCGAGAATCTTTTACCAAGGAGAATAGAAAAGCACGGCGACAGTCACCTGGAGGAAGATTGCAAAGTCAGGCTCCGTAACTTCAATGTTGGTGACATGGTTTAAGCCCTTGATTTTCGAAGGCCGAAGGGTTGGCCGAGCGGAATTGTTATCGGCAGGAAAGATATCTATGAGGTGTTGGCTAGACGTGAGAAATGGATTAGGCACATCAATCAGTTGCGACTGAATCATGGCAAAACCCAAGATCTCCAAGAACCATTAGCTTTACTTTGGGACATCATACTAGACACATTCGGGCTGGAAGCTAAAGGTCAGCCACCCAGTGAGACAGAACAAATGACTCAGAAATCAGATGCGCAATGCAGGCCGGCTCGGAAGCGGAGAAGACCACAGCTGCTGCAAATCCATCCCGGGCGAAAAGCTACGAACGCAATCAGGATCGAAGGGTGTGCACACTGACTCAATTCGGAAAGGGAGGTGACAGTTGGGCAAGAAAGCTGATTGTCAACGCGCGCGTGTTTGTCACAATCGTGCTTGGGAAAGACCCTGCGAGCGCGTTGCCAGGGCTGAACCTAAAGCTGATGGAATCGCGCATCATACAGCAGGCGTGTTGCCAAGGCCTGACCGGAAGCTGAAGAAATCACGCGTCAGACATCACGTGCGTTGCCATGCACCGGGTTGGCGGACGAAGACTGGAGTGCCTGAGCAAGACGGCGAACTGGACAGACGGAGCGGACAAGCAAGTGTGGAGCGTGGGCTTACAGTCAAATCCGCCTGGTGATGTTTGGAGGGTTGGTGAGACCGACATATCAAATATGAGCGTTCTCTGTTCCAATACAACTCCGGTCTGCTGAGTCTTCTTCTGTCTTCCTTCCTGTCGGGTTTTCTAAGGCGTCAAACAGAGCACGCATAATGGCGCAGATTTACCAGCAGGCATGAATCAACCGGTCGATGGTGAGTACAGCGTTAAAACAGTAGTGCTTTTGGTGTATAATTTCCACTCACGCCCTCACGCTGTATACGACGCCCAAGCATGGCAACCTTCGTTGAAGAGTTACGTAGAGACACCACAAAGCAGGGCGACATATAATGTCAAGGGTTATGCGATCACTTTTACCAGCGAAGGCTGAACTTGCTGGTAATTTTCAGCTGGTGCTATCGAAGGCTGCACGGCGACCTCATATTTGTGTAACAAATACTGAGTGACCCCAACCACTTATGCTGCTATTTCCTGGAACTTAGCCATAACACCAAGCTTAGAGGCAACTGTCTGAAACTGTGTGCACAAAATAGCCCTCTAGTGTCAAAGGAAACAGTTTCCTATCCAAATATACCGACTGTGGTACTCTTTTCCAAGCTCAACTATATCCTCCCCTGCTTAGGACATTCGCAAAAAACGTTTGGAGTTTGTTCTTAGCACCCAGCATCTCGTTACCTAAAGTGCGCTACATTACATTATAATGCCATTCTATCGGCTTTATGTATTACATGGACCCAAGGAGGCGGCGCATGAGTGAGCGACTATAATTTGCTTTTCTCACGTGTTACCTCAACGATCACTGCACCCTGTGCATCTCTGTATGCTTGCATTCGATTGTATTTTACACTACCGTTGTTTATCAATGCATTTATCTCGGTAGACGCTCGATAGATGACTCACATAAATTTTCGTTTTATGGTATTCACCCTAACCGTCATACGGGATTTTTCAAACATTTGCTTTTTTAACCCGGATGAAATTATTTCTCCTTGTTCCTCGTAGATTACTACTCAAGCTTGCAAGACGTGGGAAAGTGTTTCACTGTGGCCGAATGCGCTCTGGAAGGGAAGATCGGTTGGGTTTGCAGGTACTCGTCCCCCGAAGCATCGAAATTTGATCGATAACACACCTGCTCGAACTTGTGACAAATTCCCTCGGGCTTTCTTACCCAGTTGTGAGACGCTGACATCGTAATAACCCCACGAAGCAATGATCCGTCCATAAATTGTAGCAGTGAGTTCTTCCATGTTTCCTTCGCGTCAATTTTTTAATGACGACTTGATTCCCAATGATCAAGGGTTTCATGGTGAGGCGCTGGATGGCAACCACTGAAGGTGCTGGTATAGCCAAGCTGATAATTGGATGGGAGAGTGCAAGATGGCACTCTAGGCGGTCCTTTCCAGATAGTGGGATCAAACTCGAAAAGCGCGGAAGCTCTATACGATAATCATTAATAAATGCTTGATAAAAAGCGACACTGGTGCCCTTCGTATACTTGCCCTGACCAGCCTATCCATCGATTTGACGTTCGAGCGGTGCACCACCACCAATGACAGGCAATGTGTATGACAATGGAACAATGGTTTTATACGGGTAAAAAAGCCAATGCTTAACAGGTCTCGTAGGATGGTTATGATAAAACTGCAAAATATACAAGTGGTTTGCAAAATTGACTTTACATCAGTGAACTCACTGAAGCATACATATGTAAGCCGCAAATCCAAGGTAAAATCACTAGTAATGGCGGCAAATGGGATGTTGGTAAAAATCGTGTCTTCTTCTGTTTTACACATACTGCAGGTGAAAAACATGGAACCAAATCTGGGCGCTGATCGCCAGTGAAGTCTTCTACAGACACTTATTTTTATCCCTGGGTAATGGGTCATTTAAGATGGTGCCACGAAATAAGTGCACGGTCAACTCGGACTTCGAACTCCTCCAGCGTGGGAGCACATATGACAGATTCCGCTAGGGCATTCCACGTTCTATAAACGCGTACGGAATAGAAATTCCGACGGCATCCCAAGCGACTGTGCTGTTCTGTCAGCTTGAGATGGTGGCCTCTCACATTGCTGTTGTGACTGAGCTCTGGCAAGTAGCGGCACGTGTGGTTGGGGTCTCACAAAATCTTGTAAATCAAAATGAGTTCCCCGCGCAATCGCCAATACTGTACGCTGAAGTCCCCAAGTACTTGTGGCCTTCGTTCATAGGGCGAATTATACAAACCCTTGACGTTCTTGGTTGCCTGGCGTTGAGATATCTCCAAGGCGGTGAGATATCTCCTCAGTCATGGCTGTCTGACCTGTATTACATATTACACATGTGGCAGAATGTATGAGTCGCGAACTTGTGGAAAAATCGAAGGGTCAAATCGTCCGGATGCACTCTTCAGGAGGCCCACAAGTTAAATGCCCATCCTAGACGCCATTTCAGCCTGCTTCGAACATCCAAGGTCAACCTGGACCAAAACACCTAGATCCTTCTCGCCAGAAGAGATTTGAAGCTCCTGGTTGCCGAGTTTGTAGGAGTGCACCAACTTGTGCAGTAGGTGCAGCACTCTACATTTGTCCAGATTGAATCGAAGTAGATTCTGGATTGACCACGCTTCCCTCCTTTACGCAGTCTCCTCTTTCGGGGCCCCTATGTTCTTTTACATTACTTAACGTCCGAAACAAGAGACCATAGATGAAAAATTGTCTTCGATGATTCTCTCCAGATCATTACAAGCATATTTAAGTGTATAAGAAAAAACTACAACCGACCCATCTGCTCAAATTGCACAGTTCATTTGCGGTTCAGTGTGGGAGGTTAAAGGTTGACCTTTGACTTGCCAGGTCGACTGCATTGTACCGAGATTGATCTGTGACAGTCGACCTCGGCGTCGTACGTTCTCGCTGACTAAGGAAGCTGTAGAGCATGGATCAACGTTTTGCGAGCATACAGAAGGTTAAAACAACCGGATGCAAATGTATTCAGCTGTTGCGAGCGCACGAGTCCAGAGATCTGCACCTCCGTGCGCTCGCAACAGCTGAATAAATAAATAAATAAATAGTTTATTCTCGTCAATGCGAGGCACACCATCAAGGGCGTGATCATGGTATTACAGACATGTATGATCGGCAATTGCACAAAGTAGTACATTTTGACCAATAGCATAGGAATTTATGCGTGTGTTGAGATGTAAAACTATGTTTAACTGTGTATTTGTAAGGGGACATTTTGTGTGAGTAGATAAATGTGACTGTGTGTGCTTTTGTTCGTTGTGTTCGTCATCAAAGAGGGGAATCAATGGAACGCTTTGAATCAGATGACGTCCGTGATGTGTGAATTATCCTCCGGAAAAGAGAAGAGGCAGTGACTTTATTTAGTGGCGAGTCACATCCGCCACGTCACAGCGTTGTTAAACGGATACTTGCGGCTTTTTATAGGGAGAACGCTTGCCAGGCGAAATCCCACCACATCCTGGAACACTGCCGCCGAACCATTTGCTGGAACGGGATTAACCCGAACCACCCAGCTGGCACCACGAGGAGGTTGTTCGGCTAGCCAGCCTTTTCTATGCTCTCAACATCTCGAGCCATGCTCTACAACTTTTCTGGCCAGCTAGAACGAACGATGCCGAGGTCGATTGCCACAGATCAAACTCGGTACAATGCAATCGACCTGGAAGTCAACGGTCAACTTTTAGCCACGCACACTGAACCGCAAATGAACTGTGTACTTTGAGCAAATGGGTTGATTTTAGTTCTTTCTTATCCCTTTAAATATGATTGTAATGGTCTTAAGAGAAACATCGAAGACAACTGTTTATCTATGGTCTCTTATTTTCGGACTTTAGGTAATGTAAAATAAGATGGGGCCCCGAAAGAGAAGACTGTGTAAAGGAGCGAAGTGTGGGAGACGGAATCAAAAGCTTTTGAAATGCCACGGGAAGCAATGGATAAAGGGACACCGTTCAACTGTGAATACCTTAGGTGGGAGTGTAATGTCGTGGAAGCTTCAACGCAGTCATCCTTCCGATAAAACCAAACTGAAGACAGTCAGAAAATGCAGGAATCCGGAGGACGTGTAAAATTCGAAGAAAGTGAAGACGAGTGAAGAATGAAGTTAAGGAAATTGAACAAAATTTTTCGGGGCTGGAAGGGCTAGGAATTTTTGGAACAAACGTTGCATAGTCCACGTTCGTGTGAGCAGAATAAGGTGAACGGGCTATAAGCAATTTTTATTGGAGGCAGTGAATCTCGGATCCATGCGACTGATATGCTTCGGTGTGAGATTACATGTCGCAATCCATTCTAACACAACGAATGCTTCAAAGTGCCCCTTTACTTAGTTTGATAATCTCGCTGTGATTCGATGGGTAGAGGTAGGATTGGTCATTCTCCGTCCGCACAAGTTTACATCACTCAGACTTGGCCACCGGGGGAGTGGAACTAAATCATGACATCTTCGCTATCGTTTCGGAAGTAGTTTTCCTCCGAAATCGACCCATGGTAAGATGTCATTTTTCGCAACGCAGTCAGAGAAGTTCAGGGTTTGACGAATGTGCTCATTTGACTTTGCGAGTTTATGAGAAACTATCTGTGCGACGCTACAGCAAGGCAACTGTTCTGTTTAGTTTGTTTTTTATGCTTCATTCAAAGTTCGGTGTATCAAATTAATCAAATTCGATACACGTTTTTGTTTCCTGTGTTTAATTAATTATTTTCAAGGTTGTATTTAGCGAACACCTGTGGTTGGGTTGCGACTTGCAACCTTTATTGAAACCTCGGTCATTCCGATCGCGAGAACCGTATCCGGAATGGACATATTTGGGTGTTGTTCCTTCCAACACTTTGGCAGTTGTACATATAACACACAGATGGACAGTTGGCTAAAGATAGGAATAAAAATAAGTGTGTCATAAAAATTTAGGTTGTTTAATTCTGATATTGTGCAGCAATA
Organism: Dicrocoelium dendriticum; assembly: GCA_944474145.2. NCBI lineage: Eukaryota > Metazoa > Platyhelminthes > Trematoda > Plagiorchiida > Dicrocoeliidae > Dicrocoelium > Dicrocoelium dendriticum. Next base: position 50,244,591 of record OX104069.1, on the reverse strand, counting down.
GACTTGGAGCTGAAGCGATTCTGTGGCTGCAGCTTTCCTCAATAACATAAGGCATCAAAGAAGTCAACGCTTCATGTCAGAAACAGTTTCATCCGACATAATAAGGATAAAATATGCTTTGTTATTTCTAGCTACATTCAGCATCTTATTTTACTCACATCAAGGAACACCAGTGTTACTTCAGCGTACAGTAATAAACGTTTTCAGACACTCCCCCCCGTTCTCATTTTACTAAATCCTAGTCCTGTTTTTAACAAGATATAAGATGGTCCGCCATGCGGGTTTCCACTGAAATTGGGGCGAAGGATCAAACGTTTGAGAAGCGTGGGCATAGATAGTCCGTAACCTATAATAACTCATAATAAACGTATGTGAACTATAGAAGCCAGCAGTCATCTTATGATAGATTCCATGCTTTTAGTGTTATTGCACTGCACCACAAATATCTTGACTAACTCTTCCTTCTCTTCCCCTCTGTATTCGACATTTTCTATTGAGAGCATAGAGTTCCTGACCGCAAGCTTCGAAAATGGAGAAAAACTGCACCGACTTCAGTTATGCTCAAAAGCATTCTTGCACTATTCATTGTGACACCTGCAATACTTGTGTTTTGTCCGTAAATTATCCTTCCAACTAGAAACAAGAAAGTCTAGAAATCCTGACCTGTCTGTCGCGTGCAGCCTGCAGCGAGTTTGAGAAATATACATCTTGTAGTTGCTGATGTTCTCTGGCAAAGCTCGACCAGTGGGAAAGATGTAGACAGACAAACCTACGGAAATGGTTTTGCGAGCATAGCCTCCAAAGAGGAAGTTCTAGCGATAGATCGGTGGTACCTAAACTGCTTGCAATTCGTTTTCAGTAACTGAGATTCCGGGTGGCAGTAGAGAGTTAGACGAATGGGCGTGCAACGCTGCTTGGACATCTACTGGTTAAAGCAACCCACTGTAATGTAGCGGTTCAGACCACAATTCATTCATTTTTCTACTGTACACAACAACCCTGATTAAAAAACAGTGCAGCAATTACGCCAGGAGCGCATAGATCTGGGGGATAAAATGGATGGAACTATGCACACTGACACCTTCACAATCCTCAGCTACATGTTTGCCCATCTAGAAGCTGGCGTAAAAGGGCTCATACCACAACAACTTTGTTTCAAACGGTATGCTTAAACGGTAACAATTATCAAAATAGAGTATAATGACGCATCTGGATACTTTGTGTGTGCATCCAGTGGCAGCATCATGCGAAGGGTACTGGTCGAACTGCATCAAAAATGTCATTATATAAACAATTTGTACAGGCTCCTTATCAAAGCACAAAGATAAGCTGTAACAGATGACATCAAATACTAGGAATAAGTGGAGTGATCCGAAGTAAGACTGAGGAATTTGAAGAAGAGCAGTCAGGGCTAAGTTAATCACGCTATACGGACAATATCGCAAACAGTTGACGAGCGTCGGGACAAGGCAGCATCAGCGGTTCCGGCCGGGACACAAAACAGCAGAGTCAACTTCAAAAGTACGGAAGGTGCGAATTCGAAAACTTCCTTGCAACCGTAACGTATCCATTGATCAGATAATCCCATTACCATTTCCTAGTTGGTGGGATTCCAAAAGGTGTGCAGCGGCAGAATTTGTAAAACGGTGTGCTTTTTGTTTTTATTTACCATTGCAAGTGGTCTGATTTCATTGTGGTCGCATTTCTAAGTTACCATTTAGCAGCATCCTCTTGATTCTGACCTCACGCACGACCGTGCACCCCCCTGGAACCACCTTCCAAACACAGCTGCTTGTGCCTCCACATTAGGCATTTCAAGAAAAAGAGCGGTTGAATATCATATTGAGCGCCCTACAATTTGTTACTTGAACAGATGTCCTAGGATATACTGAGGCTAACTAACATCTAAAGTTGACTACCATCGCTTGAGCATTATACTGTAGTGTCCCGGACAGAGTGAAGACATACGGTAAGCTTTCTCCACCTCTCACCGTCAGTAGGTGTGAACGATAGGGGTGCCACATTTCCCCGTTGCTCTTCAGCTTTGTATGTCCCTCCGGATGATCGGTTAGGGGTGAGCAAAACAAAAGCAAAGATCTTGTGAGTTCTGGTGTCTAGATTCGTCCAGGCAACCGCGCGACTGGCTGAGACTATGCTGATGCTATTGTTTTGCTAGGTGACGACCCACAGAAAACGCAGGTCATTCTAAACCGCCTGACGATTGAAGCTACCAAGTATGGAATGACCTCGGCTCAATCAAATGCAGTCTTACTCCAGGATTAGCGTCCACCTACCCCAGTGCTGATTCTTGAAGGCGCACAGCCTGAACAAGTGGTTGGTTTTATCTACCGTAAAAGCTACGTTTCTATTGATGGTACTATTAGAAGAAGGATTGCTCATCCTATTGCCAAAGTGAGATTAGCTTTCGCTAATCTGAAGCATCTGTAGAGTGGCCGGGGCGTTTCACTCCCGATAAAATGTGGGGGTGTACAATGACTTTGTTCTTGTGGTCCCCTTTTACGGTACGGGATAGTCCTGGCCTATCCGGGTAAATGACATGGGTCGAAGTTCGGCATTCGACAACGGTTGTCTGCGAAGGATAACTCGTGTGTGTTGGAAACACCACGCCTGCAATGACGATGTTAGCCGTCGTGTTTTGTACATTACGGGCTTGCTTCTCGACAAACTAGTACTGATGTGCTGAGATGACCAGCTCATGTCCCACTCATGCTGTGAGAACGACCAGCACAACGTGCTCTATTTGGTCGCACGGGAAGTCCAAATTTCAAGACACTGACCCCCAGAGTGGCTGTTGTCGGTCCCGTACGTTGTCGTGCTTGAGGGATAACGATGAGGAACACAGCTGGCTGGAAATCCCTGAGGATATGTTGGGGAATCGGGATCCATGGAATACTTGTATGAACATTTATAATTGTTCTAATGAAAAAAGAAACAAAACTGTGTGTGAAAGAGTCGACTTTCTTAAACCCCTTTGCCTCACTTCAATTTTTGCATTTAACGCGCACATCCATTCCATGGTTTTCGGTGGCCATGCCTAATACAAATTCTGTTCCCTTATCCTATCAAGTTAAACCCGAATAAGCTCTAAGCACCTGGATAGGCGCATTTTACACTACCACTGTGAATACAGAAAATAAATGAATTTAATGGGTACAAGTACCTAAATTGCCTAATATTACAACTTCACTCCTACTGCAAAACCGAGTTAATGGCGTTTTTGTCTATGCTCATTAATAGCAATAACTTATTGACATTATGACAGGAAATACCGACAGAAATACATATTAAGGTTGAACAAAGCATATTATAGATCTTTATGATTTTCTTTTCCTTTTTTATGCGATGCTAGGTACTTCTTCCCAGGAGGAAAGCCCTCAGGAAAAGGACCGCTCCTGCTTATTGGGTCGCACACCGCTTGTCGGAAACTATGTAAATTTATTTAATTAATTTTTTATCTAGCAAGTCTGTGCTCGGCGAGATCAAGCACTTGGTTTTATGAATGTATGCAGCTGATGGACTTTTGTGAACCGCCTAGTGAATAAATAATTCAAGAAGTCGGAATACCTGTAGCTCGGCTTGGTAGTTAACGTTTTGATTCGTTCTCCGAGCTGAGTAATTTAATGTCAAACGTTTCACCACTTCCATCAGTGGCATCTTCAGTGTACAGCTCCGTAGGGGAAATCTCACGGAAAATGTCGTTGCGACGTAGCGTTTGAATTTAGCCTCCTCGATCTGTGTTCTGTGACCTCTGTTTGTTCGATACTTAGCCGTCCAGCTTCACGCTTTCTCAGCTGCAGGTACACGGAATCGAGATCAATGCGGAGGTTCAGGGAATTCTCCGTAGAGAACCATGCCTCGAGGAATTCCATTCCTTTTCTTGTCCCTCCGTGCGCCAGAATTTCTGTTTTGTCCCAGTTAACATTGTGTCCTTCCTCTACGGAGAATTCCCTGAACCTCCGCATTGATCTCGATCCCGTGTACTTACAGCTGAGAAAGCGTGAAGCTGGACGGCTAAGTATCGAACAAACAGAGGTCACGGGACACAGATCGACGAGGCTATTTTCAAACGCTAAGTCCCAACGACATTTTCCGTGAGATTTCCCCTGCGGAGCTGTACACTGAAGATGCCACTGAGGGAAGTGGTGAAACGTTTGACATTAAATTACTCAGCTCGGAGAACGATTCAAAACGTTAATTCAAGAAGTCGTTTTAGATGACGCCACCATACAAATTGATAAGATAATCTGTCTGTCATTCTCGTGTTGAAATGAGATCAGCCGTGTATTCTTTTTCTAAACCCATCCTATTGTATAGTTTCGTTCCATTCTCGTTGTTGACCACGACCGTGCTGGTCCCTTGAACTGATAGATTAAAGCTCCCAAGTCTAAATATGCATTGGCACAAGGCGAACTGACAGAGGGGCTCAGCGGCGTATGTTAAGATTGCCAGAGTAGAAATAGTTGAATGATAGAGCGGACCGGATGGTTGGAGTCCTATACAGCATAGATACCCTGGTTGCCCCAAACTTGAGGTGAGGATGTAATGACTTACTTGATGTGCAGCCACATGGACACAGGGGCAGATTGGGCGTGGAAGTGTGGACGAAACCTATGGAAGCAGGTGCCCAGTACACAATTTTATGGATTCCCTTATTACTTCACTCAAACATCTAAATATGCATCAACTACTGATGTCAAATTATGCCTAATTGATACATCTAGCTTATCAACCATTCCAACAATTCGCTTGGGAATCGCCTTGAACAACTCAAACAATTACGTTCGAAGCAAAGCCGGTTCACAAGTTGATCAGGTCACACACTCGGACTGCACCTTGCACTGTCCAGAGGACATCAGTAATTCATTTATTTATTCCTGAAGCCAACGCTCCAATTCCGGTGGGTTAACTCCTTCATGCACAAAACTGCGGCAATGACCTGACTACTATCAGGTGATAAACACCTGATGACTCAAAAGGAACAATGGGCCTTTTAACAGGAAATGGATTTACCGAGTAGCTATACACCTTGGTGCTGGAGCGTCATACCGAAGAGCAATTATAAAGTGGGGGGGGGGGCTGGCTTGGAGGTCACGAGTTGTTACATGTGACCATCATAATACATAATGTTGAGACCATGCTGAACTGACTGTACTGCGCCCAAAACTCAGCAACACTTAGAAAGGTCAAGACAAAATAGACTTTATACACAAATATTGAAGCATTTTCCGCGGCAATGAACAATGAATTTATACGAGTTAAGAAACGTTATTTTACAAGTCCCGTTGGATAGCTGCGGGGAGATATCGAAATGACAATAATTATAATTATAGAAATAGTAAAACAGTTAGTACTTCAAATATGAAAATAAGGACTTATGGCTTGCTACACCGTAGTCCAGCAATCCGCTTAGATTCAATGCATCCGCAGTTAACATCAAATAATTCCATGGCAAACTCCAAGTGTAGGATGGAGACACAGTGCTAAGTGACATAGTGCAAGTGGATGAGTGTGTCATCCAACCATCGTTTAACTACTGTTAGTGTTGGTGCAGAGACGACCGATTCTGGGAGAGCATTCCACGGGTGACAAACATGAATGCAAAAATATTTCTGCGACACTCCAGGTGGCTATAGTGTACAGCGAGTTGCAATGAGTGACCCACCAGGGTTGTATTGACGCTGAGTCGTAGTAAAGGGCAGCACACATGATGTGGGTCACGCAGAATCAAATATGCCATAATCAGGTCGCCTAATATTCTGCGATAGCTTCCACTGAATATCCCCAATCGTTGTCGCCTCTCCTGGTATGAAAGACTGCGCATTCCAATTGCGTTCTTAGATGCCCGACGTTGTGGCTACCCCATTGCACTAAGGTCCTGTTTCAGTCATGGATGCTAGATTTGAATTTCGTATTCGACATGGGGGCGAACATAGGCACTGAACATTTGTCAAAATATGGAGCTGTTTATTTGTCCAAACGCCCATCGCAACAGCCCGACGTGTTGGTTCCCAGTCTTCGAGGACTTTTCGGATTGCCTGAAGCAACACAAGTCATCTTCAACCAGGAAACCCGAGCCACGTTCAAGAGTTTATCGTTGCAGTATATTCGTTCCGAGTCGGTATGAGTCGTTGCTCTGATGTCGGATGGAAATTACCTTGCATTTATTAACATTGAAATGCAGTCAGAGTTGGGTTGACCATTGATACACCGTATCTAGGTCAGTCTGAAGCACATGTTGGTCGGCATTCGCCTTAATCCTGCGCCAACTCTTGATATCGTCGGCAAACATTAGAAAGTTTAAACCGATTCCCTGTGCAAGATCTTTAATAAACACAAAAAGCAAACGTGGACCTAGAACCGAACTTTGCGGCACACCACACAAGACTTGTTTGGGGTCCGATAAAAAGCTCCGAACTCGGACCACTAATTGTCGTTGAAGTAGAAGGTTGGCAATCCAGCTTAAAAGCAGATCGTCGATCTCATAGTGCTGGAGCTTGGAGAGTAGTATCCGATGGTATAGGCGATCGAAAGCCTTGGAAAAATCCAGGTAGATCACATCAACACCTTCTCCAGCCTCAGCTGCCTCGGTCCAATTACTGCGTGCAAGTAGTAAATTGGTTGTACATGACCGCTGTCGACGGAAACCGTGCTGCTCAAGCGTGATGATGTTACAGTTTTACAGATAGCACAGCAGTGCATCGGCAACTATGGATTCCATGACCTTGGAGATTAAAGGAAGAAGGGATACTGGACGGTAGTTGGAGGGATTAGTTCTGCTTCCACCTTTTTAAATCGGGTTATTATTCCAAGCTTCCATTTGGCGGGAACTTGATTCTGATCTAAGCAGCGCTGGAAAAGCTGAGCCAGTTGTTCTGCAAGTTGGCTTGCTGCTGCTTCCAGTGCCTCTGGAAGAATGGTGTCGACATTTGGCGAGTTGTGTTTGCGTAGAGACGTCAGCTTTTGCAAGACTGCCTCCGCGGTAAAAGTGAGGTGGGTTAGTCCTGGCGAGGATACGACAAAGTTTGGCAGGTCGCTTGGTGGCAAGACCTACTGAAACGTGGGGGGGGGCATATTGCATCCGCAGTGCGTTTGCTGCTTCCACAGCCGTTCATTTTGTGTCATCAGCAGTCCTGAGTGGAGAAAATCCGTGCCTCATTTTTCGTAGGCTATTAACGTGCTCGTACAGCAGCTTGTGGCTAGTACTGAAGGATTTTGTTATGTTGTGCTGATAGGCAGTTTTGTCTTCTTTTAGCAGTTGAGTGCAGTGGTTAAGTTGGGCTACGTAGTTGTCCCAAGTTTCTGGTGCTGGAGCTTCTCTGTATACTCGCCATGCTGCGTTGCGTATCGTCATCAATTTTCGAGTTTTGCTCCTAACGAAAGAAACGGATGTACACTTATTTCAAACTCTTATTTCTGAAGCCTGTGCAATTAACTAACTAAATTTTTTGTTTGATGGCTCTGCAGAGTTAAAATCTATTAAGTATTGTGACTGAAATCTGAGTCAGAATGATTACCGTATGGTGCTGCTTAATATACCTTCGTTGTTAACTAAGATTCACTACTCCGTACGTTCGTGTATCTAATTACCCATGATCTTGTCTTGCTGACAGAAACTTGGTGCAGCACAATTCTGTCAAGTCTAACGATTTCCATTAACGGATATAAACTCATCAGAAGCAATTGTAAGACAGGTATGGGTGGGGATTGCGTTATTTGCTACTCACCAAACGTGATTGTTTCTGAGCACACACTTCCGCTTATCTGTACATCTCTTGATTTAATCTGGCTATCCTTGTCGTTCGGTGGAAATCGATTCATTGTAGGTTGCATATACTGCCCACCTGGTGCCAGCATGTGTGACGAGATGCAATTAGTAAATATTTTAGCTACATTTTGCGTCTTCCTCTGCAAACTATAGTCGTATGTGGAGACTTCAACCTGCCTTTAATATGGTGGCCTAGATTAGAACCAACCGGGAATCACGCAAACTTTATCACTTTTCTTGTGACTGGAGGATGGACTCAGTATATCCATCCACCTTCAAGGGGCAGAAGTGTGCCGGACCTAGTTTTTAATCTAGGCCCTATTTCCAAGTCCTACACCCACATTCTTATCGCGGGAGACTTTAACGTGTATTACATAGACACCCCGGCAACCGACGGTACGCAGTTTAAAGCCTGCTTGCAAGAGCTTCTTGCTAGCCACCCTCTTTACAACCACGTAACCTCTCCCATCAGATTTCGAACTGCTAACAAGTCCTCGATCTTGTGCTAACTAACGAAGAACTCATGGTTGATGGGATAGTTATAAGCACACCACTGGGTCATAGTGATCATGTCACTCTACTCTTTGACTATATTTACTATGCGGAGTACCCTGAAAAGGAGGAGGATAAAGTGCATACTGTCACACACTACAATGTGTTGTCTAAGCTTGTTAAGGATACATCTTGGACTTTCTTAACCGAATGCCCTCCCAGATGTTGCCTGGGAAACATTTATAAGGACGTTTAGTACACTGGTAGCGCACGCATCAGAGCAGAAGTCATTCCAACCTAAAAACAAGCGTAATTCGTTTCTGAGGAGCAGGACACGTAAATGTATGTCCCGGAGGGATTTGGCATGGCGAGATCACCAAGACTGCCCGAATGTGGAAACCTGGACTGCATACGTGACCCATCGTAACTTCTGTGTGAAACTGATCCGTGAAGACAAGGTCACTCATCAGCAGAAGCTAATGAAGCGATTCTGTACGAATCGCAAACTCCTGCACAGGCAGGTTGACGGCCTTCGAAAGGTAAAGCGAGGGGTTCCAGCACTAGTCACGGCTGATGGGTGCACGCGATCAGAAATGGAAGCAGCTGATCTCCTACGGCTTCATTACTCCCGAACTTTCCAGGAGGTAACGAGCACAAACATTCTCTTCATTTCTACTACTCCACCATCTGGTTTAGAAAACATCACCTTCACTGCGGAAGCTGTGTTGAAGAAGTTGTTATGCTTGCGTATGCACAGTTCTCACGGAGCTGACAACATCTGACCAAAGGCTCTACAGGCACTAGCTAGTGATCTAGCAGCACCACTGGCTATTTTCTATCAGCGATGTCTAGAGGAGAACCGTATTCCACCAGTATGGAAGCAAGGGGTCATCACTCCTATTCATAAAGGAGGTAGCCGCACTGATCCTGCCAACTACCGTCCAATAACTCTACTTCCAGTACTATCCAAAGTGATGGAATCAATTATCGCAGATGCGCTGGTGGAATACCTGGAAAGCCACAATTTATTAGCCCCAGAGCAACATGGCTTTCGTCAAAAGCATTCATGTAGTACTAACCTATTAATTGCACACAATTGCTAGACTGAAGCTGTTGATGATGGAGTAGGGGTCGATGTCATCTACCTGGATTTTCAACAGCGTTTGATCGCTTAAACTATCACATTCTCCTTCACAAGCTTCGGAATTACGGCATTGGCGACCCAATCCTGAGTTGGATTGACAATTTTCTACAAGAACGACGGCTAGTGGTGAGAGTCCGAGTATCATTGTCTGATGCAATCGATGTGGCGTGTGGAGTACCACAAGGCTCGGTTCTTGGACCTCGTCTATTCTTGGTGTTCATTAACGATTTGGCGAGATCAATTACTTCCGATTTCCTATTTTTCGCTGATGATATCAAGATATGGCGAAGGATCAGAGGACCGGAAGACCATGAACGGTTCCAGTGCGATCTTAACACAGTGTCGAACTGGTCACTTCAAAACGCCCTACCGTTCAATGTAGACAAATGTCGCGTCGTACAATTACGCCATAGTCATAACTACACCTATTCACATGGGACCAACGGACTGCAGAATAGCTCCCAGGAACGTGACCTGGGTGTGATCGTACAGAGCGACCTCAACTGTTCAAAACAGGCTGAGGTAGCTGCGAAAAGAGGCAACCAGCATGTCGGCATGCTGCGAAGAGCATTCGGGAGATTTGACCCATCAATCTTCCCAATGATGCACAATTCCTACGTGCGCCCGCATGTTGAATACGATATCCAAGCTTGGCAACCTTGGTTGAAGTGTGACCTAGAAGCGATAGAGGCACCACAACGGAGAGCAACAAAAAATGTAAAGGGCCTCCGCTATCACCCTTACTACCGAAGGCTGAAGTTGCTGGGAATTTTCAGCGGGCGCTATCGAAGACTGCGCGGTGATCTCATATTAGCGTATCAAATATTGAGTGCCCCCAACCACGTATGCCGCCATTTGCTGAAACAGCCACAACACGCAGCTCAGGGGTAACTGCTTAAAGTTGAAGGAACAATATAGCCGTCTAGAGTGTCGACGGAATTACTTTTCCCTTCGGGTTTGCAAACCTTGGAACGCACTCCCAGACTCAGCCGTATCCTCTCCTATCTTGGATGTTTTCAAAAAACCATTAGATGCTGCTCTTAGCTCCCGACATTTTGTTACCTAAACTCCCCTACTGTGGATTACGCCAAGGATGCATTTCAACAGGATTTATGTATCAAATGGACCTAAGTGAGCGACCATATTTTACTTTTCTCACCCTTTACCTCAATGATCACTGCACCGCAGTGTCTTTCCGAACGTTTACGCTCGATAATTTATTTTAATTTTACACCGATGTTACTTATCAAACTATTCGTCTCGGCAGACGTTCGATTAATGACCCAGACATATTTTGATTTCATCACATTCACCTCAACCATCCTACGGGAGGTGTCAAGCACTTGCTTTTATCCCGTGATAAATCATTGTTCATTGTTCATTGTCCATTTTCACCGAGGTACTATATGACCTGCCAGGGTGTGACCACAAATTACTTGGCTGGAAAACAGAGGTCGACCTCCATTGGTCCATTCAAAAAGACATTCTTTCTTCCCTCAAAGTGTAAACTAGGACTCACTTTTCACTACACTGCGGTCGCAAAATTGGGACCGTTTTGTACTTTCCCATGACCTACAGGATGTATCTGCTCTGTTTTGTTATACCTAAAATATTGCTTGAAATTATTGACTATCAGCAAAACGAGACCTTGTGATGGACCTTCGGCCAGCTCGACTATTGCTGAACAAGTTAGCAAACAAATGCGCACACTAGCTCGAACGTATGAAAAACTCGTGATTTCAGCGTGCTGTTGCCTCTCCAAATGTCTGTAGTTGATACGGATGCCAGAAAAGCTACACATCTTAGACAAGAAAAGGAACGCATTTTACACAGAAAATCTAAGTTGATAAAATAAGTAACTTATTGGAGAAAAGGGCAACAAATGGACCTGCCCACATATTATCACACCAGGCGGCGGTGTGGTCGACACCTCTACTGCTATGACAGATGCCTTTAATGGTAATTTGCTGAATCCTTCAGCAACAAAAGTGCGACTCTGGTATCTTCAGTTTCACCTGTCACCCCCGAAACTGTTTCAATTGTTGACTTCAACATTGGAGTCTTTGAACGTTTGACTAACTTGCTTCGGCTATCTCATAACCCTGGTCCCAATAATATCTCTTCAGCTATCCTTGCAGTCGGGCCAGTATTTTGAGAGATGCAGGGAATCTGTTGTTATACAGCGATATAAGTCTAGACCTAAGACAGATACTCGAAATTATCGCCTCATTAATCACACCCTCATTTTATCGTGACTGGTAAAGAAATTGTAAAGTAACATGTCACTTCTTCTTTCTTATCGCACCGTGTACTTTCATCTTCGCAGCATGAGTTTTTAAATTTAGGTGCTTGCCAAATCGATTTCTTAAATAATCTCACCGGAGCGATTGACTCTGGTCTTCAATGCATTGTCTTATATCTTGACACTCAGAAAGCGTTCCATAGAGTCCCACACAAGAAGTTAGATTCGAAACTGAGCAGTTTCCGCATATCGTATCCGATGGTTTCTTAGTTTAAATCCTGTTTAATAAGACGCTCCCAGGCAGTCACCATAAATGGCTTCAAGTGTACGCCATGACAAGTTACTAGTAGCGTCGTCCAAGGCAGCTTTTTAGGTCCTCTTCTTTTCTTATTGTACATTAAACGATTAGATATCTGTCGGACGCTTCGGAAGCTCATACTTGTTTGCAGATGATTTGAAGGTAGTGTATCCATTCCATTTATCCCAGTACAAAACTGAGCTGGCCAATATTAAATGTGATCTACAAGCCTTAGTGGACGGCACTGCAAGGTGACAGATGTTCTTTTTCACATCAAACTGCAATATCATGACTTATGGATGCCACATGGAGGCACGGATTTTTTACTTCATGGTGATCCCATTACAGTTTGATCGTTTGTCAGAGATTTACAACTTAAGTATTCCAGCTCCTTAATTTTCAGTAAACCTGCGAACTATATTGTTTCTAAGACAATGCAAGTATCGAGACATATTAGTCGGTTACTAACGCTGAGAGAATCAAGGCTTATGGCGTATAAAATCAATGTAAGCACCTTATAAGAATACTGTAGCGTTACGTTCAGCAGTTAACGCATATGGGACCAGAAGACCATAGAAAAGGTTCAACACGCCTTGACTAAATACATTTTTGGTTACTGTACACTTGAACAATGAACGATGAAAAATGATTTATCAAGGGTAAAAATCATGTGCTTAACATGCCCCGTAGGATCGATGGAGTAAAAACTGAAATTTGGAGGAGCATCGAATAAGTAGATGGTTATTTCTGGTTATTTTTCTAATGAGCTTGATCGGTCTATGTTGCGGAGCTTCAAGTGCATCGAGCTCGCGCCTGCGCCAGGGACGCCAGGCCTTGATCGCATAGTCCACGTGAGGCCTCAAGTAGGTGTTCATCATTCGCGGAAGGATTGATGGCTCAAAATTGCCGAAAGCCCTCCGTAAGAGTCCAGGATGTTGACTGGCTCTTTCTGATGCCTTTTCAGCCTGTCTCGAGCAACCATGGTCGTCCTGCATGATAACCCCGAGGTCGCTTTCTTGGGAAGCACGTTGGAACTGCTGGTCCCCAAGTCGATATTCATAGATGACCTGATGGTGTATGCTTACGACTTTGCACTTGGTCCCGTTGAACTGGAGCCTGTTGTCGGATGACCAGGCATAAGCCCTGCCGAGATCCCTCTGTAATGCCATGTGATCATCCGATGTCCTGATATCATGCCAAATTTTGATATCAACTGCAAATAATAAGAAATTCGACTGCAGTACACTGCCAAGATCGTCAATGAATGTGAGGAATAAACGTGGCCCCAGTACCGAGTCTTGTGGCACGCCACACTGGACGTCAATTGGGTCGGAAATGAAACTGCCGTCTTTCACATTCAGCTGACCTTGAGCGAGAAACTTGCCTATCTAACCGAGTATAGGGTCACCGATTTCATAGATTCGAAGCTTGCTCAGGATAATGTGGTGGTCCAGACGATCGAACGCTTTCGAGAAGTCCAGATAAACCAAGTCGACTCCCACTCTGGCATCGGCTGACTCTGACCAGCTTACTCGGGCTAGCAGCAAGTTTGTAGTGCAGGATCGATTTCAGCGGAATCCGTGTTGCTGTGACACTAGGATGTTGTTCCTCTCAAGATATCCAATGGGCGCCTCTGCAATTATGCGTTCCATTACTTTGGATAAAATTGGGAGGAGAGTGATGGGACGGTAGTTCGAGGACTCCGAAGGATTACCACTTTTGTAAATAGGGGTGCCTAGTCCATGTTTCCACATTGTCGGAATCTGCATTACTTCGAGACAACGTTGAAAGAACCGAGCTAATGGTACGGCAAGATTCATAACAAGGTTCATTATATCTGTACAGAGTACATTTAAATTTTGTTTTCCTTCACAAAGTTGTGTGGCATAACTTATATAGTAAACACCGCTCTATGTAATATCGGTTGGAAACCAAATATGAAATATGCGACACCGAATATATGATTGTAGTACCTCCATTCAAGACAACAGTCAGAGAGAACTATTAACTTAAAGGTTCAGCCTAGTATCTTATTCTATAGAATAAGTTACCTGGTCGTACACGATGTACAAAGCTGGAGCGTATTCAACAAACTAATTAACATCATCCTGACACCAGTAAAAGGGCAAGTTTGCAAGTGAACGACCATAGGTTGTTTGAGGAAGTACCGGGTCATAACTCAAACAGAAAGATTAGGGCAGCCATTTGCTGACGAGGATTAATCTTTGCGTTTTATTTCTAATATCACTCCAAATCTGCTCTGTTGTAACTTCTATGCTCATCCGCACATCACTTCTATCTTTTTCACGTCTCCACTGAGCGATCAGGTATGGATATTATCTATGTACGACCAGCTGTGGAATTAATGGACTGATGGTCTACGAATTCTGTTGGTTTCAATTGTTCCGCTTTCGTGATAAATCAGACACTATCAACTGCATTTGGATTATCAATAACGCTCCTTATTTCTTACAAAACCATGGCCGGACTGCAACATTGCTTTCTCTCGAAATTTCTGTACAATCGTCTTTATTCATCAAGACTACCCATGAACTAGTGATTGGGTTGGCTGCATATGGTAGTTATTAATATCTTTATTTTTAATTCCTCATACATTATATTCTTCCTTATTTCGTTGTTGACAACGAGTGGGCTGATTTATTTAAGCGACGGAGTACATCTTCCAGACTACAAAATTATACCCATGCAAAGCATGTTGTCACTGACATACTAGCGTATATAAAAAGGGCCATAGTTGAACTATCCACATGACGGAATGCGCTGAGGCTTCATCGCGCATAATGCATGCATAAACAGCACTTTTAAGAAAAACTTTTATTAAACAGTTGATGGCTTGCGTGCATGGAAATGCAGGAGAAACCCATCAAGGAAATAACGTGCATGGAAGCAGGTCCCCTGTGGACGGTTCCATGTATGGCCATGTTACTCTACTTAAAATTTTGGCTAACTCTGCATCCGTTATTGTTACCAGTTTCTTAATCACTCTGCTACCTTCAAAATGCCAGTCACTTGCAAAACTCATTTCTACACGACATGAACAATTAAATATTTTGTGCGGTCTCGTTGTTCTGATTGATCAAGCCTCACTGTTGGACTGTGCTTCACACTATCGAGGAATAAACCTCCTATTTGTTTATTTAGTTATAACTTTTTACGGCAATTTGTGTAATATATACAGAATCGCACAAGTTTAACACAACTTTCTGCGCCGCAAGTAGCCTTCAATACTGAAGCTCTATGCCTCCCTTTTTGTGAGCACGTGGTGCTTCCCATTGTGATCGTCAATTTTGCGATATCTTTCTTTGAGGGGTCTACACACAGGTCTACAAGACAGCATAGGACGGGGTCAAAGTAACCAAGGCGCTAAAAGAATTAAAACGCCATGAATAAATCGTTACCTCCTTAGTTGAGGGATGAACACCTGGTAGCTCGTATCCACCTTGCCTCTATGGTGTGCCTAAAGTCCATAAATCTAACACCCCACTACCACTAGTGATCGATATGTCTGGGTCTGCTAAACACTGGGTCGCCAAGTGGCTTGTGGAACTTTCTAACAAGTACGTAAAGAATTATCCAGTCACACTGTGAATGACATAGTTGCATTTATTCAACAGGTAAAAGGTCAGTGTGAAGGAAAATATGATCCTCTCCTTTGATTTAGCATCTCGCTTTACAAATTTTCCATTACTGGAAATAGTCAATTTCATTTCTGAATACCTGCTTTGTAACCAAGCTAGAACTATGGACAAATCCTATCTTATGTTGCTTGTGGGCACGTTAACTACACGATCTGTGATAAACCATACTAGGAAGTTACGTCTATCCTTAAGTATTTAATTTTTCACTGCGTTATCGTTTTTGAATTTCGGTTGCCCCTGGGTTTCCTGCGCTTTCGTTGTTTCCGAGCCACCAAATGCAATGAGTTTTCCAGGGACTTGGTTGAATGATGTGACAGTCACCCTGCAAATGGGCTTAGTGACTACTCGTGCTTCCGCTGTGATGAGCTAACGAATGCTAACGGTGGCGTCATGTTATAAATCCGGTCTTCTCTGTGTACGTGACTTGTGAGCGTCCACGGAAGCAAAGACTGAGTACGCGAGAGCTACTAGTGGGTGCATTTTATCGCAGTCTCCTAAGCCATTGTTTGGATTGGCTGTCGCATTTCTGGTACCACATGAGTTGTCGTCATTTTCTACTCATAGGCGATTTCATTTGCTGTGGAATGTGCTGGCCTGATATTGTGAGGCCGAAGCGAAATTCGCTGAGATGCCACTTGAGACGGGTAGCACAACAAACGCGCATAACACCGCGCTCAACTCCTTCGCGATTAAACTTGATGTTAAGCAGCTGTGAACAACATGCGTATGCCATCCGGATCCGGTAACCTCGGTCAACACGACACCACTCAATTCTTATTGCCAACATGAAGTTGTCGCTGCAGTAGTCCCACGCACTGCAGCCTGATCACAACTATTGGGAGATGCATTTCGACGGCCTAACTGCAACAGCCGGCCAAGTTGACTTGTCTCTGACGCGATCTTAATCTGTTGAAGCATGTTTTTCAGTTATGAAAAATGTAGTAACCTCATGGTGTAACCAGTTTGTGCCTCCCTAGTGTCATAAAGTCGGAACAGTCAAGCCACATTGATTCGACAAGGAATATGGCAAGCTGGCTCGGCGCTGGCGCAGTCCGTGGTAGAAATTCCTTATCTTTGACTCGGTGGACAATTACGAAGTGTATAAATACACAGTGAAAAAACCTGCAAACGTGTGAAAAAATGCAGGTGCAGACATTTCGAAGAGTAGCTTACAAAGGTAGCATAGAGTGCCTAGAAAAAAATTTTGCCTACATGAAACGGCGCCTGAATCCGACAGGTGATCTACCAGCAATAGAGGACGCGGATAGACAACCCCGCACCTCTATCACTGAGCATACCTCCGCATTGACGACGCACTTTGCTTCTGTTTTTGCAAATGATCATGTGTCCGAACCGAGTTCGACATGCAACCGCCCTTATCGAACTCGGCAGTCTGGATTGTGTCGTAGAAGAGGTGTGTTAACTGCTCGCCAGCCTTGCCAGCACCATGTCTGCTGGGCCTGACGCGCTCCAGCCCCTATTTCTCACCTCCTTATAGGCCTTCAAATCGCTTGGGGTAACTGACCTGTTCAACAGGTAGTTGTCCGATTGTTTGGAAATGCTCAGTGTTAAGTCTGACTCCTGAAGGTGGTGACCCCAGCAAAGCATCAACTGCCGATCAATTTGTTTGACACATTTTGGCCAAGGTTGCCGGGATGATTTTGAGGAAAAGTTTGCTACAGCTGTTCCGGAAAAAGACATCCCGACGCCTGCACAGCACGGTTTCACGCTAGGTCGTTCATGCATCACCAACCGGCTCGTGTCCAAGCATGAATGTTTGCATGCAGTGAACCAGGGGAAGTCTGTTTACGCCGTCTACATCGATTTCAGCAACGCGTTTGACAAGGTGAACCATGAGGTCTTCCTTCTCAAACTAAGTATGTGCGGTGTTCGCGGCTCACTGCGCCAGTGGATCCGTGAGTTTCTCGTTGGACGAAAATGGATGGTACAAGTTGATAGCCATCTGACCGCTTGGTATCATTCGACCAGTGGCGTACCTTAAGGCACGGTGCTGGGACCTACACTGTTCCTGGTCTATATCAACGATCTACGTCAGTTGCTTCAATCACCGTGTACCTGGTTTACAGACCACCTGAAGATGTGGAGAGTATCGAGCAAGTGCGACGACTGCGGTCTAATTCACCAAGACCTCAACCACCTTTCCATGTGGTCAGCAGAAGTCCACCTCCCGGTCACCCCATCCAAGTCAATATTCATGAGTCTGGGGAAGGGTGGTGACTGTCAACCGTTCCATCCCACACCTTCCCTGAAGGACCTAGGCGTACTCTCACGTTGCGACTTGTAGTCTGTGAACAACACAAAAATGCTACACGGAAACCAACCGCGCATGCTCTGGATGCTCAAACGCAGTTTCTGCATCTGTTTTGAAGAGGTTGCCAGTCACCTCTTCACTTCCACCACATGACCAATGCTAGAGTACGGCTCGCCCGCTTGTTGCCAGCTCACTCGATGCGACGCGTAGAAGACTGAACAGGTCCAACACTTCGATACCAAGGTCATCCCCAGTTTTCGGGGCTTATCCAACGAGGACGGGTGTGAGAGCTTGGGAATTTACACCCGGGTGTATCATCGGTTGCGAATCGACCTCTTCAGTACTTGCCGCATTATACATCTAGGTGATTTCCCCATGCTGAGGCCATTACTTGACTAACGAATACCTTGCAGCGCACGCCGACATCAACACAAGCTTGTGCTTCCAGTTCTGATGTGAGTTTCTCATCCCATGTGCTTTGAACGGAGAATGATCAATGTTTGGTACAGTTTGCCGGAACATATGGTGGAAGCAAACAGTGTAGCAATTCAAACGATTGTTGCATGTGTACTTCTCAAATGCTGGGTTTCGAGAACGGTTGCTAACTGATATCGCGCATTTTTGCTTCCCAATTTACTGCTAGTTACTCGTTTCTTACGATATCACGTGAGAACATGAAAATCGAGCAGGGTACCCACAAGTCATAGTTTGCGTTTTCTAACCGTTTTGATCATAAATTGTAGGAGCTGTAAGGATGTAAATTTCTACTTGCTCCTCCATACCGTATTCAGTATTTAGCAGGTTTTCCCTTGAAATGGAATTATAAACTTTCCTCTTAGCGTACTGGCAGTTTTTCCACCCAGAATGTAGTCACACAGGAGGAGAATTATCTGACTGAGTTGGATTATCGATCTAGTTTGAATGCAACCACTTACTTGAACAGGTAGCTTATTTTTGGAGGGTAGCTCCGTCTGCCCGGTCAAGTAGCCCTCTATGAGAGACTGCCGCTGCCAGTGACAGTATTCCAGTGTTTGTACTGACGATGCTCTCGTAGGATTGCACCCACTGCCTTTATGTTACTGTACAAGTTGATGCGAAACGATGCGCTTTCGGCTTTTGCTTTGCGCCTTCGAAGCACGAAACACTAGTGTGCTTGCGCTTACATCTTTTTCGGATCCACCAAATAGCTGTTCTCATTGGGGAATCGTATCGCATTCGACCCTTTCGTACCGTTAACCATTTTGTCATTTGTCGCCACTTCTCATCTATGAAACGGTCGCGGGGGACCTGCTGTATCGATTGGAGACATGACCGCTGCTCGTTGAGCATAATGGAGTTATCATTATTTGCCCGTTGGCACTTACAGAGCGTTCCTCATATTTGATGGACCAATGGGTGCGTTCCACTCAGGTTCATTATCTGGTGTTCGGTAGGACCGTGCTTTGCTTTGTGCCTAACCATGCATTGTGACCATACTACCTCTAGTCCACTGAGTTAGGTTGTTCGAACGCTGACATGTATCTGGTAACCCTAGGACAAAGTAATGACGGCGAAAAGTCGACCACAAGTTTAGGCCGTTCAGATGCATGCTG
This sequence comes from Dicrocoelium dendriticum, assembly GCA_944474145.2. Taxonomy (NCBI): domain Eukaryota; kingdom Metazoa; phylum Platyhelminthes; class Trematoda; order Plagiorchiida; family Dicrocoeliidae; genus Dicrocoelium; species Dicrocoelium dendriticum. The sequence goes on along the minus strand of OX104069.1, from coordinate 50,225,106 downwards.
TCATTGGTGTGGGCAACATCTTTTGGATTCAGTGCATATAGGGTAAGTGTACCAAACTTGTGCCTATGAAGCAGCAAGGGAATGCTAGGTGACCATGGCTACTAGAAGTAGGCCGAACAGCGTCCCATACACAGGTGACATGCATGTTCCTGGTTCATTTGGATTATTACACTCTATCCTCTCTCCAACTTCTCGCAGCGTTGTCACCGTAAGCTCATTCGAAGCGGATTTACCAGCCCTGCGCAGTGATTCATCATATGTGGAAGTATCTTCTACGATTAGAGTCAAGGCCATCACTAACTGTTTTCATTGGAATCCGTGATTAAACGCAAGGGGTAACCTCAATCACATTGAGTCGAATACCTTCCTGTGTGACACCATTCGATACAGAATTCTCGAGGCAGGCCGCAAAGCTTAAGCTTATTCCGATCCAGCGTTTCTCAACACAGCTGTGAAAGGATTTGTGATCTCTCACTCTGTGTTCAGCGCTGTGTTCATATTCAGTTGGCAGGTTCTAGTCACTCGCCATCCCTTGTGACCTCGTCAGTCAGTGCGTCTGCATAACCCATCACACGGACCGCGCGACCACACCGACCGCTCAGCTGACCTTGAAACCACCACGCTCGCCCGACCGATGTGCGCCGTTCTCAAAGCTGGAAAAGTACAGAAGGCCAACCAGCTCACCGGGTCAGTTAACTACACCACGTTGAATGGCAGAAATACGTAGCTGAAAAGGCTCCAAGCGAATGGCATTTCCGGGTTAGAAGAATGCCATCGAGTAGTTAACATCGATCTGGCTTGCTCGCACTGTTTGGAATGGTATCATACGAAATGTGCAAATGTGTCCCAACAACAGGTACGTGAGCGAAATAGCTCCCAAGCTGCACTTTGGTTCTGTACTGCGTGCTCCATTATCCCACTCGTTGAGTGCTTGCTTATCCTAGCTCAGAACTGCGACCGGTTAACCGCAGAAGCCGAACAGCGGATGAACGATAAGATTACTTCAGTGGAAGCGAGCATGCACCACAGAAGCGTAGCGGCTTCTAAGCAACGGAATGCTGCAAAATCTGCTTCTCCTGAACCGCAATCAGCCACGTTCCCCGCTCCGTTGTCTTTTCCAACTTTGGTAGAACGCCGGTCGGAAATAGACCGTACCTACGAGAGTCAAACAGTACTCCCGGCAACGAAAATCAGGTAAAAATGGAACCGTCTGGTTAAGCAAATTCCACTAGACCAGACATCTAGCATTAGCAAGAATGAAGCAACGGAACACCAACCCTCGGTACCTGTAGCTCAAATGTCTTGTCGAGACAAAACCCCCCGGAACATCAGTTACATATGCAGAGATTGCTGAAAAGGTCCATTGGAAGGCCGCTGTTGCGGCCTCTTCTGTTGTAAACATCGTTAACGCAAGTATAGGGACAAACAGCAAACAATCGACACTTGTCAGCAGGTGAGGACAAACGAGTACCATACCTTGTAAATCAACGAAAAAGGGATCTGACTATAGTGCCCGGACAGTTATATGCTCAAATGTCCCTGAATCTACCGTCACCACATTACGGGATAAGTTATCGGACGACCAAGACAAATGGAACTCATTGTGCATGCAGATGAGTATCAAAGCCCAGCCCATAAAATTATTACGAATTACTCGCCATTCAAACTCCCCACCCTTTGGAGAATCCATACTTGTTCAAATAACACTAGAATCCTCACTGACGTAAAAAAAACGTTTTGCTCTCCCCAACTACGCTAAAATAGGGCTCCTGTTGGATACGCATCTATCTTGATGTTCCTTGGAGCGAGCGAGAATCAAAAAGCAACAGCGAAGAGGAGCACAGCAAGCAAGACCGCCTAAACAAAATGTTCCTACATGGCGTGCCAGAACATCTTTCTAAAGATGTTCAAGAGACAGGAAAGCACGATTTAGAACAGTGGTGGTTCATTCGTGTAAAACTTTCTTTGGGTAATATTGTAGCGCTATCGCTCACCAGAATACCTCTCTCAACAAATTATAGAGGATGCGGACCTAGAATCCTAAAACTTATGGTTCAGTCAGAGCAATAAGCAACGGGTGTTTTGGATGGACGGCGGAGCGATCGGAAACGTCTTCCTTTTGAACTTCGGTTAAAGGTCACAGTAGGTTTGCACAGCTCAAATATTAAAGCACCTGAAGCAGCAGACATAGTGACGAATGTACAGAAGCGTAACCTGACCGCTGCTTCAATTCCCTCTGTGGTAGGTCGAAAACAAGTTTGGGACGCACCTTGGCCGAATCAAGTTGCAAACGTGGTATCATTATCCCATCAAGAAAAAAGAGCACTTACCGACCCCCATTGGTCGGTATTATCTCACACTTAACCCCTTCACTCCTCTGTGGGATCCTAGAGACCGAGAAACTGGCCTGCCTGTATACGAATGCTCAGGGCTATTTTAATAAACTGGCCGAACTGAAAGATCCCCAAGCTTCCGGGTCATATGATGCCATTGGTATCACCGAGACGTGGTTACACACGGGAATGATGGACGTTGAACTTTCGCTACCGGGCATGCGGCTGATACAGTACGATAGGCCCACAAAAGGAGGAGGGATAATCCTGTATTACCGAAGCGACTTTCAGTGCCGAGCCGTGGCGGATTCAGACTCGCAGTTCCCCGACTCTCTTTGGTGCCGGTTGCAGTTAAAAAGCAGGAACGCTTGCCTTATTGTCTTGGTGTACCGCCCCCTTAACTCTAGACTCGAAAACAACTATCACCTAGTGACTGCTTCATGATGCCGTTTACAACAAAAGTACAATCACATACTTATCTTAAGTGATTTCAACGTACATTGTTTAGAAACTCCTGCCACGATCAGAGAACAATTCAAAGCCGATCTCCACGATCTCGTAACCATTGCTCCTCTTTACAATCACATCACTTTGCCCACTCGGTTCAGAACAGGTAACAGACCAAATGTGCATGATTTTGTACTTATCAACGAGGAGCATATGATTGATGTGCTGGTTGTAGACTGCCCGTTGGGTCGCAGTGATCACGCAGTCATCAGTTCCAACTTCGTCTGCTATGGAGAACATCGGAATGAGAAAGATAAGCCTGTGAGAACCATCAAGAGCTACGATCGATTAGCCCCGCTAATCAGCGCCACAACTTGGTCGTTCCTTGCCGAAGAACACCCGGAAGTCGCCTGCCTCGACTTCGTCAACAAATTCAATCAGCTAATTGCAGAGTCTTCAGAAATAAGAGTTGAAATAAGTGTACATCCGTTTCTTTCGTTAGGAGCAAAACTCGAAAATTGATGACGATACGCAACGCAGCATGGCGAGTATACAGAGAAGCTCCAGCACCAGAAACTTGGGACAACTACGTAGCCCAACTTAACCACTGCACTCAACTGCTAAAAGAAGACAAAACTGCCTATCAGCACAACATAACAAAATCCTTCAGTACTAGCCACAAGCTGCTGTACGAGCACGTTAATAGCCTACGAAAAATGAGGCACGGATTTTCTCCACTCAGGACTGCTGATGGTCCAAAAAGAACGGCTGTAAAAGCAGCAAACGCACTGCTGATGCAATATGCCCCCCCCCCACGTTTCAGTAGGTCTTGCCACCAAGCGACCTGACAACCTTTGTCGTCTCCTCGCCAGGACTAACCCACCTCACTTTTACCGCGGAGGCAGTCTTGCAAAAGCTGACGTCTCTACGCAAACACAACTCGCCAAATGTCGACACCATTCTTCCAGAGGCACTGGAAGCAGCAGCAAGCCAACTTGCAGAACAACTGGCTCAGCTTTTCCAGCGCTGCTTAGATCAGAATCAAGTTCCCGCCATATGGAAGCTTGGAATAATAACCCGATTTAAAAAGGTGGAAGCAGAACTAATCCCTCCAACTACCGTCCAGTATCCCTTGTCAAGCTTTAGCTTTTATACCCGCATAAATCCATTGTTCCATTGTTCCTATAATCCCCAAGGTCATGGAATCCACAGTTGCCGATGCACTGGTGTGCTATCTGGAAAACTGCAACAGCATCACGCCTGAGCAGCACGATTTCCGTCGACAGCGGTCATGTACAACCAATTTACTACTTGCACGCAGTAATTGGACCGAGGCAGCTGAGGCTGGAGAAGGTGTTGATGTGATCTACCTGGATTTTTCCAAGGCTTTCGATCGTCTAGACCATCGGATATCACTCTCCAAGCTCCAGCATTACGGGGTCGGTGACTCTCTTTTAAGCTGGATTCCCAACTTTCTACTTTAACGGTAATTAGTGGTCCGTGTTCGGAGCACTTTATCGGACCCCATACAAGTTGATTGTGGTGTGCTGCAAGGCTCAGTTCTAGGTCCACGTTTGTTTTTGGTGCTTATTAATGACCATGCACAGGGAATCGGTTTAAACTTTCTAATGTTTGCCGACGATCTCAAGATTTGGCGCAGGATTCAGGCGAATGCTGACCAACATGTGCTTCAGATTCATCTAGATACGGTGTATCAATGGTCAATCGAAAACTTACTGTATTTCAACCTGTGTAAATGCAAGGTGATTTCTATCCGACATCAGAGCAGCGACTCATACCGACTCGGAACGAATATACTGCAACGATAAACTCTCGAACGTGACTCGGGTGTCCTGGTTGAAGATGACTTGTGTTGCTTCAGGCAATCCGAAAAGTCCTCGAAGACTGGGAACCAACACGTCGGGCTGTTGCGACGGGAGTTTGGACAAATAAACAGCTCCATATTTTGACAAATGTTCAGTGCCTATGTTCGCCCTCATGTCGAATACGAAATTCAAATCTAGCATCCATGACTGAAACAGGACCTTAGTGCACTGGGGTAGCCACAACGTCGGGCATCTAAGAACGCAATTGGAATGTGTAGTCTTTCATATCAGGAGAGGCGGCAACGATTGGGGATATTCATTGGAAGCTATCGCAGAATAATAGACGCCCTGATTATGACATATTTGATTCTGCGAGATCCACATCATGTGTGCTGCCCTTTACTGTGGCTCGGCACCAAAACAACCCTGAGGGGCCACTTATTGCAACTCGCTGTACACTATAGCCACCTGGAGTGCCGCAGAAATATTTTTGCATTCATGTTTGTCACCCGTGGAATGCTCTCCCAGAATCGGTCGTCTCTGCACCAACACTAACAGTATTTAAAGACGTTTGCATGTCACACTCATCCACTTACACTATGTCACTTAGCACTGTGTCTCCATCCTACACCTGGAGTTTACCATGGAATTATTTGATGTTAACTGCGGATGCATTGAATCTAAGCGGACTGCAGGACTATGGCGGAGCAAACGATAAATCCTTATTTTCATATTTAAATTACTAAATCTGTAATCGCCCGAACTGACGATTCCATTATCCCTTGATCTATCTTTCCTCACTCTAAAGACCCTACAGGACATGTTAAGCAGCTGCTTTTTTACACGTTATAAATCATTGTTCATTATTGTTATTTCTATATCTCCACCTACTATCCAACAGGACTTGTAAACAACGCTTCTTAACCCGTATCCATTCGTTGTACGTTTTTCAAAGAAAGATTTACGGCATCTGTTGATAGTAAAATGGGAGGCGGAATAGGTGGGTCAATTCCGATTAATGGGGTAGTTTTGGTGAGTTTAACCTATTCGTGTGAGGTAGTATTGTGGATTTATTTAAAGGAGCTGGTAAAGGAGGTGGGGCAAGTAAAAATTAGGACAAGAAAGGGTACGATTTATTATCATAGCGGTAGTTAGAGGCCTAATGATCAATGAGTCCGCAAGCGTATTCTGAGTGGTTTGGGTTTCATATTTTACAGTTAACATGGGATTTTTGGTTTTTCACGGATCCTATTAGGGTTTCTTCCATGAATAAAAAGCTTCTGAAGATGACTGTTCTTAGCACTAGTGGATGGCATGTCTTTTGATATTTTGGTTCCTGATATGGGTGTACCATTCAATGCATTAGCCATACTATCGTTCATTCCCGTGTAACAATCGAGGATAGTGTTGTAACCGGTTTGGGACAATCAAGCGTTTTTAAATAAATATCTGAATGCTTACTGGATGGACGAGTTTCAGACCGTATCTCTTCAGACTGAGCTTGCTCTGAATCTGAGCATGAGACGACACCATGTATCGGTATTGCCTTCAAAAATGTACTCCATAGCATTTGGATAGTCAATGGTGGCTGCAGAACGATCGAAGGTTCTGCCTTACGGGCCAATACCATCTACACCGGATGCTATCCCTTCCATCTATTTCAGTGAGGAATAAGTGGAATTGTTTTTCGTGCACTTTGGTGAGTTGTTAGTAGATCTAGCATGATGAAAGTCTCGTTGGATGGGGGTTCTGCCCTCAACAATGATTACTTTATCTAATCTCGGAATAAACCTCCCAGTTCTTTGGTCTGCAATTAACATGCTATCAAAATCTTCACTAGATACTCGGAAAAGCGTTAGATATGGATGATGTAGAGATATTTTTCCTTAGTCTATTGCAGTTACTATCGTTTATCGGCATACTGTAAGTCTTTGCGACCGCATTCCCGATGGTTGTAAGCTTCAACTCGTCCGGTATGTGGAGGGCAATTGGGTTATCGCATACGCTACAGAATTTATAAAGTTCATTGCCCCATTCATATGCCTTTGCTCTGCGTTAGATGGTGGATCAATTAAGTAGCAAACAGATATCAGGCTGTCCGCGACAGAATCCAATCGCAAAAGTTCTATGGTTTGTTCATCGAACTGCTCCTCTAACGCAATTCCGTTTGTCAGTGAGAATACAAGATCAGTAATACTTGCTGAACATTTACATGCGACACGTTTACGGACATTACGAGCTAAGGGGTTTCGGAGGCATAGATTGGTAGTCGCTTTACGTTTTGGTAACCGACGCTTCATGACAGGTGAATTTGCAGAGGATGCACCATTCGCTTTTAGTGCCAACGGCTGGACTACAAGCACAGTTTGCGAGCTTTTCATTCGCATTCATGTATCTTTTTGTATTAAAGGTGGAGCTTCTCGTTTTGACACAGGTAACAAGCCTTCTTAGTGCTTTATCAGTAGGTTTGTAGGGCCAGTAAAACCAATCTAAAGTGCACGAGAATTAGACTGGGGTACACATGGCCACGGTTTCAGGTACCACGATCGATACAAACCAACTGGGTTTTATGCACGTTCCAAGCGCGTTATCTAATTTCGCCAAAGTTTGGCTTTCAGAATTCGATCGCTCTGCACGCAGGTCAGCCCTGAGGTCAAGTAGGTATTGTGTCGCGTCGCGTTTTACCGCATGTTCCAGTAAGCGCACACGTACAATTCCGGCCAGACAAAAACAGTGGCGTACGTACGATAGAATGCGGTTCTCAATGCAAAGGAATCGATCTAGGTCAGCGAAAGCAGTGAAGAAAGATGTAATTAACCCTAGCTGCCTTATACAGCTACCGATAGGGTTGAGTTAGGTGTGTTTCAGTCGAGCTCGTAATATGCTTTCCGATAGTTCCAAGAACGTTGATGTAGATGAAAAGGCGATACACTTGTGGGCGCGTGGTTGCGCCAAGACACAGCAAAAATGGAAAATCGACGGTAGAAGTTGATCCATTAGGAGTATAGTCGAGGAAGTTCGTGCACTAGGAAGTTGTGATCAAACTTGATCGAATGAGCGTACACCGGCCGAAATGAGATACAATGTGGATCGGACATCATTGAAAAATCAGGAACAACGATAATGTTCCGACTAGTCAACGTCACGTCAAGGTGTGCTCGCCTCGGTTTCAGCGAGATAACGAAACTTCATAATGCAGTTGATTCCCTATGGTTTCGCACTGAGTGCACGGCTAATCAACTCGTCAGATGTATACCTGTGTTGGCAAAGAAGTGCAGCAGGCTGACAAAGATGGTAGCGCAAGCGGCCGCCGTGACAGCTGTCCCACAGGAACCAGACAAATCAGTGTTTCGAAGTCGATGCTCCACATAAAACGCTAATCCAGAACAGTGAGGCCAGGCCGAACATAAAAGCAACTATCTAGATGTAGCCACCCCTATACTAGAAGCTGCTCATATAGATGCGTTCGACACACTTCATCACAGCCACGCACCACATCGAATACCGTTAGACGACTGACAAGTTACCTTTCCGTTGTTGCTACCCACTTGACAGAAGTATCTTTCATCTTAACCTCACCGGCTGTCAAACTGGGTTCAGTTAAGACTACCAACACCACCAGGGTACTCGAGACCCGGTCAGTTGTTCAACCAAAGAAAGTAGCCACATGTCGCTCCAAAAAGGAGAATCTGAGACAATATCATAATTATCTGACTGTTATATGCTCTAATGTGACTGAATCCTGGGCGAACTCCATAAAAGAGTAGCTACTAGACGACGGGAAACGGTGGAACACCCTGTGTCAACTAATAGGGGTCCAAGCTATATCTTGGACTGGCTTCTAAGCCAGTCAGTATAACGCGCCTCGTCCGGTTACTCCAGGTAACACTTAAGTCAGGTAACGATGCCGAGGCAGTTCTCTTGTCAGCCACGCGCCTCCGTTATACCTCATGCACTGTTCGAATCTCCCCGGGTGTTTCTTGGAGTGAAGGTCAGAAAGGAAAACAAAACCCGGAGGACTTCCGTAAACAGAAAACCGCAAAACCAATCCTAGTCCACGTTGTCCCCTAGCTCCAGACATTGAGCGAGCTAAAGGACAAGACGCATGATTGGGATGAGTAGGGGTTTTATTAGTGAAGGGCTGTCACGCGAAAACTTTATCGCTAATTCGACAGCAAGGTTAACGCTTTCGCCTGACTACAAAGGGTGTGGTCCCTGAGTAATGAAAGTAAAATTACAATCCAGACTGATAGTAGAACATGTGATCAAAATGTGGCACTAATTGTGTAAAATGCTGCCATCCGAAATACGTATAAAGGCGATAGACACCCGGCCACAGATGGACAAGGTAAGACTGAGTAATCAGTTCACTCGTACAACTCCTTCACCATGCAGCTCAGAAGATGGAGAGTGTCAAAGCACGCCGGCAGCTGAAGGACTGGGTGGCCATCCCCTTGTTGGCACGGAATGCTCTACACAACAACCCAGAATGGCCCAGGGGTCCGCGTCGGCGATGCTACAAAAAGTACGACCTCCAGTTGAGCACACAAGGGCCAGTATAAACAATGATTAGCAATCCACATTCGCTAACAAGCTTCTAACCTCCGATGCTCTGACCTGCTTGTATACCAGTACACAAGGTCTCCTCAGTAAACTAATCGAACTTCGTATTCGTCAGGTCTCCAAGCCTTAGGGTATAGTTATGGTCACCGAAACATGGTTGGACACTGGGATCACCGATGCTGAGATTGCTCTATTCGGCATGACTTCCATACGAAACGATCGAGCTAGTAGGGCAGGCAGAGTGCTTTTGTATTACCGGTTCAAACCCGCATATTGATATAATCGACGATCCAGAAACGCAAGTTGATGCTTATCTTTGGTGTCGGATGCAACTAAGACGTGACGATGGGTGTTTACTAACAATAGTTTACCGCCCCCCCATGTTGGAAATGGATTTCCCCTTAGCTTATGCGAGGAAATGGGTCTTGATACGACCACACAGCCAGGTCCTTCTGGTTGACGACTTCAAGTTTTGCGCAATCGAAGTCCCAGCAGCGCTCAGGGAACAATTCAAAGCTGACTTGCAAAAGCCAACCTCTGTACAATCATGCTACCAATCCCAGGCGATTCAGAACAGGTGACGCACCATCTGTAGTACATTTTATGCTCGCTACCGATGAACTAATAGTCGATGGCGTGAGCACAGATGCAACATTTGGTCGTGGCGATTACGCGATGCGGCCCTTTCGTTATATTTGCTACACGGAGTACATCAGTGAGAAAAACAATGAACCTACGTCGCCACACATTAAGTTATCTTGTCCGACCGCCTCCAACAAACCAACTTGTCTTTCGTAGCCGAGTAACCACCTGATGTTGCCTGGATAGTGTTTGCCACCCAATTCACCGGGTTAGTGGCAATGGCGTCAGAAGGCAAGGTCTTTCGTCTGAAGCAAATGAACTCGTTCCTGAGGAGCTGTAGTAGAAAATACATGGCCTTAAAGGATTCAGGCTGTTGCGCTTACAAAGTCTGTCCGAGTAATCAGACATGGTATGCTTACACAAGTCAATAAAACCACTGAGTCAAGTAGATTCGTGAAGACAAAGTCCAGCACCAATAGAACAGCGACAATATTCTGTCTAAATCCCAAATTGCTGTACGGACACGTCAACAAGCTTCATAGTGTGGCCCGGGATCCTGGTTTCACGTGCAGTAGATGGTCTGGTGCAATCTACACAAGAGGCGGCTAATACGCTTCCCCAACTTTTCATCCACACTTTCCAGAGTGAATTATCATCTAACCCGCTTTTGACACAGCTCCCACGGCCAACAGGGTTGAATCACATGTCGTTCACGGCTGCGCGTGCACAGCTATCCTGGCCTGGACATCAGAACGGAGGCATTGAGGACAGCCGCCATGAACGTTGCCCAACCATTAGTCCGGTACTTTCAACAATGTCTGCATGAAATGCAGGTACCCACCACGTGGAAACAAGAAATAACCACTCCTATTTGCATGAGTGGGAATTGCGCTGACCCATCGAATTACCTTCCGATCACTCTCCTCCCAGTGTTACCTAAGCTAATGGAAGGCAAAATCACAGAGGTGCTCATGGAATACTTTGAGAGCAACAACATCATAGTGTCACAACAGCGAGGATTCCGCCAAAAACAGATCTGTACATCAAAGGTGCTTCTAGCCTGAGCAAGCTGAACAGAGTCAGCCGATGCCAGAGTGGGAGTTGACCTCACCTACCTGGATTTTTCCAAAGCATTCGATCGTCTGGATCACCATATTCGCCTTCATAAGCTTCCAAGCTATGGAACCGGGGCTTTGCAGCCCTCTCCGCTACGTGGCGGTGAGGACACATGTATAAGTCTCGGTGTGAATAGCTTAGATATACTCAAACTGGATTAATGTATCACAACGGTCAAATAAAGCAACACATGAGCGAGCGGTCATTTTCCCTTTTTATTTTCCCACAGAGTACGTGAACTAAAACTGCTCTCCACTTGTGCGTGCACGCCCCATTCCCATTTCAAACTATCGTTATGTAGCAATACAGTTAAATCGGAAGACCCTTAAAATGGCGATACTCATTTGTTGAACCTTTCAATTTTAATTCTCACTCCAAACATCCCACGGGAATTGCTAAGCATTCACATTTTTACCCTTGATAAATCGCTGTGCACTGTTGTACTGAGGTAAACACGAATCTTTTGGAATGTTGCAACATCGTGTGCATCTCTGACATGTAGTCACACTTATCCAACCTGATCTTCTAGGTAGAAAACGCGTTGAGCTGTTTGCGCTACTGTAAACCATAGATTATGCCCATTTAGATGGCAAGAGGAAAATTGTGAAGAAATTTCGTTTCGATACCTCTCATCAGACACTTAGAGGTATGTGATTAATAACTCTTTGAATAGAAGCTATGACTAGCGATGCGGCGATTTATCGTGTATGCTGCAACCGAAGGGACAGTGGCATTCGATCTAAATTAAAACCCACCACCAGCAACCATTAGGTCTAAGTCAGCTGACTAGGCTAGGGTCACGGTAGGGTTAAAGTTTGCAAAAGTTTGCATTGTTTACACAGCCTCCGCTTGAGTCGCTGTGACCAGCAGACGCTTACTGAATCCTCTCGGGCGGTGTTTTGCTGCCACATACAGTATTCGGAAGGCATCTTTCGTTTGTATGTCATGTCCATTGTCTACTAGGTGTTCTAGGATCGAGCTGTGGACATTCCTGGTGGTATCACCTAATGAGGAGAGACAGTATTCCGCTTTGACAGACGTCTGGTCATGTGTCCCACTTACCCCGCACCACAGGTGTGAGTGAACTGTTAGAGAACAAAGGATTCCGACTGTGCCAGAATAGTTTATTTCAGGTGGTGGGCGAAGAGCTGAGCGGTTCCGGCGTGAATGCAGAATCTAATGATCGTTTGGTTCATCACGGAAGACATTTTCCTACTCAAGAGCTCGTACCGTATGTCTCGTTTGAGAAGTAGTGAGAGGATGACGTACTTTCACCTCACGGTCATTTTCGCCTCAGGCTGGAGCGTTTTAACGAAAGCAGTTGGGTACTCGTTGTCTTGAGTATGAAGTCCTTTTCCGCTTCCAGCGTCTCAGGGCCGCTAACCCGGAAACGAAGATTCCGGAACCTTCTGTTCTTTCAAGTGATCGCCAGCATACGGAGTTTTGACAGGAAAGCTGCTAATTTTCCCAGTTGACCTTCGTTTTCTAGAAGCCGAAGTTCGTTGAGCTCCCTATATATTTAGCGTAAGTCTGGTGTAGTTCGTACAGCGTCTTGGCGGCGTTTTTGGCTACGCTTGGCCGCGTTTCTGTTAACACGTATTTCGCGGTCAAGGTCGTTGGACTTTTGATTTTTCTTCGGCTGGGCTAGAATATTTGCGGTGAGATTTTCGGTGTTTAATTCGCAATAGCGAGAAAACCTGCAGATCTAACGGGTACCACCTTTCGCTCGTACTGTGTCGGTCCGAAACTGTGGAAATGCGTGTACTGACATACACAGGTTGTTTTTTGTCCGGGAGAAAGTAAGAATTGCCCAGAAAATCCATTAGTTCAGCAACTAATCGATTGTTAACGATTATCTCAACGATTTCGAATATGCTAGAATGTTCTATGGCCCAAACGTGACTATCAACCCTCAGAAAATCGGCCAAATCTATGTGGTACTACTAACCTTGGGAGCTGACCTAATTCTATACCTTTTTACAGGCAACTTCACGAATATTGCTAATAAGCTAGCTTGTTGAAATATCAAAATAACGTGTTGTTCACTCTTTACGTGCGCAACGATCCACTCTCTCCCTGAGGGGTTACATGCACGCACTATCAGTGGTACTCTCATTGGTCATGGGAAATTAGCTAATGGGACTCCCTGGATATAAGCACAGGTCTAGATGTATGCGTTTATGGGGACAGGTATGCTCCCGAGTAGCTTGACACATTGGTGTTAATGGAAGAGACAGGGATGAGAGTGTCAGTGCTAGAGGTCACCAACAGTACGCGTGACTGTAGCTGGTCAACCTAGGATGGGGTGTTTGAACGTTCTCCCTCAGCACTCCTTTAACAGGTCTTTTGTAAGAAAGAGTTACCATTGGTTCGTGTTCTGACCCGGCCGGTAACCGTTGTCCCTGTGCCAAATTTCCAGCGCTTGTCCGAGCAGTCGGTAAGGTATCGAGCGCACAATATGTGATCGGTCCAAGGTGCACAGTACCAGTAGCACATTTAGACTCCAGGTTAGTATTGCCTCTCGTCGAACCAATGTGTCACAAGAAGACAATAATATTAATAATGGGCATGTTTCTCATCAAGTGAGAAGCTGTGACAATATTTGGCACAGAACATACACGCACAGGTGATGTCATGTTATTGCAAGTGCAATATCAAGTTATCTTCTTATATTTGTCTGCATTCCTGGCAAGCTATTTGCCCCATATGTTTGTCTCATGCGATGGTAGGAGGCAAATTTGCAGTTTGAGTATGTTGTAGACACTGAGCACTAATTAGCTTGCGTGAAATGTTGGTATTACACCCATTAGACGTCATCTGGACTTTCATTAAATGCATGTTCAAATGGTCTTTCCCACGAAATAGTCGACATAATGGTGTCCAGGTAGAAGTAGCTTCGTAACTTACTGCGAAAGGATTGCACAGTCTCACACGACCTGATGTTAATTGACAGCCGATTCCACAGAGAAGCATAAATAACGAGACGAAAGCTAAATCGCAAATTTGTCATGCATCGTGGTATAATCAGAGTAAGGTCTTTGTTACCTAAGTCTCGCGTGTAATTGTGCTTCAATGTTAAGGTGACTCGATTATAATGGGTATTGTCATGAATCAGATTGTGCAGCAGTCTCAAGTCATCTTTTAGTATTCGCAGCCAAAGCAGATCGAGACGGAGTTGCTGGCATCGCTCCCGAGAGTTGTGATAGAATATTTTCCCAATACGTGCTTAATAAATGACCGTTTAAGGCTTTCTATCGATGTTATGTGTGATTTCCTCATATTGCATTAAATTAGGCTGCGATGCTCGAAGATTGGAGGGTTAAGGATTCGCTATAATTCAACTGTAGTTATGATTGTGTTCATGTTGTGAGAGACGTTAGCGAAGAATTGTCTGGCTCGTGCTATCTGGTACTCAATCTGTTCTAAGAGCATGAAGGTACAATGATATTTGATTCCATCGTCATTGGTAGATCGTTGTAGACAGTTGCGTTCGCTGTTACATATGATAGATACTTCGGGTGTCAAGCAACCGCGACATATGATACTTGACTGCTGTGCTTAAAACGTCATCATCCACTTGCCGCACCAAGTCTCAAGCGAATGAATGTATTCTTGAATGAGTGGTAGTATATTCGAAAGGTCAACTCGCCGGTACTCGTGGACAAATGTTATATCATCAACGATTAAAAACTGTAGGTCATGTTTGTTAACCAAACTGCTATCATTGACACAAAGAAAAGAAATTAATGTACCGAGCGCACATCCTTGTTCAACCCCGCTGGTAATTAGATGCGGGGAAGAGTGATGGTCGCTTAAGGTGGCTATTTTAGCGGGACCATTCATGTATGATGATTGCCAACCCATTAATGTGTTGCGAAGTCCAAGGAAATCTATCTGGTCGGTAATCGTTTGTGAGGCACCCGATCGAATATTTTCTGCACGTCGAAGTATTGAATTCATGTAGCATATTTTGGGTCAATAGAGTCTGGTATGTAGTTCAGGTAATTCAGTCACCAGAATGTGTGCGATAGTTAGTCAAGGAAATCATTTTAGGACTCGGCTATCAGCTCCAGTGAGTTGATGAAATTCCTCACACTTTTTAGCAATTTCACGAAATATCCCGCTATTATAGGAGTGTTGTGGCTTAGCTTACACTTGTCGATCTCCCGTTTTGCATCGCGCTTTTGGCGAGGACTGATAAATGAAGTTTTGCATTGATCTGCAAAGTACGTGGATCCCAGGGAAACGGCAAACATAGACAAAGGAGCGGTGACATACCAGACTCTCCCAGTTTCACGGCGCATGGGGGCATGCCATCAGGTTGCAGAATTGAGCATGGTTGAATAGAATGTGTTGCGTGGTGGATATTGCGGAAACCAATAGCACTTTAGATGGAGCCTTAGTGTAATTATAGCGTTAGTGCCAAGGTTCATGTAGGTGGAGAATAACGATCTAAATGCTTCACAAATGGCGCCTGTATGTCATCCACCAGTTAAGTGATCAATGAAAAGCGTTTGCTGGTTCTACAACGGAGAAATCTGACCAGCAATTTTGTTTTACATGCCATTCGTAGGGTTCCTTGATCTACATGTGTTATCCCTATCAACTGTAATTGCTTGATTTCAGAGGTGAGTCGGTGCATCTATGGAATCATTGTAAAATATTCTATCCTTCTTAGCGCGCGATCGGTTTGCTGGATTTCTGACCCATCAAACGTTCGGCTGAATCTTTTTAAACGGCACTGATTCGTTTTTCTCGTACAGCAACAATGGCTATGGCTTGCTGAACTTAACGATAGAAGTGCTCCACGGTTGTGCATGCTTTGTCGGAGCGAAAGAGGGTATCCCAATCGCAGGACCGGATTATTTGACGGAAGGGTTTCCAGTTAATACTGCGTCTGGTGTAGTAGGCAGGAGGTACTTGTATGGTTGCCATTTTAAGGGTGAAGATTAAGAGTATTATGTTGCCGTCGCTACCAAAGATGTTCTCTGAAATGTCACTCGGTACGCTGGCCATATCCACTGTAAACATCACGTATAATGTGTTCATCAACCTAGTTGGTATAGTAACCCACAGTGTCCGACCAACTGACTGAATAAATGAAGGCTCTGTGTATAGACAAGAAGGTCTGGGAAGACTAGTGTATCTGCGGTATGTTGAACACACCTACAGTTAACCTTTGTTTGTGCGTCAATTCCGATGCAAAATCGAAAGCTGAGGTGATATGGACAACGTTCATGGTCGATGAATTTGGCGGCTTGTGGATAGATGCAAATAAACCGATGCACTTGAGACGGAGAACCAGTGAGAATCAAGAACATTTCCCAGCGGTGAATGTCCAAACCGTTCAGATGTACATATGTGATGGAGTTACATGAAGCATCCTCCAGCCTTGCTTTTACGGCGATCTTTAGGAAAAAGTTGTCAAAAGGGGGCTACTTGGATTACAGTCTAATATATCAGCGGGGTACCATGTTTCGGTAACGAGGATTGCTTGCAAGTCATTTAAATGTGTAAACATGCTTAGGAAATGCCGTTTTTTACTAACCCATCTGGCGTTAATCAAAAGTAATGAACACACGATAAAAAAGTGAAATCAGTGTGAGTCATTGTAATCGCGGATTATGTGAGCGGTAAATATGTGTAGGAGCACTGAGAACGAGTCCATTGCTCACGGGTAGTGGTAGTGTGCCGTCCGCGATCGCCAGTATACCGTGTGAAAGAAAGAGGTTGATGTATCAAGGATACATTGCGGTTGACTTGGCGCTGAGCTCATCTGGTCATGTGAAGAAATTGCAGAAATAACGGGTGCATATGTTTGGCATCTGCTGCATATGTATGAAATTTGAGTGGCCGCCATTCCAATTATATATATATATATATATATATATATATATATATATATATATATATATATATATATATATATATATATAATGTTTCTACTGTTATCTCCTAGCACAACTCCATGATGTCAGCCACACGAGCGCGTTCCAGCACCTTGTCTCGTAATGTCACTGTATCCGTTTACATCAAGTGTGAAACCGAAGACATGGAAAATGTGCTCCGATAAGCCTGCTGCTCCTATACCCCACGTGTCTGCTTAATTTCGTTGCATTCCGGAAGCGCTGAAGCAAAGAAGAATAAAAGTGACTTCTTACGCTCACATGGCTAGCATCACAGTTGTCCCGTGCTCCTTCAGTTCAAGGACGCTGTGACTGCGACGGAATTGTTTAAAAGTCGTGATGTATTGCTAAAAGTACTATCATCAAAGCGCTGCACGTTGTGATAAACCAAACGCCAGTTCAAAGGGAAGTCTGGTGGAGCCGCGCCTAGTTGTTCGCTAATAGAATACAAACAATAACGCGTGAATTGGACACAGGTATTCCAGGGCGGTGATCCACACCAGTCTACACCACTTTCCATTGAAGTTGGACATTCGGGCAAAACATTTACGCCTGGGGGTCAACGCGGTTGCTCCTCCGGGGCAATCAAGTTGAGTCTTCGCTATGCGGAATAGAACCACTCACTGGCATGGTAGGGGCTGTTACATTGGCCAAGCGTCTCAGGTCCTATTTGGTGAAGGCGCTTGGCCAATGAAACAGCCCCTACCATGCCAGTGAGTGGTTCTATTCCGCATAGCGAAGACTCAACTTGATTGCCCGGGAGGAACAACCCCGTTGACCCCCAGGCGTAAATGTTTTGCCCGAATGTCCAACTTCAATGGAAAATGGTATAGAAGTCACAAGCGGTTCTCAAAATGGGACCATTTAAATGATTATGAGTGCAGATGGAACCACTCCATTACATCCAGTGACTCGACTGCTAGCCTCAAGGCTTCGCTAATCGCATCACTCGACAACGAAACACATCACTTTGCTACGAAAACTGCTGTATTGCTGAATGCCACATCATCGCCAAAGCCAGCATGCTAGGGCCAAACAATATTGGCGGCGCGCGTAGTTCACTCGGGTAATTCAGGTAACTAGGGAAACCAGACAAACGCTGTTCTCTCATTTACCGACGTCCCTGAAACTTGTTGTGAATAATTTACAGCGAGATCCGCGCACGCTGACCATGATATAGGCAAATATTACAGGCAGCAAAGCAAGCGGCCATTTTTGCACGCAGTGACACATTGCTGCCGACGTGCGAGCTACGCCGATACATGTTGTCATCAGAAAGCCGCGAGATCCTGAAGCGTCATTGGACGATGACATTGGATCCACAACGCATGCTTACAATGCATTTACAGTGCTTGCAACAGCGGAATACGCAAGCAGCGCCTATGGTAAAGCTCAAGTGTTTGGCATGTCCAGGGTGGATTTAAACAGCGACTTCTTAACTTGGTGCCAAACCACATGCTCCGCAGCGTACTATCTATGTTATCGATTGATGGAGGCGATATCTGAATCACCAACCATTTTAGTCTCCTTTGAATGGCATCGTTATGAACACCATTTTCTCAGGGACGTCGTGCCCCCGTTCGTTCCCGTTTGAGTGCTTTGCTAGGAACTTCACCGTACGTCCATTTTCGTGCACTGTAGAGGAGACGCGTTGCAGCTCACATGCAATCGCTTCCTCAGAGCATAGGTGGCGGGCTATCGCAAAGATAGTACGAACCGGAGCTCGTTTGTAATTCAAAGGACACTAAATGTAAGACAGAGTGGTGTACTATTTAGGTTTCTTTTAAGCGAACATTTAAAATTGGAAGGCGTTGTAAGATTCGCTATCAACTGTAAATTCGATTGCGGGGCAACAGTTGCTTAGAGGCAAAATTAGTTGTTCTGCTTGCTCGGCAGTGTGCAAGACGATGAAAGTATCAAACAGGTAGCGGCTATATGAATGCATGTGGTGCATATTACATCCTGATTATCTCTGTATGTACTCTAAACAATCCGTCAACTTTATGTAAACGGCTGACAAAAATACGCGGAATAGCTTATTTCAGATTATCCTGTCCAACTGTTGTTTTTTCTTGCTCTTTTGACACTGGCCAGTTGTTTGTTGTGTTCCCGAAATGCTAGCAGTTTTAGTCGAGACTGGTAATCAATCTCTCCGCTTTTAACGGACCGAGGAGATAGGCAATGGGAGAGGTAGTCACTGTATGTCAAACAGGATGCATTTTGTAGTGTCGAAGGTACGAAAAGTGAAACAAGCGTGCTCTCGGAACGATTTGACAGAGAAAAATGTATGGCAAGCAGCGCGCCAGGAGCTCCAAACACAGAACCTCAGATAACGGAAACTTAATTAATGTAGTGTTAAAAGGGGAAATCAACATTCCATGATATTTAAACAAAGTAAGGATACCAGGATTAATCTATCTAAGAACCTTGTGCCAAGCATCCTGTTTTGTGAAGGAAGTCTTAATTGTCGCAATATCATAACTTCTTTGCACATGTTTGTGTTTGAAGTTAAGATTGTGCAATCACAGTTGTTGTATGCGCAGTCTCCGAAATTGTAGTAGAACCACCGTTCTGGATCTGTCTGCCAGTTTCTTGGAAGGGGGAAATCATTATGCCCGGTTCAGAACTACTTCGGTCAGCCTCCGCCTAGTACACTATGATTCCTAAATTATCCCGGATCGCATAGCAGGATAACTATAGGTGGCACCAGTTGTGGAGGAAATCTGTTTCACTTCACTCAGAGGATGACATAAGCAGGCAGCCACGGACGAGAATCACAAACGGAACGGTCCTAATCTTCAAGACTGCAACCGTCTAAAGCAGGCTTGACTGTCTTCCCCAAAAAGGCCAGCATGGTACACAAAGTGTCCACCAACGCGTGGGATGTAGCATAGGCGGGCTGTTGCTGTGCCGAGGACTTGAAAACCAGACAGGCAAGGTTATCGTCCAACTGCAGCGAGTACGTGAAAGGGGCGGCTGGAAATCAAGACAGGTACGTGACGGGTCTGAGCAGTGGCACTTGCCTGGATCGTTAGAGGTGAATCCCTGCAACATGTGACTCCCTGAGTGCTGGGATAGTCCGTGTGCTAATGAGTTCTTGTTCGTACTTAATATGTGCTACTTGTAAGCGTTAAAACGCTTAAAAACCTTGAACGATATGCGCAGTCATCGGTTGTCCAAATTCAACACTGGGTGCCAGTGTTGGGGTGAGCAACACTATAATGTTTCCATTTCTATACTCTGGTTGCATCTGAATTCCTCAAAAACTGATCTAGCCTACAGTTCTTTGTTTTCTGCCAGTTACGGATGCTCGTTATCTACGCGCTGTTAGTGCGATGCACTAAGAATTCTGTATAAAGTTAATATCAGGGATAGGTAGCCGGTTGGTAATCAAAACGTGATGTCTTACACATCATGTCAACTATGGCAGTGAGTAAGGCCTATTGTTGCCTTATGTGCAACTGGTCATATCGCATAATTGACTGGGAAATCTTCGCATCACCGCTGAGATGGCATTATTTGCATACAATGTGACATACATGCGGCACGGGAATAGCAGCGGCTTCTTTTTATGAGGTTATAAATGGAAGTCTATACAGCGTCTGTCGCGTAACTCGACAGCCAAGCTACAGGAATGAAAAGGAACAGCATTACTCCAGCTAGCACATGATGGAAAAGCAACAGATTTGTCAGTGCCCCCATGGCAATCATGATTTGACCACGCTGTATCAACTTCACGAGGAACATGGAAGATTGCATGCATGCGCAATGGAAACCCGCATTTCTGATGAAGGCCCAGTTCCCTCAGGAGCGTACAAACCGTCGTAGCTTCTGTAGTAATCTAAGTAGATGAAAAAGTCAATGCACAAACAATTAGCACAGCGCTGAGGAATGTCGGCATTGTATCTATTGGCCTGTCATACTTCCTTCACAATTGGAAATTCAGGGAACGCTTGTTATATGTTTAAGGGTACTTACGTGCATCTGCAATTGATGCCCCACACGGAGCATCTAGTTCTTTGTACTCGTGGTCGCCCACCGACCTTCCGTGGGCGCGTGGACCACTTGAATACACACCATTTACCGCGGTTTTCCCACTTTGCGCTGCAACCATGTACCGATAGTCGAATGCGGCGGACGACTGACAACCCCGTTTCCTACCACGGTATCTTGTGAGTGGTGTCTGCTAATCGTCTTATGTTGCCTCTGGGCCGCTGTACGAATAATACGTACCCAACCATTACAGATGTAATGCCGCCTGCGAGCCTTCCACCGACTTGACAAGCACCCTATACAACACAGTTTACTCCGCTAAGCCACAATCAACAACACCAATCATCTGTTCTTTCAACATCGAGAGTGGCAACAACAACAAATATCTGCGCTTATTTAAGGACCCATAATGCTCGACATACGCCATGCAGAGCATTTCATGCACCAGGACCCTTCCATCCAATGAGCAACCGGGCCGACTATTTTACAGATAGACGTTATGCAGCAAAACCTGTCAATGCGTCGCTGGTCATGGTGCCCACAAAGTGCACCTACTTGCCGCGGCTGTGTGTAACCGTACATGGTGGTACACTGCCCCGCAATTAGTGAACTCTTGTGCGAACGCATGTGGACGCAAGTAGTCGTTGTTACCAGGTCACTATCCATTTGCGTCCCCTGAACAAGAGTACGGATTTTATATGACGTCACTCTTGTCATTTGGCGATTGCGTTCGCACAACGGACTCCGCAAGACATTAATGGGTTGGCTATCCTCATACATGAATGGTCCCGCTAAAATAGCCACCTTAAGCGACCATTACTCTTCCCCGCATCTAATTACCAGCGGGGTTGAACAAGGATGTGCGCTCAGTACATTAATTTCTTTTCTTTGTGTCAATGATAGCAGTTTGGTTAACAAACATGACCTGCAGTTTTTAATCGTTGATGATATAACATTTGTCCACGAGTACCGGCGACTTGACCTTTCGAATATACTACCACTCATTCAAGAATACATTCATTCGCTTGAGACTTGGTGCGGCAAGTGGATGATGACGTTTTAAGCACAGCAGTCAAGTATCATATGTCGCGGTTGCTTGACACCCGAAGTATCTATCATATGTAACAGCGAACGCAACTGTCTACAACGATCTACCAATGACGATGGAATCAAATATCATTGTACCTTCATGCTCTTAGAACAGATTGAGTACCAGATAGCACGAGCCAGACAATTCTTCGCTAACGTCTCTCACAACATGCACACAATCATAACTACAGTTGAATTATAGCGAATCCTTAACCCTCCAATCTTCGAGCATCGCAGCCTAATTTAATGCAATATGAGGAAATCACACATAACATCGATAGAAAGCCTTAAACGGTCATTTATTAAGCACGTATTGGGAAAATATTCTATCACAACTCTCGGGAGCGATGCCAGCAACTCCGTCTCGATCTGCTTTGGCTGCGAATACTAAAAGATGACTTGAGACTGCTGCACAATCTGATTCATGACAACACCCATCATAATCGAGTCACCTTAACATTGAAGCACAATTACACGCGAGACTTAGGTAACAAAGACCTTACTCTGATTATACCACGATGCATGACAAATTTGCGATTTAGCTTTCGTCTCGTTATTTATGCTTCTCTGTGGAATCGGCTGTCAATTAACATCAGGTCGTGTGAGACTGTGCAATCCTTTCGCAGTAAGTCACGAAGCTACCTCTACCTGGACACCATTATGTCGACTATTTCGTGGGAAAGACCATTTGAACATGCATTTAATGAAAGTCCAGATGACGTCTAATGGGTGTAATACCAACATTTCACGCAAGCTAATTAGTGCTCAGTGTCTACAACATACTCAAACTGCAAATTTGCCTCCTACCATCGCATGAGACAAACATATGGGGCAAATAGCTTGCCAGGAATGCAGACAAATATAAGAAGATAACTTGATATTGCACTTGCAATAACATGACATCACCTGTGCGTGTATGTTCTGTGCCAAATATTGTCACAGCTTCTCACTTGATGAGAAACATGCCCATTATTAATATTATTATCTTCTTGCGACATATTGGTTCGACGAGAGGCAATACTAACCTAGAGTCTAAATGTGCTACTGGTACTGTGCACCTTGGACCGATCACATATTGTGCGCTCGATACCTTACCGACTGCTCGGACAAGCGCTGGAAATTTGGCACAGGGACAACGGTTACCGGCCGGGTCAGAACACGAACCAATGGTAACTCTTTCTTACAAAAGACCTGTTAAAGGAGTGCTGAGGGAGAACGTTCAAACACCCCATCCTAGGTTGACCAGCTACAGTCACGCGTACTG
Organism: Dicrocoelium dendriticum; assembly: GCA_944474145.2. Lineage (NCBI taxonomy): Eukaryota > Metazoa > Platyhelminthes > Trematoda > Plagiorchiida > Dicrocoeliidae > Dicrocoelium > Dicrocoelium dendriticum. Next base: position 50,201,987 of record OX104069.1, on the reverse strand, counting down.
TTGGTGACCTCTAGCACTGACACTCTCATCCCTGTCTCTTCCATTAACACCAATGTGTCAAGCTACTCGGGAGCATACCTGTCCCCATAAACGCATACATCTAGACCTGTGCTTATATCCAGGGAGTCCCATTAGCTAATTTCCCATGACCAATGAGAGTACCACTGATAGTGCGTGCATGTAACCCCTCAGGGAGAGAGTGGATCGTTGCGCACGTAAAGAGTGACCAACACGTTATTTTGATATTTCAACAAGCTAGCTTATTAGCAATATTCGTGAAGTTGCCTGTAAAAAGGTATAGAATTAGGTCAGCTACCAAGGTTAGTAGTACCACATAGATTTGGCCGATTTTCTGAGGGTTGATAGTCACGTTTGGGCCATAGAACATTCTAGCATATTCGAAATCGTTGAGATAATCGTTAACAATCGATTAGTTGCTGAACTAATGGATTTTCTGGGCAATTCTTACTTTCTCCCGGACAAAAAACAACCTGTGTATGTCAGTACACGCATTTCCACAGTTTCGGACCGACACAGTACGAGCGAAAGGTGGTACCCGTTAGATCTGCAGGTTTTCTCGCTATTGCGAATTAAACACCGAAAATCTCACCGCAAATATTCTAGCCCAGCCGAAGAAAAATCAAAAGTCCAACGACCTTGACCGCGAAATACGTGTTAACAGAAACGCGGCCAAGCGTAGCCAAAAACGCCGCCAAGACGCTGTACAAACTACACCTGACTTATGCCAAATATATAGGGAGCTCAACGAACTTCGGCTTCTAGAAAACGAAGGTCAACTGGGAAAATTAGCAGCTTTCCTGTCAAAACTCCGTATGCTGGCGATCACGTGAAGGAATGGAAGTTTTCGGAATTTTCGAAATCAAGGTACGATAGAAGACAATCGATTAATTGCTAAAATAATGAATCTTCCTTTATGTTTTTACCTTTTCCCGGATACCTCGCCTCCTGAAACGGCTGCCGCAGTGTATGATGCTTGAATGGGATTGACCTGAAGCCTGCTGGAAGGGGTTCTACGCCTATCGGTCCATCGCCTTGGCTGTAGTGTTCTGGATTCAAGTTCCGAGCTCTGCGGTCTCTTATCACTCATCTAATGGCAGGGATCTTCTACGGGCTGTTTGGGCAAGTTGAAGCTGTCCGTCAGCAGGTCAAATGGAGGCTCGGCGGATTCTGTTGCTTGTGGCTGATACAGTGTTGGTTTTCATGGCGTACCTACACCTGCGTTCCAACGATTACGTTGTAAATGACGTCCCCGCGCTGACCCTGGATTGTGCCTGGCGTCCATTTTGCGTCTCCTTCCCGGTAATCACGTACAAGTACTGGCTGACCCGGTTTAAACGAACGTCGCTTAGCACCATGCCGCCGATTAAAATCATGTTCCGTCGTGAGGTTCCTTTCAACGGCTGTGGAACCTGAGGACGACCGAACTGCATAAAATGGAATGCGAAGCTTTCTCTTCATCATTGCCTCTGCTGGTGATAATTCACCTGGCGTTTGTGGATTTTGTGTAGACCCGTACAGAAAAAGGAAGCGGTCAATCACCTCTATGTTCCCTCCCTCCTTGACTTGAGGAGAGCGCGTTTGAATGTATCCACAAACGTCTCCGCTTGGCCATTCGATTGTGGGTGGAATGGCGGAGATCGCACGTGCTTAATGGCCCAAGCGTTTGCAGAACTCCGTGGATGTGGCCGAAGTAAACTGTGCTCCATTGCCCGTCACCAATGTTTCATGGCAGCCGAACCTGCTGAACATTTGTCGCAACCTCGAGTGTTGCGCTGGTTATCGTGCTGCTCACGAGGGACACTTCGGGCCACTTGCTGTAAACGTCGACCACTATGAGAAAGTTTTGGCCAGTGATTGGGCCTGCAAAGGCGACATGAACACGGCTATAAGGTTTAGTTGGTTCAGGCCACGAGTGGAGTTCAGTCTTCGGGGTGCCCTTGAAGCGGTAGCGCAGCTGCCACAACTTCTAGCTAGCTGTTCCAGCTGTCTGTCCATAAACGGCCAATACACATAAACTCGGGCAAGCGCTTTCATTCGGTTGAACCCTGGATGCCCTGCATGGAACTGCTGCAGCACTCTTTCTTGCAACGCCTGCGGGATGACTACTCTCTCTGAGAACATGATGCAATCGTTCACAATGGAGAGCGAATGTCTTCGCTGATAGAACTGCTGCATTTCGGCAGGTGAACACGAACGTGGCCAGCTGGTTATGTGGAAGTGTGTAACCTTCTTCGGGATTGGATCTCGAAGCGTTTCGGCCCGCACAGCTTCCGCCGTAACTGGCAGACCATGTAGTGCCTCGCTCACCGGGAGTTTGACATCAGGTTCGATCTCAACTGAGGCTATGATGGTGTCCTCGTGTTCTTGCTGCTGGGAATCAATGAGGAGTGACAATGCATCTGCCTGGCCCATCGAAACCGTTGACTGATAACGGATTTCAAAATCATAGCTCAGCAAGGTGAGTGCCCACCGTTGGAGTCGATTCGGTATAGGCAAGAATGCCCTTCCCCGAGCCGAAAATGGCCAGCAGCGGCTTGTGATCCATCAAGAGTTTGAAGTGGCGACCATACAGCATTTTGCGAAATTGCTTCACAGCAAACACTATGGCCAATGCCTCCTTCTCGATCTGACTGTAGTTTCTTTCGGTTTTCGCCAGCGTTCTGTGCGATCGCCTTCTGAGATCCATCTGTGTACGTATATGAAACTGTGGCATCGATGCTTAGACTCCACGCAATTGTGGCGAGGAAGTTTCTCGAGACGAGATAAAGTGAGTCGGGAGTAGGTGTGAAGTCAGCAATGACTTGACGCTCTCGAACGCAGTCTGGCATTCTGGCGTCCAATTACAGGTTTGGCCCGTGCTCAACAACTTGTTCAGCGGGGCACGCAGGCGATGCAGTTCGGGCAGAAAAGCGCTGTAATGACTGGTTAGACCACAGAATGAACGCAGCGATTGTAAGTCCACAGGTGGAAACATCTTTTGAATAGCTCGGATATTTTCTGGATCAGGGCGACGACCGTCTTTTGCGAAAATGAAGCCGGAGAAACTCGATGGTTGGTGCAAAAATGTGCACTTCATGGATACGGAAACCATATGATTGGGTGCGTTCAAGCACTTCAGCGAGTCGCCCAAATAGTTCTTCTGCCATCCCACCCGTTAAAATGATATCATCCAGGTACGCCGCGGTTCCAGGAACTCCCGCGAGCATAGTGTCCATCAGCTGCTGGAAAATGACTAGTGCTGTTTTCACTCCAAATGGGAGGCGGTTGTACTGATACAGCCCACGATAAGTGTTGATGGTCAGCAATTCTCTCGAGCCTTCATCAACTTCGACCTGGAGGTAGGCATCGGACAAGTCGAGCTTGGCGAAACACTTCCCACCATTCAGCTTGGCGAATATATCCTCTGGTATCGGAAGGGAGTATTGATGGTCGTCCAATGCGGTATACAAGCCAGTCGAAAAAGCGGTGCAGACACGCACTTTACCGGTCGGCTTTCAGACAGCAACGATCAGCGCCGCCCATGAAGAGTAGTTCACTGGTGTGATGACATCGGCTCGGTCCAGTTGGTCGAGCTCCTGATCAACTGCTACCATGGCTGTATATGGTACCGAACTTTTTGTTCTGAAGACTGGCTTAGTTCCTTCGCGAAGGCACAACTTTGCTTTGAACTTAGTGCAGTGACCGAAATCATCTTCAAACAAGGCGGCGAAATTCTGCTTTGGCTTTCTTGTCATGTCTTCTATCGACAATGATGCACGGACTGGATCGGTTTGGACTCCATCGTAAATCTGACTTATTGGAAAACCAAACAGTTGTAACTTTTCCATCCAGTCAAGCCCAAGGAGGTTCAAGTTTGGTCGGTCAGACAAATAGCAGGTTCCGGCCTGTTGAACGCAATTTCACAAGTTATTTCTCCGACCAGCTTCAGCACTCCACCGGATGCGTTGCGGGCGACTTTGTTGGAATCAACCATCTTCGGCCTCTTTATGTGCCTCCAAGTGTTCTTGGAAATGATCGTTATATCTGATGCCGTATCGAACTGCAGCCTGGTTGGGATTCCGTTGACGAGCACAGTGATAAATCGGCGGCGTGTTCTAGAATCGCTGTGAAAAGTGGCAATCACCGATAGTGATTCTGAGTCTGGCTTCCTGAAGTTCTTCCTTCGGTAATACTGCTTCACGTTTCTTGATCCGGACTGATGACAAAAGTCTTCCTTGTGGCCGCGTTTATGGCACTTATCACAAATGTGACGCTTGAATGGACAGTATCGTGCGAAATGCCATTCACCACATGACCAACAAGATGTAGGCGGCTTGTTCGGCGCTCTGTTGAACGGCTTGTTCGAGCCAGCCTTTCTTGCTTTTTGCACAGCATGAACAGTATCGGCAATGATGGGGCGACTCCGCTCAATCATAGTAATGTCGTGCTTCAAAGTAATCAACCGTTTGCATTCACCTACAAGAGACTTCAATGTCAAATCTGGATCTTGATCCAACCTAACAAGGAGACGAGTGCGGAGTTCCGCGTCGCGTGGAGACTGTAAAGCACTGAGAAATATGAGACACTTAAACTGGTCATCTGTCAAACAGCGTAATTTGAAACGTTCACATTCACGGTTAATTATCTCTGCTAGTGCCCCATAATCGCCCGTATCACGCTTAACAATTTTAAGACATTGGTAGCGAATGCTAACCAAAGACGTTGACTCACCAAAAATTTCTTTGAGAGTTGCCAGTGCTTCGTTGAAAGTGATGTCCTTCGGCCCTTTGGGCAGGATGTGGTCAACGAATCTTGAATGTTCGTTGGTACCGAGCTTGCGGAGCAAAAGACGCACTTTCCATGAATCAACTTGACGGCTGAAATCCGTCCGGAACATATCCTCAGAGCAGTTGAACAATGCCTCGAAAGTGAATTCGGAATTAACATCATGATGAAATCCAGTGATTGAATTCGTAAGAGGACCAAGTGAAACAGCCTGCGTGACCCGTGAAGCTTCTCCGTTTGAATGTACGTTCAAGCACTGCGTCAAACTTTCAACCAGTTTCATTTGTGCCTCCATCTGGAATTGTTGCTGAAGAAGCAGCTTTAGAAAATGTTCGCCGGAAAAGTAACATTTTCGTGCTTGTCCGTCGCCATTGTTAGATCTGCAGTTTTTCTCCCTATTCCAAACTAAACATCCAAAATCTCACCGCAAATATTCTAACCCAGCCGAAGAAAAATCAAAAGTCCAACGACCTTGATCGCGAAATAGGTGTTAAAAACGCTGTACAAACTACGCCAAATATATAGGGGCCTTAACTACCTTCGGCTTCTAGAAAACGAAGGTCAACTGGGAAAATTAGCAGCTTTCCTGTCAAAACTCCGCATGCTGGCGATCACTTGAAAGAATAGAAGGTTCCGGAATCTTCGTTTCCGGGTTAGCGGCCCTGAGACGCTGGAAGCGGAAAAGGACTTCATACTCAAGACAACGAGTACCCAACTGCTTTCGTTAAAACGCTCCAGGCTGAGGCGAAAATGACTGTGAGGTGAAAGTACGTCATCCTCTCACTACTTCTCAAACGAGACATACGGTACGAGCTCTTGAGTAGGAAAATGTCTTCCGTGTTGAACCAAACGTACCTGATCGTCATAGTCTGCATTCACGCCGGAACCGCTCAGCTCTTCGCCCACCACCTAAAAGAAAGTATTCTGGCCCAGTCCGAATCCTTCGTTCTCTAACAATTCACTTCCACCTGTGGTTCGAGGTAAGTGGGACACATGACCAGACGTTTGTCAAAGCGGAACACTGTCCTACTTCATTACGTGTTACCACCAGGAATGTCCACAGCTCGTTCCTAGAACACCTAGTAGACAGTGGACATGACATACAAACGAAACATGCTTTCCGATTACGGTATTGGGTAGCAAAACGCTGCCTGAGAGGATTCAGTAAGCGTCTGCTGGTCACAGCGACTCAAGCCTAGGCTGTGTAAACAGTGCGTACTTCTGCAAAGTTTAACCCTACCGTGGCCCTAGCCTAGTCAGCTGACTTAGACCTAGTGGTTTCTGGTGGTGGGTTTTAATTGAGATCGATTGTCACCGTCCCTTCGGTCGCAGCATACACGACAGATAGCCGCATCGCTAGTCATAGCTTCCATTCAAAGAGTTACTAATCTCATCATTGTAATTGCCTGATGAGTTACTAAAAAGAAATTTCCGCGCAATTTTCCTTCTGAAAGCAGACTCACATAACGATGCATGTGATTGAAAGATCTGTTTGATAGCTCAAACGATGCATTCCAATCGGTGTATTGTATACCAGGACGCCACACACGAGCTGTCAGATGCCGCTTTCTGTCGACAGCGGAGACAATCGTAATTTGGCTCCATAAGCCGGATTTGTGTGCACAGAGGAATTTTGTGCAGACCCTCTTTCTGTCCTGGCCACAGACTAACACGAGTAATCATACCTATCGCGCCATGTCCCCAGACTCTAAACAGGTCGGGATCATCACCTAGCCTTATCGATGTTGAACTTTGATTTATTGACGCCTATAATGCACGTGTACATTTTTTGATCTACATGGTTATGGTTCTAATAACCTGACGATGATTCACTGAAAACTAGCTTGTTCCCTACATGCTACTTCCGAAAGGAGAACTCTCGGGTGCATACTTACAGCGTTGTTGTGACTGGCCCTAAATGGTGTTTAGTAGAAACGCAGTGCGTGTAACCGGACAACAAACCGACGTGTGACGGAAGGAAGTTCAAAGTGTGCGCTCGTTATTCCTGGACGGCCGACATGTAAGTGGAAATCATCGTAAGGTATCAACTTCTACGATGAATACAGAAATGCGGTGTTTAGAGGCCACTATCAAAAGAATGCTCGGTCGCGAGAATTCTAGCACAGATGTATGAAGAACAAAGCTGCTAAATGAGATCGGCGAACCAAAAAGAGGAGAGATCCATTGCAAAACAACAGCTGGAATCTGTGAGTTAAACGAACAGAATCTTCCGGCTCAAATGCGCTCAAGAATTTTTGGATAACTATCGCTTTGGTGACGTGAGTGGAGAAGTGGATAAACGATTGCTTTTAAGTGGTTATATTGAAGGTGGCCTGAGATGCCGCGATTTTTTGAATTACATTAGAAAAAGGTGCATTTTTTGCAAAAGAAACAGATTCTATGTCTGTACAGAAGAGTAAGAGAGCTAAAACTCAGAGACCTGAAGGGGAACGAAGCACAAAACGCAAATGCGTACAAGCAAACGCACAAGATTCCAGATTGTGTGACCGTCTGCAGATGAATGTGAAGAGAGATATCAGAAGTGGGAATAAAAGTACAAAGTAGAAAAGTAAATCGAAAAAATTGACACTGATGTAAGCAGCTTTGCTGCGATAGGAATGAAAATATGAGGCATAGGATGATTCTGAGGAAGTCAATATTTGAAAATGTTCGTCAATAGCAGAGAATAGAGCAGTAAATGGTAGGGACATAACTCGAAAGACGGTGGCAGCGGAGTGGCAATGACAGCGCTCAGAGAACCATACAGGTAACGTGTGTCGAGACTTTCAAACAGAGTGTATTACTAGGAGTCTCCAGAGGAATAGGCAGTGGCCGGCGGAGAAACAGCAGTGCCTGAAAGAAAGTAAAATGATAGATATGTGACTGATCAAATGCGGCTTAATGAGTAAGCAAAACAAAGCGAAGAGACATTGTCACTCCCCAAGGGCAGTCGGAACGCCTCTGGTTAGGAAGTGTCCCCGTTTGCGATCACCGAGTATGTTGAAAATGTAAGTTATCGGCAGCAATGTAAAACATATATTCATGCTTCATGTTAGCAAATGCGAGAGGACTGTGTGATAGATTGATTAGAAATGACAAGGGTGCGTTTCATTGTTGAGGCACGTAAAGTATGTGGTTCCGTAGTAGCATGACAGGAGCCGCGCCGGGACAGACTGCAGTAGTGAACGGAGAGACCAAACAATGTATGCTAAGATATAATGATTCGCTCACACTGATCAGTAAGTACTTGCGGAATTTTAGGATGAAGATTGGAATGTTAATTAAGGAGTCACTAGGTTAGACAGGACCGCAGAGCAATGGTGCAGACCACACATAATACATATGATTTCTAGACTCCAGGAAAGCAATACAAGAAAAACAAAGTCAGTGTAAAAACAATGCACATTTCGAACATCGATAAAGAGCTCCCTGTCCTATTAGCTCAAGCAACAAAGTATTTAGTGTCTCATTTGTGAAGATCGCAAGGATGAGGATGCCAATATGATCCTGTGCCTTACCGTCTGCGCTCAATACCCTGCAACCCTCAAGTGTACCTTCTAGGTATATCTTTTGGCTAAGAGACATGTAATGGTCCCACACCTAGCTATCCTTAACTTCTGCCAATATCTGTTCACTTAAGAAAACAGGATCCAACGGAAGTCTCAGAAACTGATAACCGGCGACAAATTAGCAACTGAAATCTGCAAGAATTGCTAGGAATTTCGATGTGCTTCGACAAATCGTGCAGACATTAAACAGAACACGCTCGAGTGATTCGCTTGTCGAACTGTGTAGTTGGACTACGGGAGTTTCATCAATAATCGAGATGCCATTTTAAGTAACTGATAGTGCATAGTCTGTTAGCAAATCGGATTCCATGGTGTTGGTTGCACAACTCAGGACTGACAAGTATAAGTATTGTACAACCGTTAAAAATCTCATGGTTGAGCGAATAAGCGAGGACCCCTAGATAAACCGCACCACAGACAGCAACTCGCCGCATACACTACTGTCAACAGAAGGCGATGATGGACGGGTGCGTCAAAAATCGAGTTTTCTCGAGTGTAAAACAGATTCAAGTAGCTAGGAACTTGGGGACACTTCTACGCTCAAATAGGGTGACGCACCAAGGCACTGTTGAATGGAAAGACGAAGTGACAGTTGAAGTTGAATGGTAAATAGGGTAAATGGGGTCGATGTACTCTGATCGACCCGGTGCGCAGATGCAAAATGGTGCAATAAGCTAAGTGAAGAAAGATATGCGAATCCTCTCGACTTGCACTCAGGATGAGAGTATACGTAGGTCAGAATAACTACAGTATAAGAACAAAAGTGAAAGACGGTATGCAATCGAGTTAACAGAAACTAACATCGGGCGTTGCTAGCAAATATTCCGAAAGCAACGAGGAAATATGCCAACTCGTTTGCAGTAGCCCCATTGTAGCGTTTCAATACAAATGGGACCACAGTAATGACAAAAAAGAAGACAAGAAAACATGGCTATGGAACCCGAAGTAAATTATTAGACGCATCGGGCCACATGTGGTGTTCCAAGTGAGTGGAGTAGTTGCATGAAGTAAAGACTAACATTTGAGTATGGATATGGCTGAGACAACTATCAGAGAAATGTGCAGGTGGAAAAGTGATTATTATGCAGTACCCAATAAGATGTGCACAAAAGTGGGTGCTCACATGAATGAGCGTATGAAAAAGAGACTAATGAGCAATAGTAACAGCATGGACAGAAGGAAGAGCGACGATATACGCCAGCAATAGCTGCAAATGAACGACTCCACTATGGGAAGGTTGTGTCCACTCACGTGGAACGCTGATGCGCCACTTGTCACAAGGTACCCCCGCGCGTCATCTACTTCACAATGAAGCACACATCCCCATCTAGCCAAACTGATGCCTGAAGTGGAAAATTGATTGTACTCTAATTCAGTGTGTGAGCAACTTTGTGTTCGACTTTGGTATGGGTCGTACAATTACAGCAGGATGCGCCCTTGTCATGTGCATGTGAGGGTTACTTGGTTGAGTAGTGGTCTTATTCATCGTTCACTTAGCAGGGAGAATTTCGCGGGACCGAAGTCGATCCGAATTCCGTTCAAATACTTTGTGAGGAAAATAATAAGGAACCGGCAATTCGTCAGTTTCGATTAGGATCGGTATAAGAGTTAGGATCATGGTACCGCGACGTGGTTGAAAAGTTCAACTCCGACGCGTTCAATGCTATTTTTCACACAAGGATGTCCAGAAAGATATTAAATATGTCACACTTCAAACGACTCGGAGTGTAAACCCATTTGCGAAATTTGTTAAAAGCAATCAATACGGAAAAGTCGCAAGGTCACACGCATCCCTAATTTATTACGAAGGAAATGGGGCTGAGATCGCGCTGACTCAGACATAGTGCAAGTAATTAAAGGAAATGAACACTTTCTCTCAGGTCAGTGTATAAAGAAGAGAATCACATGTAGCTTCTGAGAGCGAGAGTACACTGGTAAGAAACATGAATAAGATGATTAGAGGGATGGCTAAAACGAAAACGATTTCGAAGTGCAAAAGCATACTCTGCTCTATCTTTTGGTTTAACGTTACGGCAAGGAAAGTTAAAACGATATCTTTTACAAATGCCGGTCACGCTTGAAGTACTTAAGTCTAACCGCTGCGCAAGTCATGTTGGAGTGCAGGGATTAAAACCGATTGCACAACAAGAATTGGATTTAACTCAGATTTACCGGTAAATCGGTGTATGCCTCAAATCATCATTGGCTGGTGCCTTATAAGTAAATAAATAAATTGTATATTCTCGCCTTCAGCGAGACAAGTAAGTACTGTAAGTACGAGAAGCGCATCACCTAAGCTGCAGGCGATACATGAAAAGACAGTAAAATATCCGGATGCCAATGCTACTACGCCACCCGTTATTGCTGTCAAAAAGTGACGTCCAAGTAAAGCCAGTTACTGGTAAACTACCTAAAAAGAACGAAGCAACTGACCCAAAGCATAAACAGGTTGCTTCCACGGATTCTGCTCTAAGTATCATTGGAAATATGCAGGCCATTAGAAATGAACTGGATAAGCTAAAATGCAAACTGACAACCATGGATAGTTTTCGTCTTATCCTTGATAAAACTGAACCTTTAGCTAATCTTATACAAATACCATCCAGTCCAGCGGTCGACCACTCAATTCCTATAGGGACATTTGTTGATACAATAGCCCCGGTTTACATTAGGGCGCGAAGTGCTCAAAAAATGCATAACTCATTATTATTCCCGAAGTAATTGCCGTAACTTCTGTACGGAATATTTTGTATAGAGCAAGGGACATGGCCTAATGTACCGTGCATTTTCACGAGGATGAGAAAGAGAATCCAACATCGTACCTGCCCCATCCTGTTTCAATTTGCAGATGCTTTGACTGTTACTGAGTTTATCAATAAACGTGCCCAAATTTCGGACAAAACCACGTTTAAGTCCCTGAAAATTGCGGCAGATAAAACGCCCTTGCAAAGGGAGCTTTGGCGAAGACAGACAGTTTCTCCCCCATCCCTGGGAACGCCACACAAAAGCACTGTAGCCTGTGTGTCATCTACTGCTACCACGCCTACAGAAACCACTAACGTGCTCGACCACAACATGGAACCTGACAATTTTACTGACATACTACACATCGCTGAAACCACCTACCCACATTCCCCTGGTGCGGTAAGTATCCCTGACGAAACTCCAACAGTGGCGATTAAAACTGCTGAAATAACCTTTTCCGCGGAATGGCGAACCACGTCCGCCGGCTGAAATCCAAGTTAACTGATGAAGGAGAAAATAGTACAGGGTGTTCGGTCACTGGTGATGTTGATGTAGATACTTTCGGCCATTCGTTGAGTAACCCGGAGTCTAGCCATAATGATGGTCGGTTATACGCCGCAGTGAGGTATCATCGATCATCGAGTGGAGAGTTCGTACTTTACACTCATGATAAATCAGGCAAAACTGCCACACCAAGACCGCAAACGAGTGCTGCCACCCAGACGGGTTGCAGGCGAACTCTCGATCCATTGCTATCCACAGTGTCCTAGCTTTTAACACTGCAGACTCTGTAGACATTCTAGGGGCAGAAAATGCTATTTGCGCTGCAACCGCGCTTCAGGAAGCAACTAATAGGGTATTCCACCACCATGACTTAGAAGCACAGATGTCAAGAACTGGGTCTTGACACTTATGGTTGCGGAGGCTGATAGGTTACCTACACCGAATCATCAACCATTCTGTGTCTGTTGACGTCGATAGTGAATACACAAATACCAGTGAACGGTACCAATTCAGAAATAAGACGATGAAGCTTCGTGTGCCATGGCGCCGAATAAGGACAAGGGAGAAACTTTTCCTGGTAGTGTACTCCAGGATATGGAACAAACTGCCTGAAAATATACGGCAGACCAAACCAATTAAGAAGTTTAAGAGAGAAATACAGGGGTACGTCACACAGAATACTGTAACAAATATGCTGAGCAAAACGGGAGAGTATGGATTGCATAACTTTATGCGCTCCTGAGCTGTATTCATAGTATACCCTCAATGTTAGTCTAACCCCGCGTTTTATTTCCATTATAACTTTAAACCTACTCTTGGTTAGCTTTCTACAATAATTCGTCGTTCCTCTACTTTCTTTCATGCTCCCTTGATCAAATGGTTATTGGATCTTTGTGATCGACCGTCCCACTCTGAAGGCTTCAATTGGCCGCATATTTCGATGAAGCACCCATGTCTGCGGGGGTGCTATATACTTTAATTGGATCAATTGTACTACACCGTATTCCGCACAAAACCCTGTCCGGAGTGCAACATTCTTTCTTTCTCTCGCAATTTCTGTACCGTCGCCGCCACTCATCAATATTTTCCATCAACTTCAGATTGGCCAATCAGTAAATAACTAAATGATCGAGTTTATTTTATTAAGCCAATTGTATACTCTCATTTATTTCATACTTGGTCACGAATGGGCTGATTTCTTGAGGTGACGGATTACAGCTTCCAAGTAAAAGGATCATATCCATGCGAGGAATATTGCCTTTGACTCACTAGTGCTGTCGGCTGTGAACCACAGTGCACTGTCATTATTATGACCTGTAAAAAGAAAGTGCCTTGCACACAGTTGACGAATGCTAAACGGGCTAGGTGACCTGGTCGCCCGAATGCTAAAAAGCAGCCCTGAAAGATGTAAACAAGTGAGGACCTAATTGCCACACCCTGCATGGAAACATGTCCCCGGAGACAGTTCCATAGATGGCTGTATTAATTTACTTGAACATTTATTTACATATGCATCTGTCGCTGTTTCCAGTTTTTGAATAACAATTGTAAACTGCCAATCACTTTTTGAAAAAAAATTCGGCTTGAGTTCCAGTGTATAACTTGAACAGACCATTCAGTTGGACTGTCCCTCGCACCGTCGTGGAATATCCCGTTTATTTATTCATGTTACTCCATGTTTAAGTAATTAAAAGCAAAGGGATGTTTCAAGTCCCCGATGTGATTGTGTGAAATTAATTGACACGGACATTCAGGCAAGGAATTGCAATCAAAAAGTAAAGTCCATCGTTGCCCCATAGAAACCGATTGGAAATGTCAGATGCCATTTCCGTGCAACAAGCTAACTAGCGCAGATTCCTCAATACAAGCGCAGTACAAATGGTGTGGATGGAGACTCAATCAGATGTTCATCACACATTCAGAACGTACTGCATGGCAACATCAGGAGCGCACACCCCCAAAGAGCAGCAGACCGAATTTGTGACGAATGTCATGAGAAACATGCCTTGAAGCCAAGAGACTGGGGAAATAGAAGCGACCACAATGACCCAACGCAGATCGTCCTCCACTGGCATGAAGAAAGGCAGGTGTCACTGGTGGTACGCTAGGTCACCGCCCATCTTGTGTTGAACTGGAAAAATATCCCACCCCTGTCCGACGGTGAAGCGCGCGGAGAAACCGCAGTCACGTCGGCTGCTGCTGTACTCCATCGGCTAGTAGCGGCAAGTACTAATTAAAAAGATAGACTGCAGATTCGAAACCAGGTGAGCTTCAGTCCCGGAGGGGACCGATGGAACACACATTGCTAGCGACTCCCGAAAAAAGGAAATGGCCGTCCGGTGCCTTTAAGGATTCGCAGCGACTGACAGTTTACAGTTGTGGTGGAACTTCTTATTATTTTCCATCGTTCGCCAAAACAAGTTTACTTATTCAACATTTACTTCGCATCTGGCAAAACGCAGCATATACACCTTATTCCGTCCCGTAGACGAGTTCCATACCCGGCAAACGACAGTAGATGTTACGTGCGGACATAGTACAGTGGGGTCAAGGAAGCCCTACCCTTGGGGTGAAGATGCACAGTTTAGATTACATGAATGGGTGTAATGCTATATGACTAGCATTCTGTCCGATACATCCCATTAGATTTTCGAAACATGATACGCTGTGTTGCTGATAAACGTATCTGCGTTAACAATAGTAGCGCTGTTATCACCGAAGCGAATAAATGGTTCTTACAGCAATGTAGCCAGGTTGTAAGAAGAAAAGAAAGGCATCAGCAGTGCGCCGGTGCACAGTGAGGACGCTTCACAGCTGCGCAACCACCACCAGTCGCACGTGGGCTAAGAATACTGTGAGAGTCACCCGGTCCCTATACAGAATCGAATCCGCAACCTCGGATTACCAGGCAGGCTTGCGATCCTCAAGGTCACGGGCAGGTAACCAGGTTGTAAGGAATCCGAGCGAGCGGCAGTGCGAGAACACATTTTAACTCACCTTCGGCGTCCGAAACCTTTGAGGTACCGGTGCCAATCACCGCTGCAGCGAATGAGGTAGCGCGAGACGGAGTTGTCCCATTGCTCGCCCGCGATGCGATGTAGACACCTGGATGCTGTGGTCCACCTGTCAGGTGTGGTCCGACGGAATCTTTGGTTGAGGAAACAGTGGCCTCTGATGGAGGAGTACCCGTTCCTAGACCAATCGGTCTCGGGCAAGTGGTGGAAGAAGGGTTCGGAGAAAGAAGTCTGTCGAGTGAGTTAAAGAAAACGATAAACATAATGGCCCGAGTTGTAATAGATTCATCTCTGTGGAAAAATTGGCGACAAAAATCCACTCACCTTTGAGTGCGCAACAGAGTGGCTTCGCCTCCATGTACTGAATCAATGGCAAAGATGTGTGCTAAACCGTCTAAACCTGCAACAATCAATCGAGGCTGATTTTGGTGACTAAAAGGAAAAGAAAACAGTAATAAAACGGAGCCATACTGTGACTTCCATTTCATGTAGTCCACAGATTAGGCAAATTTAGCAAAACTTACTACACGATCGCAGCGACCTTATGCACGCCAGATCCTGTGGTGAGCAGGCCAGTGGCGGCTGATGCTGCTACTGGAAGGTGGTCAGCGACACCACTGACCAAGACAGGGCTACCACGACCAGCACCAGTCCACAAGCTATTCGGTGGGGAGGTCGGAAGTCGAGCGTAAGCAAACGCTCGATCCTGAGCGAAAATCTCTGATACTTGATGTGGTAAGTAGGATGAGTAGGCTTTCAAAGTGCTTCCCATCCAACCAACTATCCCACTGCCCCAGCCACTAGCTGTGGTGGAAATGCTGCCATCTGAAACCAAAGGCGAACCACGATCTTGTGGACCGACGTCATCTGGCGAAATGGATTCTGTATCCTCGCATGCATTGCCACTCCCCTGACTTGTACCGGAACCCGATGAGACAGTTCGCTGGCGAGAGTAGCGACGTTGTGAATGATCAGAACTGCAAACATAAAAGAATGTGAGAGAGGAGTAATCGCAATCACGTTCGGAATAGTCTCAATGTGATAAAGATGGGATGGTCAGAAATACGAAGACACACCAATGAGCCGTTGCGATGTCGATATTCGGATAGGCGCCCTCTAATTAGATGAAACCTTAATGTTTCGATAAAGCTATGCAACGTAGGAGCCCAGCAAATGATATAAGAAAGAAGCCGAAAGAAAGCAACGGCGCATGGGTATTTGACATGGAATAGTGTAAGAAAGACGATGATGCAGGTGGTTCGTATGCGTATGAAGAACAGCCAAGAGATACGTATGTCGCAAACACGCAGAAAGCTTGTGACCGAATCACTTCTGAAGATGGGACTTGAGTTATATTCGGAGCACCGTAATTTCAACTAACAATTACTGTGTCCTTATCACGCAGACAGAAACCTCATGGATCAAAAGTTGATGAGATAAGGCGAGCAAAACAGTAGAGTTCAGAGCACTGCAACATCCGAATTCTTCGCAGAACTAGTTGGAGAGGCAATAAATACATCATTTGAGTCAACTAATCTAGCTTAAGCAACATGATGGGAGCATAGCCTGAAACGGAAATGCAAACCGCAAAGATAATATCCATAGTAGAGCACCCTATGATTACGAAGCGCCGTACGTCCCACGCTTTTATGGTTGATCTAGTTAAATGAGTGGAGCAATTGGCGATGAACAAATGGAAAAGCTGAACAATACCGCATATCATAATTCATCAACGATCATGGATTGGGATAAGGACTCCGATTCAGTGCACATGAGTATGGCTTCATTGCGATCATAAACCGTGTACCATGAGGATAATAGACACA
Source organism: Dicrocoelium dendriticum (assembly GCA_944474145.2). Classification (NCBI taxonomy): domain Eukaryota; kingdom Metazoa; phylum Platyhelminthes; class Trematoda; order Plagiorchiida; family Dicrocoeliidae; genus Dicrocoelium; species Dicrocoelium dendriticum. The sequence continues at coordinate 50,185,544 of OX104069.1, read as the reverse complement.
AGAGGACAAATGCAAGAAGAGTGAGAAGCTGGATCAACCAGTCAAGACATCTCATACACGAAGGTTAGTGACACCAGTCAGAAGAACAGCGATTGAATCCCAGGCAGAGGATGTCGAGTTGGGAAAAACAGTGCGGCAGTGCGGAGAAGAAGGCGTATAAAGATACGTTTTGATCACCAGAAGGACATTGACTTAAAACACGTAAATAGGACTGAAACAAGAGTTCTCTGCTCCGACAAAAGCGCTAAGCGTCCCTGAGGTGACCGTGACCTCAGCCTGAGGAGCACATGCGGGAGTCAGCTGATCTTTGGTCAGTGAACACGTGAGCCAATGAGAAAGAAGAGAGGCGAAAACTACGCTGCAGTGGCACTACTGAATGGAACAGAAAAATAAGCAACACTTACGATCGAGTTTCTAGCTTGAAAACGTGTAGCGTTTCCGTGTGGCTAGCAGCCACAAGAAACTGATTGTTCAAACTGAACGACAGACAGCAGATAGAAACACACCTGCGGATAAGAAAAACAGATAGATGTGGAACATTGAAGGTTTCCGAAAATACCAGTCCAAAATGTGAATAGAAAAGGTTTTCTCAAGTCATTCTCCATCTTTTTTCTTAAGTTGGCATTGTTGATACACTGCCGAAACAAATTCGATCAGGGGCAAACATATGAATGCTGCACAGAGAAATAATCTTTGAACAATTTTTTTTACTTTTTAGTAGAAAATCCTCCTTTCGGATAGTGAAAATGCGGTTGAAAACCACATGTAAAAGCGCAGGGGAGGTTTGGATACAGTGCGAACATTTTACGATCTTAATGAACTTCTTGGGAAAGGATGACAATTCAAAAAGTTTGAATTTGGCGATATAAAATTCGCAGACATAAGGAAGAGATGAAGCATCAAAGGCGCTTTGGTAGACGTGGATGAAGATAAACACTTAAAAATGCTGAGGTTGGCCAAAGAATTTAATGCAAAAGATTTATTCATCGTCTCAAAAACTCTGAACTTTATGGGATTCGGCTAAATTAGGCAACAATAAAATCGAAAGCTTCGGAATGTTTACCGATTTGTAGTATAGAAACGAGCAAACATCGAGTTAGTTACCAAGTGAAGCAAATCCATGAATTAACACCGTGTGACGTAATATGGGACAAGTAATCTATGCGCATCTCAGCTGCGAGGTTGGAATATGCAGAGCAGTATGCACGTTCGCACTGTACAAATATTGTAAATACCGCTCAGCCAGATGATTGCCCATGGTCAAAATAAACGCTGGAAGTTTGCAGATGTAATTAAGATTTAACGAAGCGCAGCCATGTTGCCATATACAGTAAAATGCAATATGCTTTCATTATATATGAAAAGCTGGGTTTACGAGGCAGTACTTAAAAACGGGATCACTCAATTGCTGTTCATCGTATGGGACATACACAATCTGGCAATTCCAATCACTGGTGCCTTTGAAGGACATCGTAGAGATGCCGTCCACTTCAGATAGATCATGCATAAATGCAGTGGTAGAGGCTGTCGCGAGAAGTACAGGTTGCATGTGCTTCGATGGGCTGAAAACGGCAATTGTGACTGGAGTTGAGCTATCGACATAGAAGAAGCAACTAGGTTCATAGTAAACTAATACTATGTATTCTGACCTCCACTCAGTGTGATATGACTGCCCATTGCCCCGAAATCTATGTAACGGCTAAGTTGTACGCGGCCCAATAAATTAACTCCGAAGATCGTTGCAGCGCGTCGATAGGGCCGATAATTCACATTCAATGTCAGACGTTGAGGGAAGACAGGAAAATGCACTGGTGGTTTGCACAAAACAAGCTCTATCCATGGGTTTCGGTTAGTCCGCTTGTACAACATGTATACCGATGATGTGATGCGAACAAACACGTCCAAAACCAAGTGTCGTAGAGAGCATAGGGTCAACAGTACGTCCGGATAGGTGGTTAGCGAAACGCTGCACTTGTTCTAGTGTTGATGGGCGTCATTGACTGCGCGGATCAGTAAAATGGAATCACACGGTTCGAAGAGTTGCGTGACGTCGACACCAGTCATGTGCACGATGGTTTTCATCAATCAGAGAACATGTGACCGCGACAAATGATGGATTTCCGATGGCTTCAGAAACAGTACAGCTGCGGCGAAAACGGTTAATTCTGAAGTGTCGATGCTGATAATGGGCCGAAATGCAAAACAAATTCTTGCAAAGCCGAAAATGTTAGTCGATGTATTTCAATTGTTTGCAAGCCAGTATCCGAAAGCTACATAATAATAAAACGAGGGAGGTTTACATACCGCTTGCATCGTCGATTTGATGAAAAATTGAAAATGATGACAAATCCGCATATCAGCCAATGTAAACTGAGGTTCAACCGAGTGTGAGCATGATAAATGGTGCAACGCGGCGTAGAGTACTCCGGAAACAAAGAAAGATGGAAGATTAATACCCACCAAGAAATCTTACCTGGTAAGCCCCCGACGGAACTCCATCAATTTGTCTCCGTGAGGAATAGAGAAGACCCGAATGACGGTGCCTTTTTCAGAGGCTGTGGCAAGCAGCGTGGCGAGTGGGTTGAACGCGAGCGCCGCCAGCAGGCCATCGTGCGCAGCGATGGAGGTGACATTCTGTAGGTATCAACAGAATAGGTACTAGACGAGTCCACGTGATAGAGAGGGAACCTAATCTGAATGTGTGTAAAATATTTTATCAAAGGTGTGAAGAAATCTCGCGGAAAAAACGAATGGTCCAACTATCTAGCCTGGTCGTGGTTATCTAGTAAGTAAAACCGGGCATCTCTGCATTGCTTCGCTTTTCGGTCAGCAATTACATCAGTGGAGGACAAAATCACTCAGCGAGCGGAATTCACAGTAGGACCGCATTTCGCTGGCATTTCGATACCTCCACATTCATACACAATAGGAAAACACACCGGTATCAGTAAGTTCAGTTACAAAAAATTAGGCTGCAAATGCCGCCTGCGGGAGAGTTGCTGGGTCACCATTTGCGGAAACATGGTAAAATGATTAATAACTCAGAGCAATAGTTGAGAATCAGCAATATAATACAAATGAGACTGCTCAATTAGCTGTAAGGTATCCACCATCCTTACAAATATGGTGAATGGCACGCTAGGATTATAGGATTACACACGCTAGAAGTCTGCCATGAAGCGATAAGGAAGGCTTACCTGGAAGTTCATTGCATCAAAAATGTACACCATCCCAACACGATGGGATCCAGGGTAAGCTAGGTAACAGTTGTCATCCGCCGAGGACAACGCAATGACGCCATTGCGATTTGGCGGAGTCTCCTCCACACGATGTAACATTTGCATATCGCGTATATTGTGAATGAATATTCCATCCTCTACACACACCACCAACCTCTGAGAAGAGAAGAGAAGCGTGTTAGGACACGACAGGACATGTAATTAATGTTGGTCTTCGGAACGATAACAACCAGAGTGGCTAGTTTCTAGGAACAAAACGGCTGAAAAATGTACCGGCACCGAATTAGTCATGACAGAAGGAACAACCCAACCAACTATCGCACGACTATCAGTCAGAACGTTTCCACGGTTGGTGGGAGACAGAAAACAGGTAAAATACCTACAGATGAACTAACTAGATACGAGCTGGAGAGAAGCGAATTACTGCAAAGCCATGCAGCTATGTGTAAGACCGGGTGACGAAAGAACGGTTGATTCAACGAAGAAGATCGGTGGCATGCATTGACAGCAGACAGTTAGGAGATGGAGGAAAGAACATGCGTATAAAAACGACAACAGGCAGAGCATTCAGAGCACACAACTCCAACAGCATCGAGTTAAGAATTTTAAGGTTAAGGCGCTTACTTCTGTTAAAAGGAAAGAAGGACGAATGCTCATGGCAAGCATACTTCCACCGCTCCTTTCTGCAGGTGATGAATGGGAGGAAAAGCTGAAGGCGGAGTAGAACCAAGGTCAGTGTCCAACTTAGAGTGATGGTAATGCATGTTCTAATATTCTGTGGACTTTCGGATGAAGATTGTGTGTTTGAAGTTTCTGCCATATTTAGTATCGTGATTGTAGTCTGTGTGCACCGTTATCAGATCAGCAAAGCACAACGCCCGGCCACACTGTAAAGCTGAATGCGTCTTCGCTCCATGGACAGAAAACCGATCTGAGCGGATGTTGGCTCTAAATACGATGGCGATACAGTGGCCATAATTGTGTGAAGTCACATGCTTCTTCATCCAAAGGAGCAGAATATCGCAATAATAGGAATTAAAAAGGGTCCGGTTGATTTGATGAGCCATGGGAGGAGTAAACAAGCAAACCGGCTTTCGTTGGTCCAGTGCAACTTCCCACCAAGAGACAGATTAGACTCAAGCATTTCGGGAGGTTAGGAAATGTGGAACAACCTTGAAAAGCGATAAAAGGGACCAAGTGGCCTTCGCTTTGGACGTGTACTCAGGCCTGAGTGGATAAGTAGTACGTTGCTCACTCAAAACAGCTGCTATATGGAAGACAAGATATGCTTGTAAAGTTAAAGAAAACGTTGCAACCGAGGAAGAGCTGAAAATGTCCATAACACATACATACGGTACTCAGGCAAAAGTCCGTAGCAGATATAGATCAAGAAATTGGTTGAGTTCGCAAAATAGTCAACAAAAATACAGAATGGACAGATAGGGATAAATACGCTACCACTCTGCCAATGAGTACAACCAGACAGTGGAACCCAAGAAAAAGGACATGATCAAATCAATGGGGCCGGTGAGTATAACACCAATACTTGCAATGATGTGTTGGTGAAGCAACCGCAGACCGTAACACATGGGCTGGTACATTGCCAGGGAGACGAAACCTAAGAAGCGGTGGGTACCCAAAATCACGATAGGGAAACTGCATATTAAGTGTGCGAGTCTCACTAAACTGCGGAGACGCATGCAGGTAGGATATGATGAATAGTAGAAATAGGGTATCACCGAAACAAGAGTAAGTATCGCTAAAACACCTGCCAATACGCAAGCCGAAACAGTGGAGGCGATCACGCTTAAGTGGCCTAATGATCAATGGTGAATGAAAGATGGTGGTTTCAGGGAGAGACATAAAGCCAACCATACTACTGCCGAGAGCAACCCGATTCAACTGAATAAGTACGCAATTCGGACTAGAAAGATGGGTGACAATGAAGGGGATAAGTTAGACTGTTAAAAATCGCGGAATATACTCGGAACCGGTCGATAAGCAAAAGGTCCAGTGGTTTGGGAACAACAAAGCCAAATATTTTTGAACAAGGCATGACGCGGTGGTCATCCAAAAGTTTTTGATGGTTAACTATCGAGCATACGTGAAGTGCAATAATCGGAAAAACAACGGCATTGACAACTTCAGATTTTTCGGGTTATTAGCATAAAAAAGTTCAAGTTTACCTAAAATGGCCGAGTGACACAATTCGACTTGTAACCGGCACAAACTTTGGTACTTACATGATGATTCATTCTGACTGCCAATATCGTCAGCGTGTATCGATAGTGACAAATCAGTGTGTTGATTCGAGAATGCGTGACCAGCAGTTTGCGCATGTCATTTTGGGAAACCAAGGTTACCAAGCTTCGATTAAAAAGACGACCAACAAGACATATTGGATCGCCAGCTATCGCAAAGGAGTCGAAATTAATGAAAGCGCCACCCACTTGTCGAAAACGTCTCTGTTATTTGGTCCCCTAGTGTGGACAGCAAACTGTAGCCGGACTTCGTCCCCACTTGGATGGACCTAAGTAAAAAAAGGTAAATGTAAAACAAGCAATCAAGTGTGGAAAATACCGATTGAACAAGTGAATGCATTGTATTTTTCATAACCAACTGGTTTTAATCCTTTGGAATGCAAATGTGAGGTAAGGTGGAGATAGAGCAGCTTTGAAATGCTAGATCGATAACAGGCTTTCCAGTACACACGGAGGTATGTGGATTACAAAAGAGGAAATTTTCGTGGCACACCGCAAATTAGCAGCAGCAACAGCGATTAGACATCACTGCCATGGCGACTTAGATAGCAAGAATCAATAAGAGATGAAAAGAAATCTAGTACAAACGCTAAAGCCTGATGCAAATATTTGGGACTGAAGTGTTTTGACAACAACAGTCACAAACATCTGGCTATCGCACGAAAATAAAGTGGCATCAATAAAACGGTTTCCTCGCGGTTTTCACTGCCGTGCATCGTAACCAGCCTCATACTTAAGATAACGCGGCGCCAGACGCAGTTTAAATGCGCGATCCGATTACGAGACAATGGCAAACGCGTCAATGGTACTCGCTGCGAGCCATGTTCTGTAGTCTCTAACCAAATAAAAGTTGGATCGATTTGACTCCGGCTTAAAAGGCGAGACAAAACTACAGCGTATAGTTTACTCGTCAGTGCGCCATCCTACTTCGGACAAACAAGACAAGGTCTTTTAATCACTTAGCAGCAGCCTATCGGTCGATCGCGACTAACGGATGTATGAGTTGACCAACAATTGATGACTGTGTCAAAACCGATGTCGTTAGGGATGCATTGCATTTAATATCATATCTAAACATATTGCGTTAATTATCATCTTGTGCACATTCATATCCACGAGCGTGATGGATCGCAATTGCTAACCATCAGTCTGTAATCCCCAGCCCAATTGATGGCAGTTGCAATGCCACTGGAGTTCTGCCGTCTGGAGATATGTTCTCGCATCATCCACTGGACTCCTATCGATATCTGCTCCTTATCGGTCTACACCGTCCTGTTTCTCTGGTGGCGTTCAACGTTCGTACTACTTTAAGATAAATCAGTTACCTGCACTTGCACAAACATTGGATCCAATGAGTGCTGACGTGCGCTGCATATCCAAAGCTAAGGTCAATGATCCTCACGCCCGGCTTGTTCACTTGCTATTGGTTACGCGCATCCGCAGACGTTGATGCGGCAGCTACTGGTCAAGTTGAAGTGGGCATCACTCACAGTTCCAAGGCCGGGTCATTGTTGTATGATTGGGTGCCCGTGAGAAGCCCGTCTGACCATACCAACTAAGGCTGATTCACAAAGTAGCAATAGACGCTCTTTGCTTGTGGTTTCCGATTAGGTACTATCTGACTAGTTTTGAAGTTTCCAAGGACACCTAACACGAATGTAGCACGCTAATTCGCAACATTATCAGTTCAAAGATCCTTATTTTCGCATGGAGTATGAATGCACAACTAGGTAGGCTGAGCTCCTCAGAAGCTGAGCTAGGTGATAACTATGGGCTTAACTCCAAACGGGGGGACAACGGCGAGCGTCCGTTGCGCTGAACACCGGTTTCCTAGCAGCAAATGCTTTAGACACGATATGCATTGAAGTGGCTGGTTTACCGAACTACTTTTTCCTGCTGTCAGCTGGGTGGTTCGGGATCTGCCCGTTTCAGTAAAGTGCTCGGCAGCAGTGTTCCAGGACGTAGATTGTCGCCTAGCAAGCATTCTCTGAATACTGAATATTGTATTATAGAGCAAGTAGAAATGAATTCTGTACAACTCTTCCGAAATATGGTGAAAAACGTTATAAAAGTTGTCAACCGTGAATATCGTTGTCGTTCTCATGTAACATTTAAAATATCTGACTTACGATATTTCAGGATTCACAAATGTGATATGTCATCGTAAGTGTGCAGTCGTTCTCTGAATCGAATAGTGGAAAAATACAAATCTAACAACGTTTTGAACTGCTGCACAGATGTTGCCTCAATCACATGTTCAGGCAAACTGTTCCAAATGTTTACCACTCTCCGTTCGAAGCATAGTGGGTGGGGAACACATTTCACATCCGGCACGACAAGTTGGTATCTGTGTCCGCGTGTGCTGCATGGCCCTCGTAAGTGCAGCATTGGCCTTAGCATTGGGAAGTCACCGAGATGTAGAATACGGTAGGTCATAATGAGGTCGACTCGCACCCGACGGTAGGACAAGGTGTAGAGTCCTAGTTTCTCGCACCGGTCTTCATACCCAAAGCCACGTAAACTTGGGATGAGCCTGGTAGCAACGTGTTGGACCCGTTCGATCTTTTGTGCCTCGCCTCGGGTAATCGGAAAGTAGGCGGGCGAACCGTACTCTAGCATTGGTCTAATGATGGAAGAGAAGAGGCGAGTGGTAACCTCTTCAGACCATGTGCCGAAGCTACGTTTGAGCGCCCAAAGCATGCGCAGTCCGTTACGATATAGCCTGTTCGTGTTGTCCACGGACTTCAAATCGTAGCGCGAGAGTACACCTAGGTCCTTCACGGAGGGTGTGAGACATAGCGTTTGGCCGTCAAGGGTGTAGGTTCGGCTGTTACCACCATTCCCCAGGCTCATAAATAGAGACTTGGCTGGGTTGACCGGGAGAAGAACTTCTGCAGACCATGTAGATAGGCGGTTGAGGTATTGCTGAAGTAGGCCACAGTCATCGGAAGCGTCGATTTCTCTCCACATCTTCATGTCGTCAGCAAACAAGGCACACGGCGACCGGAGAAGCTGAGGTAGATCGTTGATGTGGATCAGGAACAGAGTGGGCCCCAGAAAAGTGCCCTGAGGCACGCCACTTGTGGAGGGGTACCAGGCAGGTAGATGGTCGTCGACCTGAACCCTCCACTTTCGTCCAACGAGAAAGTCGCGGATCCACCGGTGCAGTGAGCCACCGACACCACACATTCTGAGTTTGTGAAGGAGAACCTCATGGCTGACCTTGTCGAACGCTTTACTGAAATCGATGAATATCACGTCGACAGACTTCCCCTTGTTTATTGCCTTCAACCACTCATGCCTCGTCACAAGCAGGTTCGTAATGCATGAGCGACCTTGCATAAAACCGTGCTGTGCGGGCGTCAGGACCTCGTTTGACTGTAGCAACTGCAGCAATCCCTTCTTCACGATTTTCTCAGCAACGTTTGCCAAAACAGGTGTCAGACAAATTGGCCTGTAATTGTCTACTTTGCTAGGGTCGTCGCCTTTCGGAATAGGCTTCATCACCGAACATTTCCAGTCAACCGGCAACAAACCTTCGGACAGCGACCTGTTGAAAAGGTCAGTCACGACAGGAGAGAGGATGGTTGAAAGTGACTTGAGAACCAGTGGGTGAAGCCCATCAGGTCCGGCAGGTTTGGTGCCGTCAAGGTTGGCGAGTAGTTGACCTACCTCTTCAACGCCGCAATGCAGACTATCGAGTTCGGTAAAAGTGGTACACGCCGAACTCGGAACAGACACCTGGTTATTCGCAAATACAGAAGAGAAGTGCGCCGCCAACGCGGACGCACGCTCAGTGCTGGAGGTTAGGGGCTGTCCATTCGAGCCATCCAGCACTGGCACATCACCTGCCGGCTTCAGGCGTCGCTTCACGTATGCAAAGATTCTCTTTGGGGCGGTCTTCGCGGCTACTGCGAGCTGCTCTTCGAAATGTCGGCGTTTATTCTTTTTTGCACTGTTGCAGAGGTTCCGCTGACATTTATACCCTTCGTAATCATTGGCAGAGCCAGAGAGGAGGAATTTGTCCCACAGTCTGCGCCGCCTCCGAGCCAGGTTTCCATACTCCTTGTCAAACCAATGAGACTTAATCGGTCCAACCTTCCAACATTTCAATGGCACAAATTGGGAACACAATGATGTCAATCTCTCTTTTATAAATATCCAACAATCTTCCACAGATGCAGCTTGTGACAGAGACCAATCCAGTTGGCTCGCGGCTCGAGCTAGACCATAGAAGTCCGTTTTCCAGTAGTTGGGAGCTGGTTCCAGCGGATGTGAATACGACAAAGAATTCCATAGCAGCTATGAGCACTGAATGGTCGCTTGTAGCCAGGGACTCCAGGATCCTAACGTCACGCACTCGTTGTTCGTAGCTCGTTAACATCAGGTCGAGACAGGACGGGGTTGAACGTGTTGTTATGCGTGTTGGCTGGCATATGTGTTGCGATGCACCAGTTTCAAGTACCAAATCCACGAACTTTGCTTCAACCTCACTATGTCTAGGCATCAAATGCACATCAGGCCATCGTATTCGAGGACAGTTAAAATCTCCCATAAGTAGAAAGTGTGGACGACTCATGTGGGTCCGAAGAATGGGCAGCCAATCCAAACAACGACTCAGGGGGCTGCGATAAACTGCGCCCAAAAGCAGTTCTCCGCGCCTGAGGCGGATGGAGCACCACAGTAGCTCACACAAACCACCGTCACTTCGGTAGGTGCTCACAAGTCTCCCACGAAGGGAAGACCGGATGTAAAGTAAGACACCACCGTGGGCATCCTTTAGTCTATCGCATCAGAAGCACGAGTAACCGTTGAGTTCAAGTTCTTGGGTGTATAACTCTGCATGCAGCCATGTCTCTGCGAGTCCCACTACGTCTGGCCGCTCAGACGCAACAAAACAACAAAGCTCATCGCGCTTATTCATAACACTGCAAACGTTTGTGAAAGCTACTCGCAGGCCGCAGCAGGAGCCGCCGGGCGTGCTTGAAGTGTGAGCAGCCTGTTTATCCTGATTCGCGGATTGTTGGAAACCACCCGAAAATTTACGATACGAAGATTTGTTTCACCTCCCCCCCACCAGTGCCTTCTCAGCTCAATGATGGCAGACTTGAGCCGCTCCCTGTCTACTGGGTCCAGGTCTGGACGAACATGGATCTTCAAACCTTTCAGCCTACTTAGGCGGGACATGATCAGTCTTGGACTGGCTTCGTCCACAAAAGTGATTCTCATAGGCCGATTTTGTTGAGCACCATGCTTTCCAAGACGGGTAATTTGCCTCACTATTACCGAGTCCTCACCAGCGTCGAGGAGTCTGTCAATTAGACCCTGTAAAAACTCGACATCGTGATCGTAGCGCACTTGGGGTGATGGATCACTGGACTCCGGTGCGTGAAAAATCACGAGATTATAACGCCTCTGGTCGGACGAGATTGACCTTGCAGGGCGAAGTATACTACCAGCTTCACGTGGTTTGGCTAACTGTTGACTTACAGAACGTAAACGCCCAACGTCCCTTCGTAATTTCGTTCTTTGTTCTTTCCACTGGTCTTCAGCACTCAGACTTTCACCTGCTGGGACATCAGTGTCCGTTGGACACAACAAAGGTAAACAATTTAGGCCAGATGCAACTGGGCTTCTCACAACGGTTGGACTTCGTGTCGGTGAGTTTGCACGGGCACAGGAGGACGACTGAGCTGAAACCTGAAGGCTCTTCGGACTAGGTTGTTGGGCCAAACACACGGAGCTGTTCGCAACAAAACGCTGAGGCCTACATGTCGGCTTTACTCTTCCTGGCTGCATCTTATTTCGGCAATTTTCACATATAGTTTGGACGAAATCGTGTTGGATCTCGCGAAGACGATGAAAATGCTCAACTGATAATCCAACACATGAAATGTGGTATTTAACTTGGCACACAACACACGTGAGGGCATTTGCACGGTATCCAACTAGCTTGGAGCAAGTACCACAGGATGACTGCTTCGGCATTGTGAATAATCCGAAAACAAGATGGCGACCAATTGACGGAGAAAATGGCGACAGCAAGATCGCCGAAACCAAGCGATGAAAACACAAGTACTTCTGGTCGGAAATTTCAGAATCGGAAATGAAACTGAATTGTATCTAAATTTCCACGAAATACTTCCAATGAACGCAGAAAGCCAACACAAAGTGATCTTGTCAACAGCCAAAAATAACCGACCGGAGGCCGCTATCCGCAAATGTTTGTTTAACAACACTATGATGTGGCGAATTTGACACGCAATTAAACAAAGTCACTGACCCTTATTCGCCTCGTTAGAGCATTGTAATCCTTCAGCTGGATGCTGAATTGCTGGGAGTATTAGGCCCCTGTTTTGCAAGCCGCCACACGAGTCGTATGAACCGAGCGATCGGTCACTGTCTTCCAATGAGCGTGATTTCCTGAATACGCCCCGCTGCCTTGCGAGTCAGGTCCGTATGTCCGAAGGCTCCGGGTGGGGTCTCCTAAGTCAAGCCCTTTTCTCCGTCTGCACAACCGGGAAGCTGTATGCTCACACAACACATGAAACGACGGGTTTACGACTCTCTGCTCATGACTCTCGCTCCCTGAACTCGCTCACTTCGACCGACACGTTGGCGGCCGGGCATGCTAAACTTCAATTTACCACACTGCAAACCAGCTTCTTCGTTCCACGTTTATTCAACTCTCCTGTTCTTAGTAACCCACTTCCTTTCGAGTCTCCAAAAACGCATTGCAAAGGAAGATATGCTGGCTATATCAATGAGCTGTTCAAGACCGATTGCACACAATCCGGTTTCGACAGTAAGGTTTTTATTGCACCCAGCTTGCCATTCAAGTCAGCTACACTTAAAGCTCTAATGCTTATGCATGTTGGATCACAAGCTGTTATTGTGTGCAGCTTGGAAACCCAATCCAACGGTGTTTGCTATCTAACCGAAACCAGTTTACAGGACCAGCATAACGCTGCGATTACTCGTACCTACCTAAAACGTACGTCTCGCATTCACGTTGCCGCCGGCGTAGGAATCGCGTTAAGTGCGCATGCTGAGGCAGCACTTATTGACTGGTTCAGAATCAACAACCGTCTTTGGGCAGTCCGCCTACAAAGTTCTGTACGACTGGTAGATGCTGCTTTCGTTGTCGCAACGTAAGTTTTCAAGTAGTCCGGATGCAGCTAAAGATGAGATCTACCGACAACTCACTGATCTACTCCGTAAGGAACGCCACACGGAGATCGTGGTGTTCAGTGGAAACCTAAGTGCACAAGTCCATAGAATAGAGGTTCATGAACGCGAAATTGGGGGACAACACAGTAACGGTACACTCGCAGGACAGACAACGGCGATCGCCTCCTTCAATTATTCACCGACCATGGCTTTTACCTTCCGGGCACCCATTTTCGTCATTCCTGACGCCAAAGCGTCACATGGCGACCCCCAACACCTGGTCAATCATGGACGCATAGCGGACTTTAAGTCAATTTGGAGCACTTGCTTAACTTCGGATCATACGTTCGGTTATGCTAAGTTTGTTCTGCGTTTTAGAGGCACCCAGCAATGTCACCGGAAACGGTTTGACACAGACAAACTAGCAGCCCAAAATGTTCTCAGCGAATTTCAGAACACATTAGTATCTGATCTGCGACCTCTTTCCTTTGAAGTTAAGGTACACTTGGCACAGATTCAAAGCGCCTAGTGAAAGTCTGCTACTGTGATCTGTGGCTAACTAGACAGGCTGTTAGTTATTGGATTTGCGCAATCACTCTAATTAATAGAAATCCGTCGAGCAATTCCCACAAGAGTTGAGTAAAAGGCACTGCGCAAAATCACAGGGGTTGAGCTCAGACAGCTTCTCGGTGAGGATCGCGAGGTCTAGTGGACACAAGGCGTATTTGAGCTGGAAAAAGCCTCAGGAACTACCGCAAACTTTTCAAACTGATTCGGTCCACGAGAGGCAGAAGGGCGATAGTGAGTGAGGCTTTAGGTGAGTGATAGTGGACTAAAAGTTGGAGTTGGATAATCCGCTGACGGTGGACTAATTCACAGCCTTCACCATCGTCTAGTACGCTGGACGGAGAAATTTTAAAGACCAGTTCTATTGGCCACCAGCACAATCGAGCCAATCTTCTAGGATCCACAGTACTCTCTAATACGTGTAGGTTCCTTCACCAACTGGCTGAGGTTTCATATGAGCTTCGTCTGCCAAAGCGCTACAAGTCACCTGACCTAGATGAACTTCCTGCTCATTAGTGAACCGACATCCCTCTGCGATCCGAGTTGAAGTACAGAAATCATCTTATCCAACTGGGGATTAGCGCATCCCGCACTAGTTTACAAAAAGGAGACCGAACTGGCCGCTGTAATCAACGTAGGATTAGTCGCATTTGTGTTGCATCCAAACTGTCTGCTACTCTACTTTTGCAGAAGCTCAGTTACGTGGAGAACAAGCTGGATTTCGCCCTGGTCGCGGTTGCGTCGATATCTTTGCGATCCGCCAAATATTTGAACATCGTCATACGTTCTGTCGACCAACCATAATTTCATTCTTGGACTTTCACGCTGCGTTTGACCCTGTTAACAGAGTGGCTCTTTAAGACTGCTTACTGAAGAGAGTAAGTACATAAGTATTCTGCGTGCCATCTACTACCAAACCTCGGGTCACGTGCTAGTATACGACGACTTTTCGCCTCCTTCTGTATCCTTAGTGGTGGTAGACAGGGTGGCACAGCTACTTTCTTCTTGTTCAACTTTGCTATGGACAAGATCCCAGGGACTGCCCTGGAGAACTTTGAGTCCTACGGCGTCGAACTGCGCCCGAATGACTTCTGGACATGAATTACGAAGATGGCACTGCTATTATTTGTGAGCCCACCCAGCATATGCTGCACAAGCTAAAGATGCCCGCCTCACAATTTTGAATGACTTAAGCACCTTCCAAGCGCAACGTTTTGTTACAGGGATGGCCAAATGTCTCTTCCTTTATCATTTCGGGGCATTAGCTGGAAATGGTCGACAAATTAATTTAGTCCGGGAGTTGTCTTAGTATTGGCGGTGTGACGGATGAGATTTCCTTGCGCATCTGCAAGGTTAAAGTAGTATGTGCTGTTGTGTTGCTCAGAAAAGCCCAGTCTGCAATGCTGTGGTACGGGGGGTTCTGATGGATGGCTGTGACTTATCCCGTTCGCAAGTGTTGTTCAGCGAGCATTTACCTTCGATCACCGCTGCCGTCGGAGCATCGCTGATGTTAGATAACAGCAACACAGCAGTAATGACGATGTTCCCAGACGAGCTTTCAAATCTGACAATTTCTGCCTAAACTTTGGCAGCATTATTTCACTGCGGAGGCTTTGCTGGCTTGGGCACGTGCTTCGCATGCCTACCCAGCGGTGGCCACGACGTGCACTTTTAGTGAACGTCGGCGTACGATGGAATTGACAACAATGAAGCCAATGTGAAACCTAGGTCCAATGCGATAAAATGAAAACATCGAAGTTGGCTGTTGCTAGGCGCTCCCGCCTCCCAGGTTGGAGACACGAGGATCGCAAGCACATTTGTTTACAAACGGTACTCGATATGGCCAAAGACCGTAGGAAAGGGCGCACTTGCTGTGAGACTTCTCTAACTGTCGTTTTACCTTTCAATCGACTGTTATCTATTTTGTGTTGTAAAATCCGAAAGTGCACTTGGAATGGACAGTACACAAACTTTAATAGCTTTGTGCCGCTTCGGATTAAGAGAAACTTGGTCCTCAGTCTCGTTAACCGGGCCGAAAGAATCTGCTCGAAGGATACTCTTTTCGAAGAGTTGCAACTAATACGAGCGACACTAAAAGAGAATGGCTACCCAGAGAATTTTATTAATGCGAATATGGGGCGAAACAGGGAAGCACCTATGGTCCTGACGGCGGAACGGAAACTTATCTTCTTACAACTGCCTTACAAAGGGGAAATAGTATCCGAGAATCTATCCCGCCGTCTCACGTCCACACTCAGGAATACCTTCCCAGTGGCGAGGTTGCAAATCCGATTCACCAGCAGCCCAATGATGAGACTAAACCTCAAGGATAAGCTGCCTGTCCACACCAAACCAATGTGTGTATACTCAGTTACCTGTTCCTGTGGGGCAGGATACGTTGGTCGTACGACAAGACGCTTATCCGAAAGGGTGAAGGAACACCATCCGGCCTGGATCGGAAATGGAGGCCGAAAGGTCACTAACTCTGCCATCGCCACGCATCTTGCGGATACGGGTCACGCCACCAAGTTGGCTGACTCGTTCAAAGTAATCTATCAGGCCCCAGAAAATCGATCGAGGTATTTCCGTAAGCGGATATTAGACGCCGCAGAAGCCATCGCCATTCGGCTGTACGAACCAGCACTGTGCAAGCAGAAACGGTTCACTCACGCGTTGAGCCTACCTTGGCCAGGACGGACTGCAGTTGACCTGTACGCACGTACGAATACAACTGTAACCTAACCGAAGGTGCGTCACAGCGCACTAAAATCAATTTGGTTGGCTGACGACCCGTTGGGTCTGTATACTAAAAGTTTGCATTTCATGTCATTGTACAAGCCTGATGAAGAATTACCGAAAACATACGTTCGCTTACACAGACTTCAAATCCTGAATAATATATATGCTTGGCGGCATTCTGTGGACAGCCACAGGACGCCTGTGCCTACAGAGGGACCATGGGAGACTTGTGCTGCACCACAAACAGTTCCGACCACACACGCCATATCCAGTGTAAACCCGAAGAAATAAGACCGGGAGGCATGTGAATGGGAGCCACGTTTCATCAACAGACACGGCCCACACTCCTTCACAGGCAAACACAAGCACGCTCTGTTTGGGGAATCAAGCGCAAACAAAGCGGTGGCTGGACCGTGAGTGCATGGAACCACTCTTCGAGCCTAACACGACCAAAAGGACCGTGCAGCCTGTCCTCGCCAGCAATGACCAACTGCCTCCTGGAGCCAGTATGGACGAGGTGGTGGGTAATAGACAGGTAGGCACCTTGTCCAGATGCACAGAAAGCGCAGCCACACCGGGTACATCAAACAACAGCCAATCACTTGAAAAGACAAAATCAAATATAAAAAAATCGAATAATGCATACAGATATGTAGACACAGATCGTTAATAAATGAGCACATGAACAAAATTGGTTGCCAAAATATCCGCTATAGTTTCAAGACGTCAGAAATATATTTTAGGAAAATGCCACAAATGCAAAATGTTATCAAAGTTAACTACAATCAACTTGAGCGACGCGTGCAAACTAATAGAAGATAGTACACGTAGGTAATAATGTGACAATATAGCAAACCCACTAGCTGAAATAAAGAGACCCAACATGCAAGCAAGCAATTAGTAAGTCGAATGCAGCGTACCTACGGAAGCTGCGTCGATTCTGCTTACGTTTTCTGCAGGACCCATCGTCGCTTCGGTGGTGGTCCCGAGTGGCCTCGCTCATGGCTCACTAGACCTGCCTGACTCAGGCACTCGCGACCGCATGTGCTACAGCGCCATGCGCTCGATGTCGATGGAGTACAAGCCATCGGCGCCTACCGCTTCTTCTCCGCATGCATGAGGTCTTTCTCCTGCACCCCAGTAACTGCCTCCGTGATTAGAGCCACCTTAGGTGTCTCAGAAAAAGTATACAATCCACTGCATACATTCCACTTCGGCGCAACACTTCCGTGTCCGCAACTCTGTCGCATTAACCGATGAGCAGAATTCGTTGCAAACATTGTTGATGGAACCGCTTGAGATATCGCACATTCCGCCTGTACATCGTCCACGTTTCACTGCCGTATAGAAGAACTGACAGTACCATGGATTTGTACACCATCAGCTTCGTGCCAATGGTAAGCTGATGGTTGTTCCACACTCGGTACTCTAGTTTCCCGAATGCCACTGCTGCCTTCGACACGCGAATACGAAGCTCACTGTGAAGTTACTGGTCAGTCGACATCCCACTATCAAGGTAGCAAAAGCGGGAGGTGGTTTCTAGTACTTCAGCACCATATGCTGATTTGCGGCAATATTGAAGATTGTACCACCGGTGAAGGCTGAAAGAGACAGACGGTTTGGTTTGTGTTGATGATGAGCCCGAATTTTGCCGATGTCGAAGCCAGAGCACTAGTCATGTGCTGCAACTCATCCGCGCTGTGTGCAAACAACGCACAGTCGTCAGCAAACAGCAACATAAGGATAGTTGTCTCACAGACTAGGGTTCTCGCACCGAAACGACCAAGGATCAGCAATCCACTATCAATAGTGCTCCACACGAACACCGTAAACACAAGCCGCATCAAAAGCACAAGACAACATTGTATGAAGATACATATTAAACAGGGCAGGAGCTAAGACACAGTCATGTTTCACACCAGAGACAACTGCAAAGTCATCCGAGGTCTCTCCACACAGCTGCACCCTCGCTCGCATACCACTGTGCAGACTTACAATTAAACTTACAAACTTATGCGGGCAACCAAACTTTTCCAACACCAGCCACAACGCCTCGCGGTTCACTGTATCAAATGCTTTGGTGAAATCAACAAAAGGTGAGTACAACGGCTTGTGTCGTTCTCTGCACTTCTCCTACAGCTGTCGAACCGCAAACACTATAGCTATAGTGCTGCGACCCGAATGGAATCCATACTGCTCTTCCGCCATGTTAGGTTCCACAACCTGACTGACGAGGCAGTTGAGCAGGATTCGGGCAATCAGCTTGCCCACACAACTCAACAAGTTGATGCCATGATAATTCGTACAACATTGCTTACTCACTTTGACCGTGTACAGTGGTAGCACAATCACATCTCTCACCTCAGGAGGCACCTTCTCCTCACTCCGTACGCGTTGCAGCAAGTGGTGCAGCGCAGTCACCAACGCAGGTCCGCCGTGTTTCAATACTTCAGGTCGGATCCCGTCGGCACCGGCACACTTGCCGTTACGCAGCTGAGCAAGTGTCGGTCGATGGCCGAGTGGTTTGCACGCCTGGCTTATAACCATAAAGTCACCGGTTCGAATCCGCGTGGGGGTAGGCGTCCTTGCGGTATACTCAGCTCACGCGCGACTGGTGGTAGTCGCGCGGCAGCGAAGCGCCGACGCATTATTATGTTTACATTCAGCTGAGCAAGTGCTCTCTGCGTCTCATCCAGTGTCGGCGTGTCCAGCAGACTCGCCCTCACATCGTGCTGCTTCAGGCCGTTCAAAGTAGGCCAGTCGCTCTCTGAACAGTTGTTCAAGAGACAATTAAAGTGTTTTCGCCAGATCTGCATTATGTCTGCAGTCTTTGTGCAGACAGCGTCTGAGCTACCATCGATCAGTGTCCTCAAGCTCGGTCCATACACCGCCTTCAAGGAGTCAAAGAATTCCCTGTGTTGGCTGCGTTCGGCGTAGCATTCCATCTGCTTCGCCTTCTCCGTCCACCATGCATTTAAATTGCGACGGAGCTCTCGGGTCGGTCGCCGTCGAAGTTTGCGAAACTGACTATTCTTCCCTAAATCACTGGGGTCTGCGACTTGTGCAGCAAATGCTGCTTTCTTCTCACACACCAATGCGCCAATCGTCGCATTGTTCTCATCAAATGAATCAGGCCGCTCACAATCTGTGCGCCTGATGGTTTCCTCAGCAGCAGCTGTCACCTGGTCGCGAATGTGGTGCCACAGGTCGCCAATTGCAGCGATGCATTCCACACCACACAACCGTGCAGCCATCGCCTTCTCCAGCTCAATACCTCTGGCCACAGTACCGAGGGGGATAATGTTAAATTTACGCCGATTTATGGCGGGAGTGCAATACATAGATTTACGAAAATATATGTACAGTTTGGTCCGCACTAATATGTGGTCAGTGCCACACTCCCAGTTGAGCGTTCAGATCCCCAACTAGCCCTACAGTGTCCGTGCTTCTTCTGTGGCGAAGGAACTCGTTCAATCGGCGATAGTAGTCGTGTTTTACTGAGTCATCACTGGCTTGTGGGCGTGTAGGCAACGATGACGGATAGACACCTATTAGTCCCGCGCGACTTCAAAGCTTTAAAAGAGCCAATCTGTCGGACCACACACATCCGGCTATGATTGGGATCCAATCAACCAGAGCAGCTTCAGCCCGGGGACTCAGGGCAATGTCAACATCAGCTTGACCGGTGATCAAAGTTGCATCGTCTCCGGATAGGCGCAATGAGAAAGCACCACTATTGTCAAATGAAGGGGATATCAGAATGAGTACGGAGCTCGAGTCTGGTAAGCGGGTTTCCGATAAACAGCAGATATCGATCAAGAGGATCTGTAATGTTCGGGCAAGTGATGTCTGTTGATTGATTTGTAACAATAAGCGTACGCTGAGGCATGCCAATATGAGGGAGGATTGGGGGCTCCAAATAAAAGCTGATGAAGTGGGTTTGACAGCTTGGTTAGGCATGGGCTTGGCGGCAAGGTAGGAATAACGCTCAACGTGTGGGTACGAATTGAAACAAGAAGATAACCCCCTATTAAGGCATGGTGGTGGACGGTCAAGAAGCGGGGAGTTGAAAACGGGGGGATAAAAGCGTGCTTGAAACAGGAAAATAAAAGGCCCAAGAGTGGGAATAAGATGAGAGGAAGACTTGAGGAATAGCATCCAAGCTCATACACACCCTGCCCGATGCAGCAGATAGGACGCTGTTAAGTATCCTCTGCAACGGCCAGAGTAGCAAGAAATGGTTTGAAGGTAGTCATTGTACTGCGTGGGCAGGATACTATTAGGTTGCCCAGACCTAGACAGAACGATTAAGGCTTTTAACCAAATCGTTTGATTCAAAAACCTGACCGCAAGACAACGAATTTAGCAGTGTACTTCAAGGAGTCCGTTTTAAGGAAGAAGGAGCCACGCTCACTCCAAGCTGTGATCTCAGCTTACGTTCCAACTGATTGCAGTTGTGACTCGGTCAAGAACAACTTCTATGAGGAACTGCATCGGTTCTTGAGCAGAGCTTACAAATCCGATATTGTTGTCCTTGCTGGGGATCTCAACGCACGAGTTGGTTGTCTATCATCATGTGGAAGGCACTTCGGTGGTCATGCGCTCGACGAGAGCCGTTCAGATAATGGATAAAGACTTCTCACACGGTGTGAAGACAATCGAGCATCAGCTTCAGGCATTCGAGGAGTTCCGCTAATTGGCGCCCACCATCTCCGACTCAGCCATGGTCCCAGATCGACCACATCGCAATTAGTTACAGATGACGTAGTTTAAAGGATTACGGATTCATCTGGTCCACATTTCTCGACTCGGACCATGTCCTTGTTTGTGCGAACATTTGCACGAGTTTCGGAAGGTTCCCGAAAATGAAGCACTGCAAGATAGCTACAAATAAACTATCTCCCCTCTCGGTTCAGCAGAGCTGTCAAGCTTCCCTGGCTAATGCATACAGCCGCGACCCACCACAAAACATTGATCGGCACTGGACATTCAAGGAGAAGACTATGTTCCTCTTAGGACAGTCGGTCTGTGGTCTTATTCAACACCCTATAAAGGCCTGGATCTCCACGCGCTCTCTGGATTTATTTGACCGCCACAGAAATATTCTATTTTAGACCGCTGGTTCTACCTACCTACTCACTCCAACCCTAATCTGGAGGACCAGGATATTGAGTTTGTCTGGCCTCTAGACGTTGACCAATCTGGGATGAGCGACTTTGAAAGTGCAACGTAGTTTAATGGGTCGCTGAGGTACGCAAGCCTTCGCACCAAGGTAAGGTCCAGCCTCGTTGCGATGGTAATTGGCTGTGCCACAGCACATGAGAACAGTAGTTGATACCCTCAGTGTGGATGCGATTGATGTGGATGTTGACAAGATGCGTACCTGCTTATCATACTCCAGCTTGTCTATACTGGCTCCAGAAGATTGTGAAAGGTGCTAGGCTCAAAGAGTGGTTCCGTGCATCGGGTAGAGAAATCAGTCCGGTCGTCGGTCAGGCAAGAGTGCCACGATGTCCTGCGAAATGAATTTTCACTCTTTTGCCCTAAGGACATCGAGCTTCAGTGGAATAGGATGTCGGCTACAAGCACGATGCGGGAACATATGCTTGACGTACTACCAATCATAAATGCATCAGTCACTGAAGATACGAGAGATCGGGGAACCTGTTGAAATTCGGAAGAAAACTCCCGGTTGGTTCTGAGCATAATGTAACCAGACGGATTATTAGGTGCGAAATAAAGTGAAAGCGGCGTGATGGAAAGAAAAACTGACGGATCAGTAGGGCTCAATAAATGAAGAAAGGAGCAGTAGACAATTACTGCAAACTCACCCAACCAATCCGCATTACTAGGCCCAAGGACACAGGAGTCAGTGAGACAACTTTAGACAGCCGGGGCGCCCTAATTCACAAAAAGGGGCGTCGCCTGGCTAGTTGGATGGAGCACTTCTGAGAGCAATTCAGCTTCTGCTCCTGGGTCTCTTCCCACTCAGGTGATGCATGCTGAGCTATGGTAGGTTAATTTAGAACCTTCATCGGAGACAGGTCCGGAACGCGATCACAGTTCCTAGTCATTTTCAAGCTGCTGGCCCGGATTCCCTTCATTCGCACTATTTAAAGGCGGGAGCGAGGTCATTTCAGAGAGCTTGGTGAACTACCGGTTAATATATTTGTTAAAAGCATGAAGTTTCGCCTTTCACATAAGCGTTTCGTCAGGCAAGTCGCTCTTGCGTCAAAAACGAAACGTTGCGCGCTCGACTAATATATTACCAGGTCGTCCACCAAACCTGAAATGATGGCTTTCCGATCGGTCCCAAACATATTCCAATATATCGAATGGAAGTGAAGTCCACTGCAAACCACTGACCCAACTATTCAAACAGGTTTGGAAGGTAGAGAACATCCTAACCAACTAAAGTGAAACGATCGAATTGGCAATGCACAAGAAAGACAGTCGAACAGAATGTGCTAATCACAGGGGTATTAGCCTAACGCCGGTGGCAACAAAGTTACAAACCTCAATTCTCGTCTGTTGACTTACTGCGAAATGAGAATTGGGGGGTTAAGAGTCTCTCCCTCCAATCACGACCGCACTAGTTAGCTTTATATAATTTTGTAGTAATTTTTTTGCTGTATAGTAGCCGGCTGGTAGCTTACCGGAACGATACCCATCCGTTACTGGTAGCTCAGCTGGCTTGCACCTGTTGCATATTTCCCCTTTTTATGTATTGCGGCAAAGTAGCTGAGGTGTTTCCCACCTCTAACTAACGTATATAATGGATGAATGAATGACCGCGAATTAACAACAGCTGTGTACCTGGGTTTAAAAAGTGTTTGACAAACCTCGAGCTGTACCCACGGACGCCGCGGATTTTTGGATCAACGTGTGCTGGATACTACTTTTGCCTCAGATTACTGTGTTAGCAGCGTTTTATCTGTGTGAATTGTGCACCATTATTCTTCTTTTAACGTATTTTCCAAGCGGTGCAAATTTGGGAGCTATTCTTTGGCTAATTCCGGAGATCTCACTGATTTGCCATACTGCCATCTCTGTCCGCCATCTTGGATTTGCTCTAGCTTGTGATGCCGTCTCAAGCTACTTGTGGTTCGTGTTCGAAAGTTGTGGGAACTAAGGCTCATGCACTTCGATGCTTTAGCTGTGATGTTTTGTTCCATATTTCGTGCATTGGCTTATCCGTTGACGTGTTTCGAAAATCGCTCGACATCCGACATCGGTTTTTTCAAGTTATATGTGATAAATGTCGCGGTACAAGATATCAGAATAAGCAGCGATCGCAAACAACTACGGAAAAATCTCCCTATCAGATAGAAACAAACCGTTCACCACGTGGAATCAAACGCGCTCGTGAAAGTACCTCTGTCACCTCGCCTTCTACTGTATCTCAGCGATCTGCACCACCACCAGCGTCTTCGACCCCGGCCGAACCCCAGGTTCAATGTTTCCCACCGATGCAAGACTCAGACTCAGAAGCTACGAACTGCCGCTTCACTGATCGGTCCGTGAATTTCTCAGAGCCTGTCTGTGAACTTCTGAACACCGAGGATCCATGGACCACTCAAAAGCGCAAGGGCCCACGTAATCGAGTTCCGACGCCACCTGCTGATAAACAACTACCCAATCAGTTAAGCGCCTCTAGTTCTGCTCCCACAGGTTCATCACTGATTTCGCTGAGGCGTCATAATCTCATGGTCTTCCACGTACCGGAGTCAAAAGATGAAAACCCTCAGATACGTTATGATCACGATGTTGAGTTCCTCCAGGGGCTCATCGATAGACTCTTGGATGTGGGCGAGGACAGTGTGACGATTAAACAAGTAATCCGACTTGGCCAGAAAACTAGCCAGTTATGTCGACCTCTGAGGATCACCTTTGCAAATCCTAATATGCCGCAGCTCATACTGTCTCGTCTGTCAAGGCTGAAAGGCATGAAAGTTCACATCCGCCGAGATTTGGAACCCGAGGACAGGGATCGTTTGAAGACTGCGTTCATTGAGCTCAAACGCCGTACAGAGGAAGGTGAGACTGACTTACAAGTTGTAAATTTTCGGGTGATCAAGAAGGGTGTACGAACCCGTATCAACCGGTTGCTCAACCTCCAGGCACGTCCCGCAGTACCTCCCAGGACCTCCGTGTCGCATTCGCCAACGTGTGCAGCCTAATGAACAAACGTGACGAACTGTGCCGCTTCGCTGTCTCGGAGCGGCCGGACATTTTAGGACTTGCAGAGACATGGCTGAACTCCGACATCATACCCCAAGAAGTCGTGTTGTCAGGATACTCTTGTTTCCGATGTGACCGAAAATCAAAGGCTCACGGTGGTGTTCTGTTGTACATAAAATCGTCACTATCTGGCAAACTTATCAGTACCTATCGGAGCGAGGATAGTTTATGCGAGCAGTTGTGGTGCACAATCCGTCTCAGGCGCGCAGAACTAATTGTGGGGGTTATCTACCGGAGCCCATTAAACCGTTGCTGCGATTGGATACCACATGTACAGAAGCACATGAGCCGTCCTCAGTTCTTACTGATGGGGGATCTAAATTTACCTAAGATAATTTGGCCAGATGTCCGACTTCTTCCCGGTCATGGCAACGTTGAGGCTCAATTCGCTAAAATGACTATTGAAATTGGGGCAACGCAACATGTCATCCAACCGACGCGCGTAACTCCGTACTCGGCATCTTGTCTGGACCTAATGTTTACGAGCTGCGAGCAAAAGCTAAAAGAGATCAGAGTCATCGAACCTCTGGCGAACAGTGACCACTGCTCTATTGTAGCAAGCTTAGAACTGTCGTTACCATATTACAATCAACAGAAGCCGACATTCAACTATTGGAAGACGGACTTCACCGGACTCGTCCAAGCCGCAAGTCAGACTGATTGGACACTACCACATGATGCGTCACTTGAGGCGTGGTGGTCATTAATAAAGGGGAAGCTTAACTCGCTCTGTACTCGGTTCGTTCCCCTTAAGTATCCAAAAATCGGACCTGTCAAACCGCATTGGTTTGATAGGGAATACAGACAGTTAGCGCGACGACGTCGTAAACTTTGGGATAGATACATCAGCTCGGGTTGTGATGAAGATTATGCGGTGTACAGGAAACAGCGTAACTTATGTAACGCCGCAAAGATCAAGAAACGCCGGCAGTTCGAAGAGGAGCTAGCATCCTCGGCCACAACTGCACCCAAGCGAATATTTGCCTATTTGAAACGTCAACTGAAACCTGGAGACGACCTGCCGGTCTTAGAGAGCTTAGACGGGAAGACACTCATTTCAAGCGCGGAGCGCGCGGACTCCTTGGCTACGCACTTCCTCACTGTATTTTCCAGTAAACCGGCGGCGGTTTCATTACCGGTACTGGTTGCGCCAGTCTTGCTCAACAGCCTACAATGTGATGCAGTCGAAGTACATCAGCTACTCGTCAACCTCAATGGTGCAAAGCCCCCCGGGCCAGACGGACTTCACCCACTAATACTCAAGTCCCTATCGATTATCATCTCACCAGTTGTGACAAACCTTTTCAATAGATCGCTCTCTGAAGGATCCGTCCCGAACGACTGGAAATGCTCGATAGTTAAACCGCTTCCCAAGGGTGGTGATCAGAGTAAAATAGAGAACTATAGACCGATCTGTTTGACTTCGGTATTATCCAAAGTTCTCGAGAAGGTTGTGAAAAAGTGTCTGCTGTCGTTCTTCGAATCGATGGACATATTGACGCCAGCGCAACACGGCTTTACGAAAGGGCGATCCTGCATCACCAACTTGATGTACGCAAACCACCAGTGGGTTCGAGCTCTCAATGAACAGAAGGATGTTGACGTGGTGTACATCGACTTTAGTAAGGCGTTTGACAGAGTGAACCACGAGGTACTCCTTCGTAAACTGAGGACATACGGAATCGGTGGCACGTTACTTCAGTGGATACAAGAGTTTATTGTGGGACGAAGGTTTAGAGTACAGGTCAATGACTATCTGACAGAATGGTTCCCATCGACCAGTGGCGTGCCTCAAGGAACTGTACTTGGGCCAGCATTATTTCTTATTCATATCAACGATCTTCCGCAGCAGCTCCAGTCACCATGTGTCCTGTTTGCAGATGATTTGAAAATCTGGAGGATCATTGAAAACCAGGACGACTGCGCTCGCCTCCAGCATGACTTAGAGCGACTGTCAACGTGGTCCACTGAAATGCAACTCCCTCTTAACGCAAGCAAGTCGGAGTTCATCAGTATCACCAGACGTCCAGCCACTCGATCATACACCTTGGACGGCCAGTTGCTCCATCCCAACACATCTGTCAGAGACTTAGGAGTTCTCTCACGACATGATTTAAGATCACTAGAAAATACAGAGAAATTGTACCGTGCGGGACTTCGTATGCTCTGGGCATTACGACGCAGTTTCTCCACATGGTCCGAAGAAATCGTCCCTCGTCTATTCACCTCGCTCATTAGACCAATCCTTGAATACGGTGCCCCAGCTTACCATCCGATAACCCAATGGGAAACTGAAAAACTGGAGAAAATACAGCATATCGCAACTAGAATGATACCAAGTCTACGAAAGCTTCCATATGAAAAACGTTGTGAAAAACTCGGACTCTACACACTATCCTATCGCCGAGTAAGAATTGATCTTATTATGACCCATCGAGTACTACACTTGAATCACTTCCCCATACTGCGGCCAATATTTCACCTGCGAGGACCCTGTAACACCCGAGGACATCGTTACAAACTCAGGGTCCCCAGCATGAACAAAGTATCACATCAGCTTTGTATCGAACGACGAATCGTAAACTTATGGAATACACTACCAGAAGGATTAATAGAGGCCGATTCTGTGAAGTGTTTTAAAACCCGTATCGACGATTATTTTGGAAACCTGTGCTTTTGTGAAACGATGCACATACAGTGCCAAAAGAAGACATTGTATGTCCGGAAATAATGACGCTAGTACATATTTCTAACCGAACACGGATAAACGATTAACGGATCAGACACAACTGCTGATAATTCACAAGTAAATGTTGATTTTTCGTAATTCGATAGAGTTGTACAGAAACCTTTCTACTTGCTCTTAAATACAGTCTCAGTCTCAGTATATTGATCCATTGTAACCGAAATACGTGCGCGGAAAAGTATTCCAATTAACTGTGAACAATTTATGTACCCGATACATGAACATTACAGGCCTCGTCAGAGTATACAGTGACTTGTAGGATGTCTTTCCGAGAACATGTGGCGTAGGTCAGGGTTATCCAGTTTCTCCATTTTGTTCTACTTCGTCATCATCACAGACTGCTTTCTTTCGGAATTTCACAATGCAACCGTTTAGATTCTGCCTGGTGGAAAACTAGTTGATCTCAATTATGTGGACTAAACTGCCCTAATGATCAACGATGTTGGGACAGCCCGGACAATGCTGGATAATCTCTCTAGAGTGGTCCGATCGTTTGACGCGCGCATCTCAGCTTCAATGTGCAGTGTTGTTGTATGGCCACCAGCCACTTGATGATGCCTGAGCCTTGATAACAAGGAACTCGAGGTAGTTCATCACTTCACCTACCTTAGCAGCTGCATTAGCAACGGTGGGCTCATGAACACTGAAATCAGTTCACGTATTGAAAGAGCTAGAACAGCAGCCTTGTAGCTTCGACAACTGTGGTGTCAGAAATGGGTTTCCCCAGATCTGAAAAGCCATTTTTACAAGGCCACAATGAGGGTCGTACTACTCGATGGTAGTGAGGCTTGGCCCCTTCAGTCAGAAGATCTCAGGCGCCTTCAAGTATTTGATCATCCCTGCCTACGGAGCATTGCTGTTAAATGGAAGCAGCGTATGTGCGTGGTCAAGCGGTACGCGGTAACAATCAGGCTAGTTTGTTAAAGAAGTATTATTGAATAGCTAGCACTGGTTTTGGCATGTGCTGCATATGCCGCCCATGCTTGCCGAAGAGAGTCGTTTTGTTTGCCAGATGCAGAGTGACGTAAGGCTCAAGGTGGACAGAAGTTGACTCGATGGTGGAAAGTGAAGTCACTAACGACCAAACGGTGTTGACTGTCCGTCTTCCAGGTTAAAGTTTGCGCGACCCAAGTTGGGCATGGCTCGAGACGTTACCTAGTTAGCAGCCGGCACCAGTGGTGTATCTACCATTGTGTCCTAATCGGGTTAGGTGTTTAAATTGGGTCTGATGCTGTTAACTGCGGACTAATTGCCCATTATGACACGAAGCAGTGAAAGCCGCAAGGAAGCTGTCTGGCTGATGCCGCCTTATCTTTGCATGACAACCAGTTGTTTGTAGCCGTACGTTGATGAAAAGATGTAGGCGCCTTGACCTTGAATGTTTGCTTAGGGTAGCGTTTGGGTTGTATAACTCCCCTTTCCTTTTCTCAGTACTTTTAGTCCCGTAAGTCATTGCGCTTGTACGTAAGCGGAGAATTACTTTAGATGACTGATGTGATACTGATGCCTTTTCTGTTTATTGTTCGTTATCGTGAACCAGCCTAAATGGGAAGACCTGCCGCGCACGTGTGTTGACAGGAGGAGCTCAGTCTCTAACAGCCCCATGGGACATAGAGCGGGCCGATTGAAGACTCAGCCGACGGCACAGATTTGCAGAAGTAGATAATAATAGGTGGCAAAAGTAACATATTGCGATGGCGCAGACATCTCAGCTCAGCAATATATGGCTTAAGTTTGCGGGAATAGGTGCCTCAATATCATTATCATTACAGGTCAGCTAAAGGCAGGTAGCTATGTCGCCATATAAAAAGATATAACATCGAAACAAGCGTAATGAAAAACATCATGGAATATAAAATAAGCAAAAGAAAAGGAGCGACGCAATACCTGGTAGGATAGTATGCTTCGGATGAGATCGTATTTGGGGGGGGGGAGATAAGGGAGAGGGGCGGACAAATAAACCCGCAACACAGACGTCAGAGGCCCGCTTTTGACCGTGACAACATTTGTATTCAACCAGACGTGTTCATTATTTTCGGAACCCCAGCCAGGTAGTCAGGAGACATTAATCGACGCCAAATCTGATGTGAGGATCTTCAATCCTCTTGACCAATTCATCGCTTGTACTCCACTCCTCTTCTTCCATTCACAACACGGTCGCGCAAACAATGCAAGTCGCGGGAGTCGGTGTATTGGCATGCGCAGCACGTGGTCCAGGGGCGTGGCTCTAAGTTCGTTTCCGGGCCTCGTTATCTTTTCTACTCCCTCCGGCTTCAGGAGATGAAGCTGTTCTCCATGGAATACCATCGTCATGGAGACCTCAAATTCACGAGACGCATACTAAGAGGGGAACTTAGGAATGAGCTACAGCAGATTTTCAGCGCAACATAGGTGGCTCGACACGAGATCACAACTGGCAGCCACTCAAAATGAGGAGGCTCAAAGTCCACATCGTTGTCGCTCTTTTCACTGGGGTAGTGAATGACTGGAATCGTCTACCGGTGACTGTTGTTGGTGCGACGACCTAGGAAGGATTCGAGTGGTTCTTAGATACTCATCTACGCAAGACACTAAGACCGCATAGTTTTACTGCGACTGCTCCGATTCTCTGAGGACTACCGGGTCGTGACGACATATGGGCTCTTAGTGCTGAACTGGAGGTGATGGTGCTAACAAGAGTCCTCCCTTCTGCCCTCTACAACTCAATGAACTCAATTGCGCGAAGAACTAGATTCAGGTAGGAATAAAACGCCAGGGAAATTCCCTTGAGTGCTATTTCTTGAGCAGATCGTTGGGCCAGAAAAGGATAAGGTGAGATGAGGTCTTGAAGGATCTAAAATGAAACACTCGAACCACACCCTGGTCAACCAATTAATGTCCATGTTCAATGCACTAACAGTCCACGCTGTGCAGGTCACGTGAAGTAAGAAAGAAGTAAAAAAAGAAAGATAAGGAGGAGAAAAGTCATGTAAATGAAGAATAATATCAAAAAGTAAGAAGCATAGAATATGAACTCAAAGTTAGAAGATAGATATGGTCAAGAGAAGGGAAAGGTTTCGTGTTGTCACCCAGGAAGGTCTAACTGACGCTCGAAACCCTTAACCGTCCGTTCACTGATTATACTTTTTGAAAGCAAGTTCCAGCGCTCAATAACCCTACGCGATAATCGAGTTTTTGCCCTGATCAGGTGGGAATGAGGCATATGTAGCTTCATGGGATGACCGCGAAGACAAGGCAACCTAGTCGGGCTAAATAGCCAACTCAAGTCCAGTCCAACGTTCCCAGTTAAAATGCGGTAAGTAAGGATTAGGTCTCCTCGAAGCCGTCGGTAGTGCATTGAATACATACTCAAGCTAAGTAGACGCTCGGGGCACGTTTGTCCCCGTAACCCCTAGAGCAATTTGATACCTACTCTCTAACCCCCCTCGAGCTACATCTTGTCCCGAACGAGGCAGGGCGGGCAAACCTGAATACGATATTCCAGATGGGGCCGAAAGAAAAATGAGAACAACTTCACAAAGATGTCGGCTGTTAAGACTGCGTAAGAACGGCGTAGTAAACACAAGATCTGAAACCTCTACTTGCGACCTTCTTCCAGCTGTCACCAGAATGCAAAGAGTCGGCCGGTGGCCGAGTGGTCTGCACGTTTGCTTTGCAACCATAAGGTCACCGGTTCGACTCCGCGTAGGGGTGGGCGTCCTCGCGGTATACTCAGCCCGCGCGCGACTGGTGGTGGTCGCGCGGCAGCGAAGCGCCGTTACGGCGTATAAGCTGACACATTTCATTTCATTTCACTTCAGAATGCAAAGAGGAAAAATGGACGACGCCTAGGTCTAGCTGGTTGGAGACAAGGGGGAGTTCCACCCCACCGAGTACGTATCTAGAAGGTGGGAAAGTTGCTCCTAACGAAGTACGGGACACTTAGTCTGATTAATGGGTAGTAGCCACAAAGTAGACTAGTCCCAGTTTGTCCAGAACATGCTGAATGACCTCAGAAGCCTCCGGGACCTCAACAACATTCCACAGCTTTAGGTCATCAGCAAACAATAGTGATGATGTCCCAATCTCCACAGGGAGATTTTTTACGTAGATGGAGAAGAGCAAGGATCCAAGGACCGAGTCCTGTGGGACACCGCTAAGGACCGCTTGTCTAAAGGATAAACTGCGACCCACGCGTACACACTGTTCACTTCTCTGCGAGAATGCAGATAGCCAATGAAGGGCGCAGCCAAATACACCGTAGGAGCTCAGCTTTTGTTATAGCCTCAAGTGGGGTACCTAGTCAAATGCTTTCGAGAAATCGACGTAAATCAGGTTCACTGCGTGATCATTGTCCATTGCCTCAGCCCAAGCTACACGAGCAACCAATAAACTCGTCAGACACGAAAACCCCTTCCGCAATCCGTTGTGCACTACTCAGTAGAATAAATCTGTTCAAATGACCTTCCAACGAATCTCTCACCAGCTTTTCAAGCAGTTTGACCACGAAGCTAGTCAGACTGACTGGCCTATAATTGGCTGATAGACTCCTGTCGCCATTTTTGAAGATAGAACAGATGACAACCTCCTTCCATTCAGAAGGTGATGTACAGCTGTCAAGTGAGTTCTGAACCACCGTCGTCAGCCGTCTACTTAGTTCCGCCGCCAACTCATGCAATAGCTTTATAAGGGTTCAGTACTTGTAGCAGCCTAAGGACTTGTGTTTCCATCACAGCAAATTCAGCTAAATAAGAACTCTCAGGTATTCTGGAGACAAGTTAAACGCTAGTCAACGCGGCCTCACGTACAAAAGCCCCTGGATACTGCTCACCAAGTACACAAGCCTTGTCAAAGTCCGCATCCGCATGAGTTCCATCGTCCCACAACAAAGTTGGAATTGTCGAATTTGAACCACAGGGCCTCTTAACATAAGCGAAGAACTTCGGATTTCCCGAAGCTCCATCAGCCAATCCCTTTCCATACAACAGCCGAGAGTTCTTCAAGTGTTGTTAACATCTATTATTAGCTTCGAGGTACCTGTCATAGGTGCTAGTTGATGGAGCGGCACGATAGGTTCTCCAACACCTAGAACGCTTTTGGAGCAGGTACGTGCCAATGGTATCTATCCGCGGCGGGCGTGTTTGTGTCCCTTTTCTCCTCCCAAGCTGGATGTAAGGAGTAGACAATTCCGTAAGACTTAAATTTATTTCAGGCTGCTTGAACCGTATCGATCATTGAGATTTCGGACGGCAAACCAGAAAACTTGGTACATATTGCCTGGTAGTTCGCAAGCCAAATGTTTGGATATGGCTCGGCGATGCTCTGGTGTCAAGACAAAGCACAGCTGAAGGATAAACAGACATGATCACTGGCACCTAAGGGACAGCCGTAAGCCATATCACCTAGAAGTCCAGTGACTTGGCAGAAACAAGGTCAAAAATATACGGCACATGGGCGTCCATGTACCTAGTGGGGAGGTCAACAAACTGATGCAACGGTACTTGTAGCTTAAGCTCAAAATGATCTGCACCAAAAGTATCTTCCGCCAAGTTGTAAGAAAGATCTTCCTAGCAAACTTTCGGTAGATAGAGTTCACCAAGTATGAAACACTTGTTTGCGGGTTGGGAGCGAATAGATTCAGGCAGCTCTTTGGATGCGCTCCCAGGGCTTCTATTCATAATTACAACTGTAAGTTGAGCCGAGAAATCAACACGGACAAAGCTTCGGCAGTTTTGTCTATCGACTGAAACATGTAGGTACGCAAAACTTCAAGTTCACAGCTAACATTAAGCGCGACGCCTTCGCCTTGTCGGCCAACAAAGCGATCACATCTAAATAGTGCGTAGCCAGACAAATGTACTTCACCGTCTGTGAGGTGCTTAGACAGCCACGTTTCAGTGAATGCGAGTATATGGGGATGAGACCCATCTACAAGTAGACCTATCTCATACACCTTATTCCTTAGGCTGCAAACATTGCTGAGCACGATCTGAAGGCACTCGCAACGTCCAAACCTGCACCGTGCGCTACAGAACAGGCATGGGCAGAGCGGAAAGGACCGCCGGTTGACCACCTGAAAACCTACCGACAGAAGATCTAGCTCATTAGCCGCTCATCTGCTTTTTAGGTCCTTGATGGCCTCTTTTAGTTTCAGCCTATGCACCAGCAGGTTTGCCTGCACGCTAACATTACTACCTACCAGTATGACAACAAACCGCAACAGCGACTTACATTCCTCCGTGGTGGATAGGACCACAGGAAGTAAGCGCGATCAGGGTTTGGCGCATTAAGTGGAAGATTACCCAGTTAGTTGATTTCCTGACAGTAACACCGGAAAACTCAGGCAGAAGTTTCGTTACGCACATTTTAAACTAAGATAGGTCGTTTAAGGTACCTTCAGCAGGAAGTGCGGCGGTGGATACCACTGCGTTAGGGATTATCATGCTGCTGTCCATATAAGAATCACCTCGACGGGGTGTATTTACCCCACAAGTTTTTGAATTACATGAACAGCAGCCGGCTTAGCAGCAGACAATGAGACTGGGCACACCTTATCAGACGATGCCGAAGCAAATGCAGCGAACGTCTTTTTCTTCAGCTTTTTGATGCATCAATCTTGACGCTTTATAAACTGATCTGAAAATTACGGGCAGTTCTGTTACGTGTTCTTCTCAAAACGGGTGAAGGGGACCGTGGCTCAACGCCACCAGCCTCCATGACCTGTGCCCACGAATGACACGGTGTGGTGCCTGGAGTAGGCACCTCCGCAGTTTCCAGGTGGCCAGCCGGAAGTTATTTTCCGCCCTATCAGAACCCATCCTGATGGCGCACGACCCAGGTGTGGTCGTGCCGACATCCTTGAGGTAGTACTTAGCAACGTGCGTAGCCTAAGGAACAAGGTGTACGAGTTAGGTCTACTTGCAGACAAATCTCGTCCCGACATACTTGCTTTCATTGAAACGTGGTTGTCTCCAGATATAACGGAAGGTGAGGTATGTTTATCTGGCTACGCGCTGCTTAGAACTGATCGCTCCATTAGTTGTCAAGGCGGAAGCGTTGTGTTGTATGTGAGCTGTAACTTAGTTGTGTTGAGGACCTGCACATTCCAGTCGTCGGATCAGACTGTTGAAGCCCTATCGGTTGTTTTGTGCACTTCCTCTACCAGGTTTACAGTTGTAGTGATATACATAAGTCCTGGAAGTTCTTCCAGGGGGATACTTGACTTTATTCGAACTCAGTCTGCGAATAAGTGTTTAGTCCTAGGGGATTTCAACCTCTCGGAAGTCTGTTGGGCCGATCTTTCTTGCAATTCGGCAGCAGGAACATTCGGTGCAGACTTTCTTGAGCTGACTCTCCAAGTGCCTTTGCACCAGTTCGTGGACTTCCCCACTAGGTATATGGACAACCAAATACCATCTACTTTAGATCTGGTTTTCGCTGTCCCACGACTTCGTGACTGACCTTACGTACGGTGCTCCTCTAGGGTCCAGCGATCACGCATGCATATCCTTTCGATGTGCTCTTTCAAGGCACCGACAGACCGTTGTTGAATTACCTCCTAATATTTGGCGGGCGGACTTTAGTGCAATACGAGCTAAGGCTTCAGTTCTGAACTGTGAGATCTTGATGCCTGACTCTGTCCAGTTAGTCTGGGATAAATTTAAGGCATACCTTACGGAGGTTTCCACTCCCTATATTCCACCCATGAGGGTTAAGGGCACAGCCTCCATGGATAGATATCACAGGCAAGTATCTACTCAAGAAACGGTCTAGATGCTGGCGAACTTACCAAGCAGCTCCATCAGCCAGTACCTATGATAGTTATCGAGAAATAAGAAATAAATGTAAGCAACATCTCAGAACTGTTCGTCTGCAGTACGAGCAGGGTTTAGCGGACTTGGCCGCAGCTAATCCCAAAACGTT
The DNA here is from genome assembly GCA_944474145.2 of Dicrocoelium dendriticum. Classification (NCBI taxonomy): domain Eukaryota; kingdom Metazoa; phylum Platyhelminthes; class Trematoda; order Plagiorchiida; family Dicrocoeliidae; genus Dicrocoelium; species Dicrocoelium dendriticum. Next base: position 50,150,679 of record OX104069.1, on the reverse strand, counting down.
TTTTGCTTATGTTAAAAGACGCAGCGAGGCAAAACTGTCTATACTAGCGTTATTGTAAGCAGACCGGACCCGTGCGCAAACTAAGACAAGACTTGGATACTTAGTTATAAGTATACTGGGGTCTTTGCTCGAGAGACCTCTTTGCCACAGGTTGAATTGGTTTCAAGAGTTCCAAAGGATTCTTGCTTAGATGAGTTTAACATAACGGAGACTCAGGTCTTCGAGCTACTGCAAGGCATAAATCCCTCCAAAGCTTCCGGTCCTGACTCAATTCATCCGAAGCTGTTGCATGAACTGGCCACGGAGTTGAGCGGTCCTCTTACATGGGTGTTTTCAATATCGCTGGGCAGCTGCATCTTACGTTTGGAATGGAAGGAGGCAATCATCTGTCCGATTTTTAAGGGCGGTGACAGCGCTCTGCCCGCGAACTACCAGCCTGTCAATTTGACAAGCATAGTAGTCAAGTTGTTTGAAAAGCTGATAAGGGATTCAGTGGAGAACCACATGAATACATTCAACCTTCTCAGTGTTGCGCAACATGGATTCCGTAAAGGATTTCCATGTCAGGCTAATCTACTTGTAGCTCGTGAAAGCTGGGCCGAAGTGGCAGACAGTGGCCACGCAGTAGACTTGTTATTCATAGATTTTCCCAAAGCTTTTGACACTGTTCCACATCTTCGACTCTCACTAAAGTTGAGATCTTACGGGATATCTGGTCGCACCCTTCAATGGGTGTCTGCTTTCCTTGAGGAGAGGGAACAGTGCAGACGGGTAGGGCGTAGCCTTTCGCTCAGGCAAGCTGTCCTCAGTGGCGTCCTGCAAGGCTCGGTATTGGGGCTATTGTTGTTCGCGATCTATGGAAATGACTTGCCGGGAGAGCTAGGGGTGTCACCACTAATGTTTGCAGACGACCTTAAGCTCTGAAATATTGTGGATATCCCGGGGGGTCCTGAGACCATTCGGTGTGCCTTAGATAAGCTCCGGGAATGGCCTACCTTATGGTTGATGTCCATAAATAGGGCCAAGTGCTCTGTTCTCCGAATCGAAGCTACTAATCCTCCCACTCGATATGTTGTCGGCGGTGGCGAACTCCCTGTTGTCGCTCAGCAGATTGATTTAGTGGTCGTACACTCATCAACACTTCATTCTGGCAACAACTGGAAGAAGGCTGCTTGTAGAGGGTTTCGTATGATGTGGTTTATTCGCCGCTCTTTCGGTATCCTAAAGGCCATTTTGTTTTGTTTGTGAAGCTATTCTCGGCATTCGTCCGACCCCATGTGGAATATTGTATGCAGGCATGTCCACCATGTCTTATTCCATCGCAATGAGGCTGGACCTTACCGTTGTGCGATGGTTTGTGTGCCTCAGTGATCCATTGAGCTATACTGGGTGGCGCAGTTTTGCACCTTCAGAGCCACTCATACCAGATTGCTCAATGGTTAGAGGCCAGACAAACTCAGCCTCCTGGTCCTCCAGGTTGGGGGTTGGAATGTGGGTGGCTCCTTATTCCTTAAAACGGACTCCTTGTAGCCCAGTGCCAAACCCGCTGCCTTGCGGATAGGTTTTTGAACCAAAGGCTTTGGTTGAGAACCCTAATCGTTCTTCTGTCTAGGCCTGGGCAATCTGACGGTATCCTGCCCACGCAATACAATGAATCTCACTTCAAACAAATTTCTGATGCTCTGGCCACCGCAGAGGATAATCAACGGTGCCCTATCTGCTGCATCGGGCAGGGTGAATGGGGGTTTGGATGCCACTGCTCAAGCCTTCCCGTCTTCTTATTCCCCCTCTTGCGCTTTTTTACCCTTATCGTCCCGTTCCAACTTCACTTTGATCCCCACAGTTTTCAACTCCCAATTCTCGGCCCTCTCCCACCTTGCTTCAATAGTCACTTGTCTTTTAGTTTCAACTCATGTGAACGCGGAGAGTCATTCCTGCCCTGTCAACAGGCCCATGTCCAACCAAGCGGCCCATTCCAGTTCATCGGCTTCCATTTGGAGCCCTTGATCCTCCTTCAGATTGGCATGCCTCAATGTTCGCACATCGCTTCAGATCGGTCAACAGACAGCACTTGCCCGAACATTAGAGACCCTCTCGATCGATATCTGCTGCTTATCGGAGACCTGCCTACAAGACTCGAGCTCTGTGCTAACTCTGCGATCCCCTTCAGGTGATACTAGTAGCACTTTCTCATTGCGCCTATTCGGTGACGAGGCAGCTTCGAGCACCGGCCAAGCTGGTGTGGGCATTGACCTGAGTCCCCGGGCTGAAGCTACTCTGGTTGATTGGATTCCAATCAGTAGCCGGATGTGTGCGGTCCGATTGGCTGGCTCGTTCAAAACTTCGAAGTCGCGTGGGACTAACAGGTGTCTATTCGTTATCCCTGCCTATGCACCGACAAACTGTAGCGATGACTCGGTAAAGAACGACTTCTATCGTCAACTGAACGAGCTCCTTAGCCACAGAAGAAGCTCGGACACTGTAGTGCTGGCCGGGGATCTGAACACTCAAGTTGGAAAATTATCCACTGATGAGCTACATCTGGGCGGCCAACACGGTGTAGGTTCCCGTAATGATGACGGTGAGCGGTTACTTCATTTGTGTGAGGATGCTCGCTTATTTCTTGCGAGCACTAATTTCCGACACAGCACCCGCCGGAGGGTGACTTGGCGCCCACCAGCCTCGAACCAGCTATAGACGCAAATCGATCATATTGCGATAAGTTACCGATGGAGAGGCTGCGTCCAGAACTGTCGCTCCATTTGGAGCACAGATGTGGACACCGACCATGCACTTGTATGTGCTGACCTGCGGATGCGCTTTGCTGGACGCCCACGACGACGCTGTGAGCGCATCGACACCAGCCAACTGGCGAAGCCAGCTGTTCTGAATGCGTATCGAAGTATGCTATCATGCGAGTTGGATAAACGCTCACTGGAAGCAATTGAAGCTCACTGGTCTCATATTCACTAGACCTTACTAGCAGCAGAAAAATCCTCATGTGGTATGTCTAATCGCCAACATGGACATTGGGTCTCTTCAGTCTCTGGAACTTATAGATGCTCGCCGGCATATTCCGGCTGGAAGCGAACACAATGAAACTCGCAAAGAGCTCCGGGCAAAACTCCGTGCTAGCATGAAGAGAGACCGCGAATCTTGGTGGTCTCATCGTGCATCAGAGGTGGAAATAGCGGCTGCCCTTGGTAATCATCGTAAATTATTCCGGCTGATACGGGCAGCAGAAGACCTGGTGTTAGTGAAACAATTTGTGACGAGAGTGGACAGCCTATCCCCAACTTGTCAAAACGCTTGGAGCGTTGGGCTGAGCACTTTGAAAGGCAATTTAATCGGCCGGAATTGTTAGATTTCTCGCCGGCCACTGATCGCCCAGCTCCCTGGGCTGTCCCTTTGGATCCACCCACTCGCTCAGAAGTGGAACATGAGATCGAACTGTTGAAGTTAAATAAAGCCGCGGGACCTGATGATCATCCTCCAGCCCTCTTCAAATTCGGGGGACCTGCTCTTGTGGATGATTTACACGAGTTACTAGTCAAACTATGGGAGCAGGAAACTGTCCCAACCGACTGGAGCCGCTCCGTCATAGTCCCAATATTCAAGGGAGGCTCACGATCGGAATGCGGCAGCCATAGAGGAATCAGTCTGATCTCCATCGCCTCCAAATTGCTTGCCCCTGTCATCCTTCACAGACTGACTGGCACTCGTGAAAGCCAGATTCGTGAAGAGCAAGCCGGGTTTCGTCGAGGTCGTGGCTGCATTGACCACATCTTCACCTTGCGTCAGTTGTTGGAGCACCGTCACATATATTGGCGGCCCACCGTTGTCGTGTTCCTCGATATCAAAGGTGCATTCGATTCTGTGGATAGACTTACACTTTGGGACTGTCTACTCAGGAAAGCTGTACCTGAGAAATATGTAAATATTATCCGAACATTATATGCGCGTAGCTCGGGCAGAGTGAGGGCTTACGGCAAGTTGTCGTCGCCGTTTAATATCTCCAGCGGTGTGAGACAAGGATGCTCGCTGTCACCTTTCCTCTTCAACTTCGCTGTTGACGAAGTCATGGAAATCGCGTTCACAGAACACGACTTAGGTGTGGATCTGTTCCCAGGAGAACGACTTCTTGACTTAGAGTATGCTGATGATATTGCCATAATCTGTGACAGCTCCCAGACGTGCCAAGCGGCACTGGACAGATTAGCACTAGCTGTCCGTCACTTCGGGCTTTGCTTCGCACCCTCGAAGTGCAAAGCGTTCCTCCAAGATTGGTCTGGACCGCCTCCTTCACTGACCGTTGGTGGGGATCAGCTAGAAGTCGTTCAAAAATTCAACTACCTAGGAAGTTGTATCAGCGCCCGTGGGATTGAAGATGAGATCACGAACCGTATAGCAAAAGCTCGGGGCGCTTTTGCTAACCTTCGCTACTTATGGCGGCGGCACGACATCACTCTTGCCCTGAAGGGTAGAGTGTACAATGCAGCGGTACGTTCGACCTTACTGTACGGTTGTGAAACCTGGCCCCTTAAAGCAACAGACCTGAAGAGGCTAGTTACGTTCGACCACCGGTGCCTTCGCAATTTAGATCACATCTGGTGGGAACACCGCTTGAGTAACGAGCGTGTTCGACGCCTTGTTTACGACACAGAAAAAGGAACTGAACCGCTCAGCACCGTTATTTCACGCACCAGGCTCCGATGGCTCGGCCACGTGTTACGCATGCCAGCCCACCGACTCCCGCGACGTGCGTTGTTTGCGTACCGGGGGTGTGGATGGAAGAAGAGGAAGGATGGCCAAGCGATGACTTGGTCGAGAGGAATGAAGGCCCTCACTTCTGAGCTGGCCTCGGTTGGAGCGTCTCGGCTCCCTGGTTGGGGTCCGAAAGACGATGAACACGTTTGGTTGGACACACTTGCTGATATGGCCAGGAGCCGACCTCATTGGCGTTCGTGCTGTGAGTATCTTTGTCCCACCCCATCCCTCTTATCTACCCCCTCGAACCACTATCTCATAATTTAGCCTTAAATAATTTTGCGTAGTAATTTTTTATGCACAGTAGCCGGCTGGTAGTTTACCGGAACGATGTCCATCCGTTACCAGTAGCTCAGCCGGCTTGCACCAGTTGCTTTTTTCTTTTTTCTATGTATCGCGGCACAGTAGTTGAGGTGTTCCCCACCTCTAGCTAATGTGTATGATGATGATGACAATGTCTTATCCAAAACAAAATGGACTTGGAGAGCGTGTTGCTAATGGGCACTCGGTTAGTGCCGGGTCTACGGGGACAGACGTATCCTGAACGCTTGCTCAGTTTGGGGATGTACTCAATGCACTACCGAAGGATAAGTGGTGACCTGACGGGTAAGAGTGGCCCAGACTTGTCAGGACTATTTAGTCCCGCTCCGTTACCTAATCTCCGCGGTGACCCACTGAAACTGCATAAACCACGGTCTGATAGGATTAGAAGGGAAACTCGTCTGTCGCGCCGTTATAGATGGCTGGAATTCTCCTCAAGATCACGTGGTTAGGGAACCTACGGTCAAGGGTTTTGCGCGCCAGCTCGATGCTCTTGGGTGGCAACAGCAAATCTTTCCTTTTTCATAACTGACTTACCTTCACTTGCCAGCTCTTTTTTAATGACTTAAATATCTTGGTATTCTACCTGCTTAGCTCTTTCCACTCTCTTTTGTCTTCTGGGCTTGCAATTTTCTCTTTCTCACTTCACATAATCGGCCCAGCAGGGACTGCTAGGGCAGGATACGTGGGCATTAGTTTGTTGGACAGGGTGTGATGTGGTCTTTGTTTTAGGTCTATCAGTATTTCACTGTTCGCCAACTCCTGTTTCAACGATCCGCTGAAGAAGTAACACTCACGGGATAATCCTATAGTTCCAGTCCCGCTTGAACTTGAACTTATTTACCACGCCTTGGCGATATCGAGTGCTTTTCACTCACTGTCTGCACAGCAGTAAATGCAGTCTTCGTAGTCGGCTTATGCGAGTTCCTAGTCCTCATTCATTGTAAGTTAGCGGGTTTGTCGGCAGGATTTCTGCATCTTTCTGGGTAGAGTTAGAAAGGCCGAAAGTAGCCTCCTCGTAGTCTATATTTGCCTCAACAAGTGCTTTTGACACGATGATGAGCGTCACCAGTTGATCAACAAAACTGATCTTCCCGGCTGACTTCGTCAAACTGACCCCACCAGACCTGACTGAACAGGTCTGGCATCAAGGGCTTCGACCTCTATACCGAAACCCGGACGATACTATCAGCGTGTACGACAACTGTCACACACTGTCGCTGGTAGATAGTATGGCGTATTGTTCCGCAGTTAGATCTGTGAAATGCTGGTGATACCAGCCGCCAGGGTTCAGTCACAGTCGAAGCGTAGCTTGCGCTCCCGCAAGCGGCATTAGCCTCTAGACGTGGGTAGGTGCACAGAGAGACGGACGTTATAAGGTGGAAAACAGCAGAATAGTGACATACGCAGTAAAACGACGAACAACCAAAGATAAGGGTTAGTAAACAGAAAAAGCAGGAAACGATACTGGCACACGACCGATTTTACCGATCTAAGTTGCCATGCACCAGAGAGAATTTGACAATAATCAAATATTAAACACTTTTCTACAACAATGCAGCTAAAACTGGACCAGTATTGTACGCCAAATATTTGCTACCGCATCAAAGGCAAAAAACTTACGTATAGTCTTGATTGAAATCAACGAAAAGGATAGGTAAGTTATCGTCATGACGATTACAAGCTATGTTCATCACTTCCGAACTAACAAACCAACCAATGAAGCGCACAGGAGGAAGAGTGTAACCGCAGACAGCGCAGTTTCGGTAGCGTTCCACCAGTCCGCGGCGCGTTCATGTAAAATGAAAATAATTATAAATGTAATTAGGTAAATCGCCTCAAAAGCCCATATTATACTAAAGCAACTTTCATTTTACGGAATTTCTGGCTTTAAGTATTCAGTACGGCAGACAGTGGCCACGCAGTAGACTTGCTATTCGTAGATTTTTCCAAAGCTTTTGATAATGTTCCACATCTTCGACTCTCACTAAAGTTGAGATCTTACGGGATATCTGGTCGCACTCTTCAATGGGTGTCTGCTTTCCTTGAGGAGAGGAAACAGTGCCGACGGGTCGGGCGTAGCCTTTCGCTCAGGCAAGCTGTCCTCAGTGGCGTCCCGTAGGGCTCGGTATTGGGGCTATTGTTGTTCGCGATCTATGGAAATGACTTGCCGGGAGAGCTAGGGGTGTCACCACTAATGTTTGCAGACGACCTTAAGCTCTGAAATATTGTGGATATCCCGGGGGGTCCTGAGACCATTCGGCGTGCCTCAGATAAGTTCCGGGAATGGCCTACCTTATGGTTGATGCTCATAAATAGGGCCAAGTGCTCTGTTCTCCGAATTGAAGCTAATAATCCTCCCACTCGATATGTTGTCGGCGGTGGCGAACTCCCTGTTGTCGCTCAGCAGATTGATTTAGTGGTCGTACACTCATCAACACTTCATTCTGGCGACAACTGGAAGAAGGCTGCTTGTAGAGGGTTTCGTATGATGTGGTTTATTCGCCGCTCTTTCGGTATCCTAAAGGCCATTTTGTTTTGTTTGTGAAGCTATTCTCGGCATTCGTCCGACCCCATGTGGAATATTGTATGCAGGCATATACACCATATCTTATCCGAAACACAATGGACTTGGAGCGCGTGTTGCGAGTGGGCACTAAGATACTGCCTTGTCTCCGTAGCAAACTTAGCCTGAACGCTTTCCTAGTTTGGGGATGTACTTCAAGCACTACCGAAGGATAAGAGGTGACCTGATTTTCACTTAGCGTGTTCTGACTGGTAAGATCGGCCCGGAATTGTCAGGGCTATTTGGTCTTCCTATGGTACCTAAAGTCCCCGGTCACCCGCTGAAATTGCGTTAACCGCGGTCTTCTGGGATTGAGGCAGAAGCAGTTCTGCCACGCAGAGTTATAGATCTCTGGAATTCGCTTCCAGCTCAGGTGGTTAGAGAACCAATGGTTCATGCTTGTTACACGTTAGCTCGATGCTCTTGGGTGGAAACACCAAAGCTTTCCTTTTCCTAAATTACACACCTTCATTTTGCAGTTTTTTATAACTCAATTATCTTGGCATTCTCCTTGCTTATCTCTTTCAACTTTCTCTTTTGCCTTCTGGGTTGACATTTTTCTCTTTCTTACTTCTCGTAACCGGTCTAGCAAGGCTGTTAAGGCGGGATACGTGGGCCTTAATCGGTTGGACAGTGTGAAGTGGTCTTTGTTTTAGGTCCATCAGTAGTTCAAAGTCTGCCAACTCCTGTTTCAACGACCCGCTGAAGAAGGACCACTCAGGGGATAATCCTAGGTTTCCATCCAGTTTGAAATTTAACTGGAAATAAGAGAACATGATTTGGTGTGGATGCTAAATGGTAAAAGCGACGTATTTATGTTCGAATCTCTATCAACCTAGCTTGGAATGTATATTACTGAAATCCACTCTGTACGCGTGAGTGCTACACTTTCAAAGCTAATCGATGAAAATTATGTTTGGTAATGGATTTATGTGCGAGATTCAAAATGTAACACTGAGTCAATAAAAGAAACATTAAACGTTTACTGCAATATTTCTGCAGCCCTTGGTGTTGCTTTAATTACCCGGTATTAAAGGTATTATATAAAGTATATATTTTCGCTTTCGGAAGTAATTTCTAACGGTCGATTTTGAGAGTGCATCTTTTCTGCATATTAACTGATAGGCAGCCACATGCACACACTGTCTTACTCCGGCAGCCGTTGATTCACCAAAGAATACCATATTTCCCATCCTTACCTTTACATCCTGGAGCACATGTTTGCTTCCATACACTACTTCGTGTGCTATTATCTAGATCCCTTCTAAATAAATAAGGAAAATATAAATCTTTTATTCTCGAAATTATTCAGGCACCCCAAATCATGCATGTTCGAAGTTTACTAGCAATCGTATTTGAAACAGAAACGTTGCTATGCCTGTAAGAGTCAGTCTCCGAAAGGTATACAAATTGCAGAAATCGAACAAGTGCCTCTGAGGGACAATGTCGTCAGCAAGGTGACAATGCTTTGTGCCTAGGTGTGACTAGAGTGAACAGTAGAGGAGCTAGCAATGCAATGGTGACCATAGGAGTGGATACAGGGTAGCTTTTGCTTGTACGTATCAAAGAAACTATGAAATAGGACCCCCGTCAACTTACCAGTGTGTGTTTGTGGGCAGTGACTTTGTTCAGTGGCAAGTTACGTCCGCCAAATCGCAGCACTGTTAAGCGCAATTTTGTGGCATTTTTAGCGGGAACGCTTGCTAGGTGAAAACACGCCACGTCCTGAAGACTGAACGAGTTAATGCTGGAATTTCCACAAACTAACACAAAATAACTGTTTGGTGCAATTAATGAGACAGCATACGTTTACCTAAAGAAAATTATTCTTCCCTAATCTATTCTCCTAGTGTGAGTGTGCTGCGGATATGTGGAACGCTAGGAGAGGGTTGAACAGGCAGGCTAGGGGTGAAGCCACAAACGTATTCGGTTGGTAAACATTTTCACGGCCCAGGGAAACCTTGACCGGTTACCTTCGCGGTTCTCCTTTCACATCATGACGAACACGAACGACTAGTTTGCAGTGGTTACGAGTGGTAGTACCGCTTGGTGGCACCCGCGGAGTGGTCATGCGCACTTATTTACCATCTTCCCAAACCAGCGTGACAAGATGGAAGTGCAAAATACACGATTACTGCTTAGAGCCCAGTGTGGCTATGGTCCCAATTGGATGCAGGCTAAAATGTACGCATAATTTTGTTTGTCAGTGTTTTGTTTGCCTGCAGTAAGTCGACGTAAACATTATGCGATTTTTTATTCGTTACTAACTTGTGACTGTAGAATGCCATGGCTACTCGCACTGTCGGTATAGAATCCATCTCCTTAGCCAGCGACATATAGCTCCGCACCTGCGAACATGCGACGGCTGCCTAAAAGGCAAACTTTGAGCGCAACATTTATTCGTGCGTTATATTGAGGACATGTGTGCAATTACTTGCGCATTGATTACGGAGATAATTGTAACATGTACTTCACATGAAGTTGGCCCTGCCGACGACGAGAAGTAAATAACTAAGTAAATAAACGTCTTCTTGTCGAAGTTACGCGACAAATCTGCATTGGCACGATCATGGCTGCAAAAACATAAGGCCCGGTAAATGTACATAACGGTAAAAGTTTATCCGTGCTGCGTGGGTCACTGCGATAGGTAGATATGATTTTTGTACTTACGAATGTGTATGACCGTATTGCGTGGATTTGTAAATGTAACCCCGTGTTTGTAGTTGCGTTTCCTCAGGTCGTCAGGCTGAGAAGTTGGCTAAGAAATGCCTTATATTGGATGACTGACGTCCGTGGATTCGTTATTCTTATCCGATATCTTAAGAGGAAGTAACTTTATTTATAAGCGATAAGTTCGAGGAATAAACTATTTAATTATTTAACCGTTAGGTCAAAGGGTCTTTAAACTGGCAGAGCCAGTATCACTAACTCCGGTGGTAAGTAACTCGAGAACATCGTTATTTTAAGGAACCATGGTAAACGACGAGAGCGCGGCGGATGGAATGCTGGACCGTATGCCGTCAATCTCAGGGAATATTTGATGCGTTGAATGCTATATACGGAACCAAGTTGCAGCCGCTAGGACGCTAGGGATGCTGATTCCGTTGCTTCCTGCAGGCAGACCACAGACGTAATGCAAGGACTGGCGAACGTGGTTTGTCTTTCGTTTGCTCAACGCTTTACAGATAACCAAGTGCAGGTTGCACGGAATGCAACAACTGGAAATAGATGTGCCTGGCAAAAACACCGACGTCGGATGCGACGCAAGAGGACCTGCTCTGCTACTGTATGGTAGGTGTGCAGGAGCACGAGGTGCCTTTAAAGTGCTGAAACACGGCGACAACTTTGTTATTTGCGCTGCACTAGATGGTAAAACGAGTGTGGTTTAAAGTGCGTGTGCCTTTTAAATAATATGGTGTTCCTATTCTTACGCCGTACAACAGCGAAGGGAACGAGTAGTGCGCCCCAAATCGTAGTGACTTCAGCTTGCTAAATTGTGTGGGGAAATGATTTCCCAGAACCAACCCCAACAGCCTAGCCATCTAGCTCCTTGAACCGATCGTGGTAGAACAGCAATGCCGCTTTAGTTATAAATAAGTACATAAATGGTTTATTCTCGTTCTTGCGAGGCACACCAGCATTGGCGTGATCAAAGTAATACAGACATGTATGCTGGGCAGTTGCACAAAATGGTACATTTTAATAAATAGCATGGGAAGTTATGCGTTTGTTGACATGTAAAATTACCTTTAAGTGTGTGTTTGGAAGTATCCATGTTGTGGGAGTAAGTAACTGTGACTCTGTGTGTTTTTGTTCGTTGGGTTTGCCATCAAATGGGGGAACCAGTAAAATTCCTCGAATTGGATGGCTTTCGTAAGGAATGCATGGTCCTCCGGAAAAGGGAGGAGGCAGTGAGTTTATTTAGTGGCGAGTCACATCAGCCACGTCACAGTGTTGTTAAACGGATACCTGTGGTATTTTATAGGGCGAAAACTTGCCAGGCGAAGTACCACCACAGCTTGAAACACTGCCGCCGAACCATTGGCTAGAACGGGATTTGCCTGAAAGACCCAGCCGGCACCACGGGGAGTTAGTTCAGCTAGTCAGCTGGGTCGAACCACCATGAATATGGTGTTCGCGGCTCGTCAACTGCACGTGAAATATAGAGATAATTACCAACAATTTATTTACGAAGGCCGTTTGGATAACCAATCCATAACTGCTCCAAAGAAGCTCTTCTGGCTTGTGAAGCAGTGTACTAAAGTCGCGAGGCGGCAGTGTTTCAGGACGTGGTGGGTTTTCGCCTGGCAAGCGTTCTCCATATAAAAAGCCACAAATGTCCGTTTAACAACACTGCAACGTGGCGAATGTGACTCGCCACCGAATAAAGTCACAGTTCATAACTTCACACTGGCAGCTCAATTAGAATCATTATACTGGATAGCTTGCTCTTCAATTATCTTCCAATGGATCACTCAGGATTCATTATCTATTATTACTCGAGGTATGACTGCGATATATGGCAGAGCGATTATGTCCAAACAAATCGCTCTTTCGCATGTTCACCATCGCACAGTTCCAAGCATGGACATATGAACCATTTTCTACTGTCATTACAGTTCCCATAAAATGTCTGTACAGCTGTACATACCTGATCATGCCTCAACTGGCGTGCCTCGCATAGTCGAGAATAAATATTTATTTATTTATTTATAGGTTATTCCTGCCTTTTTCGTCGGGTTGACACTATACTGCACAAGGATGCTGCTACAGCCAAACTACTTGCATCTCATTATTCCACAGTTTGTTTGATGGATGTACCGCTAACTTGTAAATATGTGTTTGAGCCTCCCTTCCAGTATTGCCTTACGTTTATTAACGTTAGTGCAACGATGGTATAAAGGCATTTTCGTTAATTGCTTGTCAATTCTTTCCCAGGTCCCGAAAAGTCGCATCCTGTTTTCCACAAAACGGTGCCTGAGTACATCGCTGCTACTCTGTCAGGTATTTCAGCGCTACTTTTTAGCGAGACGGCTGCTTCCAGCTTGGAACCTGCACATAATGAAGCTGGTAAGCCTCGTCCTTTGTTTAACCTCAGTAGCATGTAATTATACGGGGAGGCTTTTAATACGCTCTCTTCAAGGTCACATGGCAGGCTTACACGTAATCTCGCCCACACAGCATGGGTTTAGGAGGGCACTCAATTGTATTTCCCACCATCTCGTTGCTAGAGAGAAGTGGACAGGTTCGTTAGATATTGACAAACGAAATGATGATCTTTGCGTTTTCTTCAGCAAAGCGGTTGACAAAGTCTCTCACAAACAGCGCCACGTCCAACGCTGGAATCGGTGTCTCAGGAAGCGCTTTTTCTTGGATTACTGGTTTCCAGCGATGCCACAATGGAAGGGTGAAACAGAACGAAGTTCCTTCTTCACCCGTTTCGCTGACCACTGGAGTGCCTCAACTTTCAAGTTTAGGCCCGGAACCATACATGCTTTAACTCAAGACCTGCCGACTGCACTCCAAGTGGATGGCTTAATCGTTACTGACCGTCTGAAGCTGCCGTTGGGTGTCAAGGATCTCAATGGAGCTGACGGGTTACGGGCGCTCGTTAACATACTGTCTGACAGGTCACCCGTCTGAGGTTTGCCAGTGAACCGGACAAACGCTTCGTCCACGCCATTAGCGCTCCTGAACCACACGACGACTGCCACACTGGTGGGTTTCTTACGCATGCCGCCCGAGCAACGGATCATTGTGTGGCAGCATTTTGTCCACCGCACTGCGGACAACGCAGCGTAAGGTAAACAAATTTAATGCAGCCTACATGCTGTGCTGAGCTACAAGAAGAGCAATATCCTGGGTAGCTCCAGAGATTTTCATAATCCTGTTCGCTTAACGTGTGCGCTCCGTTCTCGCGTAAGGTTAACTAGCGGGCTACTCACAAACCTGGTTCCAGTGCAACCTGTTTGAAAGTGTTTACTGGCGAGGCTCCAAATTAGTCATACTGCTAAGGGACCTGCCGTGTTTTGGTTCAACCCAGAAAATGAGCTTTTTCTCTCCAGACTATCGTCGACGTCGCATAGCTTTGGTCAACACAAGAGGCAGCCTAAGTAGTGAACTGGACAGTGAGTTACAGCTGTTCTGTCAACTAAACAAAGGCAGCCTAACACGAGGGCACGGCTGGAAGCATTTTAGCTAGTGGCGACTTTTAATCAGCTAAATGATCAATGTATACACCCGAATAGTGAAGGACTGGAATGACGAACCGGAGACGGACGGCAGCGCCCCTAACGAACAATGTTCCAAAAACATTTAAATTTTCGCTTACCTAATGTGTCCGGAGCAGGTTGTTATCTTGAAACTGTAATGACTCACGGTTAAACGGCTTTTCTTATAACACGCATTATCCTCACTTATTGGAAAGTGGTGAAGCTGACAAGGGTCATATGAGCTGCTTTCTACAAATCAACCTATTCGTTATGTACTCGAAGCGAAATTCAGTGTGTTCCAAATGTTGCGTTCAGCCATTCCTCACCACAAGCATGTTTCTTTCCAAAATTTACCGTGGCGCTCTGCTTTGTTCACCTTGCCAGCGGATAAGTTTTAATGCAGAATATGTCTCTCGAGATGTAAAACCACTTATCGTTAAGGTTTCATTAACACATTTTCTGCGTTGCCCTCTGCTCGTTCGTTATTGGCTCTACTTCGGTTGTCATGCAAACACTACAACCTACAAACAGGTCAGCGTAAAAGCAGCCGGAAATAAGGTGTACCAGCAGTATCTATGACAAGGGCCGCAAACACACCAGCGCCTCCTTCTAGCGGGCTGAGTAAATATGCGGAGTCAAAACATGGGTTGCCATATACCGCCCCCTTCCAGTTGTTTGACAAAACTAACAGAGCCCAGTGCCAAGCTGATTTTCGCCGGATAATTGCCCACAGTGCTTTTGAATGCTTGTTTGGTTATAAACGGCACCGCATTAGTGAAACTTCCTTCTTCTGAGAATACACCATACATACACTAATTGAGGGTGAATTGTGTTATTTTTTATTTTTTATTTATTCTCCTTCGATTTATTTTTAAAACATTCTTTTGTATATGAAAATATTGGAAATAACCGTATGCTTGTGGCAACGTAACTTTTTCAGTCATCTGAAAGCTGTACTACATAACAGCATGCCACTTCCTCAACGCGCCATTGTGCAACAAATTGTTCTCGTGCAAAATGGTGCAGTTTTTAAAACAAACCACCGTGCAACTTTATTCAATTTAAAGTTGAATCAATGAAATTAATTTATCCAAGCAATGTGAGACTGGACCTATCCTCCTTTTGGTTGCTCAAATGGGCTTGCATGTCAGTCAGGTCTGCGATAAAAGCTGCACCGGACAAACCGGAAGACAGCTTTGTACAGTACTCACCGAAAACAAGGCTTCCGTAAGAGTACATGATATGCACTTATTGGTTTTTACTTCTGTTGATCAAGTGTGCACTCACGCTGGCTTAGCATACCACAGTTTCTGGCGAATGATAGTACGAAGCACTTAAGGATGTTTCCGGAAGTATGGCGCTGTACAGTTTCTTTAGTCGGTCGATCCATCGAACTGGTCGCAGTTTGCTCAGCACTGCTGGCAAATGACTGCCGGATTGATTAATGAAATCCAGCGGAACAGGAGGCTTGACAAATAGGTTTGACAACAGGCTTTCTCCCACTGCGAACGGAAAATGACACAGAGCAAAAACTAGTATCTAATTTCACTGCCCATCCTTCCATGAGACTGGCTGTATGCTGTTCGAAGTCCGAACGAACAGAATCGCGTGTTTACTTGACAAATCAATACGGCAAAATATGGGCACGCGCACCACGTCCAGCTAGCTAGCCGAACAACCGCCACTTGGTGTCAGCTGGGTGTCTTGGGTTTAACCAGTTTCAGCGCATATTTTTGTACCGCTCTTCAAGAAGGTGGTCGGTGTTCGCCTGGCAAGTGTATGCCCTATAGAAAGTCACAATAGTCGAGGTATAAACACTGCGGCGTAGCGGTATTGACTCGCTACAGCTTGCATTTACTACATGTGCATGTCCGGATAATCCCGTCCAACACACGGATATCAATCGTCCATTCTTACACTACCGCCGCTACCAAACATTCAAAGAGGCAGGTGCACATTTACAAACACAAACTGCACAACTTCATAGATACCCACTTGCGCAATAAGATAGATATACACCCATGGTTACGATAAACACGTACTTGTTACATTTTGCGCAGATATTGTTATTATAATGTGAGCCTGCCTGTAAAGGCGTGCCACGCGTTGTCGAGAATAATAATTTTACTTAATAAATTGTTCAATTACACCGAGGCGTCCCTACGCTACGCTACGTTACTGTACACAACGTAACAGCGTACTGAAGATTTCACCAAATTGTTAAGGCAACGTTTGCAACAAAATGGTAAAACGGCACACAGTTCCTAGGCCTCCAAAAATAAATAAATATTTTTTAGATAGCGAGTGGCACACCTGTGAAGGTTTGCTGACATGAGTACCATAGTTATTAACGTACAGGGGAGGTACAGGTGCACGATTGAAAAAGTACGAATGAAAACTTGCTTAGGTGTTACAAGTGGAGGGCTGTCGAATAATCGCAGCATCGAAGCAAGAGAGCGCATTCGAAGGCGTGAAATTCAAATTGGCAAATGTGTTGGTAAAAGCCAACGTCCAACAAAGTTCCTCTCAGCTAACGTTTGCGCACATGTTGAGTAGAATAGTTTGGCAACACTGACTCTTGTTGAAAAATGAGTGTTACTTGATTTAACTAAATAAATAGAAAAACAAAACTTTGATTTCGGATGTTGCGAGGTACGCCAAACCGTGCATGATCAGAATTATAAAAGCAATGACGTTTCGCAACCTTCAGCATAGCTTACATGCCGGAACGTGCAAATACAAATTGTACGTGTGAGAAGCAACCTAGTGAGTGCTGTGTTAATGAGGGATCGATTATGTTTAGCGTGTGTATGTAAACTTTTGTAAGCTTGTTCATCAGTACTAGTGACGCGTGAATTAAGGAGGCTTGCCAGTGTGAGGCAAAGTGCAGTTGTTTTATTTGGTCATATTTTATTTGGTCATATCCGCCGCGTCACCGTATCGTTAAGCAGACGTTTGTGGCTTTTTCTAAGGAAAAAGCTTGCTAGGCGAAAACCTACCACCTACTAGAACACTGACATCAATCGTAATTTGAGCCGCGTCACTGGCAAAGCAGAATGCCGACTAATTTATCTCGAAGTTAGCCACAATCACCGTTCATCCAATATCTTCCGTTGGCTGACAGAGTAGCTTAGAATCCACCGTAGATGGTTGAGCTAAGCAATACTGTCTAAGAGGTTGGAAAGTCACCCGAATAGAGCTGCAGAATTGCGCGGTTTGAGTAGAAATCGAAGTAATGGTGTGTTTTATATTTTAGTGTGTACGTCCAGGCGTTTTCCCTCGGGCTTGGCGGGTTGCAGGTTGGTACTCCGTAGCGAATTTACGCTGTAACCATTCCAGCGTTTAGGTGGAATTATTCTGAGCATTGTTCGCACCTGGTTGCCAGGCGGAAGAGGAATAATCTCCGCTTGAGGAGTAAGAAGGGAGTATGTCATTGAATTTCTTTTAAACACAGTGAACTATCCATTCTTCTGGGTATGCAGTATCGAAAAATTTAGTTCTGGAGGGATGAGGTCAATGAAGGGAGACAAATATCCCGGTTGGCAAAAATATACTCAGCTGCAAAGGTGCAATGTGTTATCCATAGCATAATCTACTATTACTTATGTGTAAAAGGATTTTAGCGAGTATTTTTGTTCGTCGCAGTCAGCTGACAATTCGGATAAGTAAACTACCTATCCGGAAAAGCACCAGACGGCCGTTTCGCCCTATTGGGGCTCGTCAGTAGTGCGCATCCTTCGGTCCTCCAGTGAGGATCGAACCCATGACTGCTAGTGTCTTGTGCCAACTAGCCCGCTGCTTATGCAACTGAGCCATGGAGGACGGTAGCCGACCACCGCGAATTGTTAGTTAACTGCAATATATCCCGACCCATCCCCCACCGTCACGCAGGCACCTGCCATGCAGCTGACAGCGGTTGGCCTTCCGGCGTCAGGACTTCCCGGCTTGTTCCTCTCTCCCCTTTTCACTGAGGTCTTGAACATCGGAGAGCTTCGGAATTGAACTGAGGGACTGCCTCGGCCTGGATGGGACGAAATAACCAACAAGTACTTACCTGGACCATGGCCTTACTTCCACTCTATTTGCACCCAACTACCGATGTCCAGTGAGGGTAGCTAGACACGAATT